>CANNZV010000266.1:664463-790182 GCA_947561585.1 Caprella mutica
CACCAAGTTTCATGCAATATGGTTCAATACTTTTTGAGTTACAAATGACCTTAACCTTTGACCGGATCACTCCCAAAATTCTATCAGATGGTTCCTGGACATTGACCAATTGTACCATCAAATTTCAGACAATTTGGTTGACTACTTTTTGAGTTATTGAGTTACAAATGACCTATTGAGTTCTTTGACCTTTGACCCGATCGCTCCCAAAATCTAACAAAATGGTTCCTGTATATTGATAAATCGTCCCACCTAGTTTCATGCAATATGGTTCAATACTTTTTGAGTTACAAATGACTATGACCTTGATCTTTGACCGGATCGCTCCCAAAATTCTATCAGCATGTCACTGGACATGGACCAATCGTTTCACCAAATTTCAGGCAATTTGGTTGAACTGTTTTTCAGTTATGCGAATAACAAGATGATATATTAATATATAAATAAATTCTGATGAAAATATGACCTTCCCGTATTCTGCGAAGGTAATGAGAATTGCTATTGACAGTGTATCTCAAACAGTGCCTTGAAAGTTATTATGGTGGAATTTTAATTCTATCCGTTAATTTAGTCCAACGGACGTTTCTCCACGATATTCTTTATTTTTTATTATATTTATAATGTGTTTATATTTTATATTATATATTATTTATATACATTACGAGTCAAAAAATCATGTACGAAATAAGATTCCGAAATGTTTTCACTCTTTAACTTAATTGAATATTTCAGAATACAGTATTTAAGAAACATTATATTTCTTAATATTAATGATTGAGTTATGAGAAACAATTTTGCGAAGTTAATTATTAGTTAAATTAAGTTGTCAGGGAGGGTATACATACAATGACAGATATACGAGACTCATATTATCATTCTGCGTGTTTGTTCGTTGGTTGTTTAGTTAGTACGTACATGAGTTATCCTCTGATAATCCATATCTTCAATTTACATAAGAATTCTTAGTCACAAAAGTCTGTCTGTCAGTCACAAAAAAGGTTAAGCAGACATACTATCAACAGCGCCTCATAAAATTAGTGTGAATCATTTAATGTTACCAAGAGGATATTTACGTGATAATAATATCCATATCTACAATTTATTCAGGGGGTACATGAATAACTGTATCATATTTACGTAAAATGACAGATAGGAGCTGTTGGTAGAATTAATTACAATATTTTTTTTAGTTTAAATTCAAATAAAATTTTGTCAAAAATAATTTCACTTCCATAATATCTTTTAATTTAAATTAGCTTCTGCTCGAATGAGGATGAGAATTATTTAAATTGTGTTATTTCTAATTTTCCTTTGAATTGAACCAACATTTTGTTTCAGCCATTACTTAGAAATTTATGGAGAATTAAATTAGAGTTCATATTATATACTACACACTGGATCAATAAGTGTAATAAAACCGTGTAATATTCACTGGTGACGCTAGTAATAAATAATTGATGTTGCTAAAGAAATAGGCAATATAAATTTGAACATGATATAAATTTAATTTGGAATACAGAGTTCAATTGTTTTTACATTGTAAATTACAAGAATATCTAAATTGTGATTTAGAATATCTAAATCACCACAATGATATTATTGTTCTAGATACATCATTCTTCTTTCGATTTTTTTCGATGTAAAACAGTAAGATGTGTCATTTTATTACCTTTTTAATTGTTTAACTACTTTTATTACTATTTCATAAAATATGGTGGGTTTAAATTGACCCTACCGTGATGATTTATCTGAAATAGTATCATGCACCCATGGTTTAACTCTCCTTTCCAATCTTTTGAGTCAATGCAAAACAGTAAGGTGTGCCCTCTACATGCTATCAGAAAAGACCAATTGCATTACCCAGTCAATTGCACATAGATTTTCCATAAGGAACATAACAGCCAGTGTCATCACTACCAATAATATTTACGCTACACTGATATTGGCCTTAGATGTGACAGACAGTTAGTTTATATTGGAGTGAACAGTTATGAAATCAATGGGGTTTCCATCTTTGTTTGGTGTTACTTCAACGGAAAGATATAGTGTTGAAACTCAAGAATTATTTAACATTGTAAAGTTTTACCGTTTAAAATTAAGAAGTAAACATGCTAATCAAACAACTTGATTACCTAAATGAAAATGAATATACTTAAATAATCATATCAATTAAAGATATATTTAAAAATTCCTTGAAATGTGAATGAAAAATACAAGATATAAATACGTTTATTTAACTGAATTCAAAACATTTTCCATCAAACTCTTCGAATTTCGACTTCTCAAAGGAGGAAGTTCAGTTTCTCATTTCACTCTGTGTGATGCGGTCATAATGTGCTGTGTGTCGCTCTTCTATCGCCTCGGTCGTGATTCTCTTTGGCGCCAAACCGTTTGAAAGTAACTCGAAGTAATTACACCTACAGTTTATGTTGCTCTTTTAAATTAAACATTATTTTAAATCTTGTATGTTTTAAATGCGAAATAGATTGGAAAAGTTATCATTTTGTTGAATATAGAAAGATATTTTGACGTTGTTGAGAGTCAACTGATAAGTAATTTAATAAACAGCTCAGATATCCTCTTTACCAATGGGGTAGAACAATAATTTATCAGTTTGAAAATTAAATTAATAATGTAATACAAATTAGACGAGTTGGATCGGTAACGATATTCGACAATAGTATCTATATAAGACAACGATTAAATTGATAACTATTAAATGGTGATTTGTTATAATAAAGATCAAAATTATGATATAATATACAATAATAAACTAAGGTAAGTTCCGAGTTATCGAACGGTTCCAATTTTTCGAGAAGAATGTGATACAATGATTTTAAATGTGGACACGTCCAATAACTCAGAACTTACCCTAGAGTTATTGCTTGATTTATTCATCAATTTTCAATTTTGACATATAGTCCGTCACTGCTATTAGTCAATCTTTGCTTCTCTTAAACTGCTATTAAATCTT
Organism: Caprella mutica; assembly: GCA_947561585.1. Lineage (NCBI taxonomy): Eukaryota > Metazoa > Arthropoda > Malacostraca > Amphipoda > Caprellidae > Caprella > Caprella mutica. The sequence goes on from CANNZV010000266.1 coordinate 667,438, forward strand.
TATTCACTCTGAAGATTAACTGTAATGACTAAAGTTCTTCTTTATTTATCAGGCTATTGGATGAAAATCAAACATTGTGACTAATGGTGAAAAAAGTTATTGATGAATGACAGCATTAGCCTAATATTTCAATTACCACAGTGCACAATGTATATAAAATTATAGATATTTATATACCTAAAATAATAACCTGAATATTCGATGAGTTCCTAGAAGACTCTGTGCTATATATATATTTAATAGTTTCATTATTAGCAATGATATTTTCTATTAATGTATCCGTCTGATAATACAAATCTGTCCAATTACCTTAACTATTGGCTAGAAGTTTCAAATCAAGACATTGTCCCCAATGTAATCAAATATATCGTTAAATTGAAGTGAGAATAGCAATTTAACTCTAAAATATATATACTTGCCTATTGATAAAATGTGAACAGTTCATTAGTGAATATAAAGTGTCTTTTATTAGTCTGAAAATAATAAGGAAACAAATACGATATGTTCGGTTTATCCGGTAAAATATATCTTACTGTTGTACTGGAGTGAACAGTGTAGTTATATCTCCTGGAATTTTTCTTACCCAAAATGGATCCAGCTTCTTTTCTGAAGATATTGACGAACAGTACTCTATTGGGTGAGTGCCTATCAAAGGGGTATATCTATGGTGGGGCCATAGGAGATTTAGTGGGGTACCTTTGCACCCTCATTTTCTCTTTACATTACCTCTATGTCTATAGGCTAATTATCCCAATGTAGGGCTAAGGCTTCCGTAAACTTTAATTCGGAACAAAGGTGCGGAATAGTAAGGCTTTCGCCCTTTGTTTTAGTTTACATTAAGAAGAACTTCTTCAGCAGTAAGAAATATGAGTTGATTGTATTTTAATTACTTACCTAAGCAAATACCTCGTGGATATAGAATACAGGAATTTAAATATATTTCAATAATAATTCTCCTGAATTTATACCTAGTGTTATTTACCTTTCCAGATACTGATGAAAATATTGATATTCCTATAAAAAAGCCCAATTTCTATTCTCTATATCTAATAATTTATGCTTGCTTAATTATCAAACTTTTGACCTAATTTATAAAAGATGTAAATATTTCAATTCCTTCACTGCACACACTTCAGAGATTTTGGTTGATTGATTAAATTTAAATTAACTTCTGGTTATCGTACAGTTTCACATGTCCGATAATATTAGTAAGATATATATATAATTTGACATTTTAAAACACTCTTTTAATTGGTATTCAATATTGAATTATCTGATAACTCAGAAATTTTACTAATAATCGGATAGAGAATTTGGTAATTGAGTTTTTTCCCTAGGAATTATATCACTATTTCCATCCAGTCAAAGCGAAGCCATATGTGTATAGTGTAAATGATGTCGTTAAGCTGTTTGAATTCCAATTAGTAGTTATTTATCTTTAGCTGAAGTCAATTAATTTAAGTGTTTGATCTAATGATGATGAATTAATTGTATTTCGAATATCATGTTATTTTACCTGTTCAGAGATAATTAACCTATGTAGTTACTCAATTTTTTACCTCCAGTGCGACTGATGTAAATCATTAATCAATATTTAAAATTAGTATTCATATTACATTGTAATGAGTGACCTCTGGTGCCGAGTATTCGATATGCTACGTGTGGAGTCACCTAGCAATTATTACGCATTGTCATTACCCTTTTAAATTTATGTCTATAGTAGTGTGCGACCTGTGTTCAAAACTATCTCTAGAGCTAGTTTAGTGATTTTCTTCAAACTTATTTATCTTTTTTTTTTTTATATGTGTAGTTTATCAATTTTCATATGATCATTGTGATCACACATATATCTTTACTCTTGTAAATAGAGATTTAGCGGTAAATAGTATTTTGAAGTTTAGTAAATTTACGGTGCTACGCCGTTGATTCGGACACGTCATAGATTTGGCGCAATATTACGATTATATTTATCTTGTTACTATTATCGTTCACATCTTTCTATTTTAGGTTTAGCAGGTTGTAGCCTCACTCACCTGACATTTATAATAATACTATAATAGTTCAAATTGCAGCGCCTATACCCTATCTAACCTAGCCTGATAAGTATTTTACCTAGCTGAAGACAACCTGACGCTAGAATATATTCTCCTATAAGTGACAGATGGTATCTACGGCACCTGCAAATAATTGCCGAATACCGCTGTCATCTCGGCTGCAGAGAATTGGTTCACTCTATGTTTGCTAAACCCTGTTTACCGAAGTGTCTGGTAGAAACATTGAATAAACGTTTGGTTGGAAGTAATTCAGAATATAGAACTAAATAAAGGAATATGAAGCAATGCGACCCTATATATTTACTGGTGCCATTGGATGAAGTGGAACATTTTAGTTAATCTCATAAGTACCATATTATTAATATTTAATAATCGTGGGCAGGAATATCTCTTTATAGGGCATTATAAATTATATTAGGTAGGTTTCTTTTTAGAATGACATATTTGAAATATGCGGTTAACCCTAATGAGTTTGACAATCAGAATGTTTGTCTATGTGTTTAATAAATACATGTCTTATTTATAAACATACGGTACTGTACTTCTTGGATATTGTTACTATAAATACCTAAACTAATGTGTACCAAATTTCAAGTAAGAATATTGAGCATATAAGGATAAATAAATACATAGGTATATAAGACATTGCAAGCAACTGAGAGAGCAGAGCTGTGATTGGTAGGAGTGTGATCCAATCACAGCTCGCGTATGTGTATGTTCTCCATGAAAACGTGAACGAAAGTGTGTTGAGTGGTTAGCAAGCTGTATTTCTACGTTGCCAAACGTCAACACAGTACAATTAATTCCCTAATTTATGTGATTTACACCGATACGTAAATATTTTTTAACTTTCAAATACAAAAATATATTTCGTATTTATGTAGGAACAAAGTCAAGAAAAGCCGGTAAATTTAAATGAATGAGATGAAAGATATAAATTAATCTAATAAGGATGTGCCTAGTAAACACACGTCAAACTCTTTAGGGTTAAACAGTTCAAATTAATTTAGATCGATTTTAATAATAGTTGCAACCTCATACTTTATTAAATTTAGCGTCAAGGAATATTGATTTTCGGTAGTATAATTTTTTTAATGTTTCCCCTTGCCTCTTAACCATTTGTACCATTTAGGAAATCAATAAGATTCATCAATTAATTCGAAGACAATTAACTGTTCGAATTTAATCCTACATCAATAACATGTATTATTTTTGATGTTCATGTTCTCCAAGGTACTCTACCCTAAAGCTGTCTGTGGTCAATGGAAGAAAACGGAGATGGCGTCATTTGGGCTCCGAACTGTTGTAGTTTGGAATATGTATTGATTTTTTTCATTTTCATCATGTTTATCATTTTTTAATTGCTACTTGCAGTTTTTGAGGATAGCTCTAGTAGGGTTATGCTCTTCAACTACGAGGTCTTAGATTTTTGTGTTTAGTGGTCTCGTAGGCTTCATTTACTATCACCTCTTCAATTTCATCTTCTATCCGTGAGTGCAGCCTGCATTGAGTTGTGTCACTTTTCATCACATTCCTTGGTAATTGACTGCATTCAAGAAGCCACTCTCCTTCTAGTCCCTTATATTTAATTTCCTTTTGACGTCAACGATATGACCAACGACATGGCCGAATCATACGTTAAACCCATTCTAATAATAAATTAGGGTTTACGTGTATAATTCACTTCTTCATTTAATTTATTTGAATAATGTAGAAGATGAATCCTGTACAATGAAGATTCAGGTTGACAATAATTTCCCCAAAAAATCTGCTTAAAATCAATCTTTTCAGGACTGAATCGAGGGAGAATTTCTCACTCCATTGAATAATCATTTAATTTTCATCAAGCAGTGAGAAATGCCATTCACAATCGGAATTCCTGCCATTCCTGTTTTGCATCGCCTCGCTCTATTCAGAGGCTAATTCTATTCCCGTGAAGTGTTCCAAATGATGGAAATAAAGACTCGATATGAAGGTCTCTTTCTGCGAGGAGAAATTATCTTTTGGAATAATTTACCGCATTACTCAGATTTAGGGAGACTGAATAGCTCTCTTGAATGGGAATGTATTTGTTGTTGCTACTTCGGTTGCTTACAATTTGTGGTACGGGGTAATGATGTTAGAACATAAATATATGCGTGCGAATTATAATAATCGCAAGTTAAAACTGAATGCCACTCGTTAATGTAGTACATCAGATCATAATTTTTCTCGTTTTGTATTCTTCATTACAAAATTTTCAAATGAAAGAGTTTGAAATTAACAGAGAAGTAACTCTCTTTCAAACTAATACAAATTAAAGTTGGGAAATTGCAATTAAGAATGGTTCCACGTTTTTGATCATGATATACCAAAATTTATAATGATGATAAGTTAACATTGATTTTATCATTTTTCTTACTGGATCGAAAACATAGAATCGTCCAATAACTTTGACCTTACCCAGCGCACTCTGAATAACTTCAATAAGTTAGATTCTCCTTTCTTCCATGCATCTACTACGAGGTGTCACTTTAAAAAAAATTCCTAAATTGTTCTTTAGAGCGATTTTCCCATTTTTTAACCACGAATACATTCAATCGTTGAAATCCGACTGAAATGTATAGGTTTTACCAGTTGTGTCCAATTCAAATACTAAATGATGTAGATTGACAACAAAAATCCTTCCGATTCCTCTAGGATAAATGCCACAAAAGTAGCGAGGCGCGAATGCATTTATGGATCTAAGTGGGAATTCTCATCACGCTTTGCCTTCAAATCAGCTGTAGAGACCTATACTTCTTTAACGTAAATAACATTTTTTCCTTTGAAATTGGCTGCATTTCAGTCCTATCACTGATGTACTTTTTACTTCTACTTTCTACAGTCTACTCGTTATCTTTTTTAGATATATGGAGCCTTTGTTGGCGAACTTTTTTTATAATCATTTACATTAAAAGTTCCCAGAAAGTTATACATATATAATGTATGCTCTTTAGAATTATCGAAGTATATAATTACAGCCATTCTGTACGTTGCAAATCACACCAAAAAACTTATAGAAACTATAAGGAAATTTTCTTATAGTTCTCGATACATAAAGTTTCAATTGATTGTTTTTGTGGTAAGTCGTAAAAGAAATTAATGTAGGGAGTTACCGAGCAGCTACGCATTTTTAGATCATATAAAAAAGTATACATTTAGCTACAATAATTATTATTTCACTTTTTGGAATACATGATTATGTGCATGAATTAAAATATTGAGTTAAACAAAATAATTATCTGAGGGAAAAGTTTCAAACTCAACAGATAGTTCATCTTGAAAGGTTTAGCAGACTCAGCGTTGAAAATCATTTTATAATCTCAAGCTTTCAAATTGGTATCTAATTCATTATCAGGATTTTTAGGATAATATAACACTTGTTATATTATCATATATAAACACATTTGTATGATAATATAACTGGTAGAGTTAATTTATTTTTGTTTACAGAGGTTGAGTGTGGGAATTAGAACTGGTGTAATATCATAAATTAATTTGGGGATAGTTGTAACTGTAAAAAGATTCAGTTCATTTATTTGATTGTTTTCTCTGTCTGTTCTTGTGTCACTTCTTTGTTCATCTTTCCTCTCTTTATTTTAATTCGATTTTTAGGAGTTTTTACTTTAATTTCTATTGATTTCATATTTAGCATATAATATTTTCAATTTTTATTTTATTCTAGAATTGGTAATTTATTTAAAAAGTTAATAGAATTTTGTAATATAGTAGGTCGGTATCATATTTACTTCAGGTGATCATATTAGGCATTGGTTTTTCTTTCTAATTTATGTACTTCTCCTGATGATGAATTGGATATCAATTTGAAAACTTTGAGTTTAATAAAATATTGTCAACGCTGAGTCTACTGAACCTTTCAAGACAATAATTATTATATATTCTTTTTCTTAAGCCCCGTTTACATTGACACTCACATTGGAAGCTCACATCCACGGGCAACGGGCAAGTGCACGCTCAAAAAGAGTCTTGACTGTTCACATTTGAGAAGCGTTTGGCGGACAGATTGAGACGGTGCGAGAGTTCTTAGTTGGTAATCAGATTCGATGGCGAGAAGTGTTGTTACACTTGGGGAAATTAAGCAATTTATAGCACCAAAGCGATAGTACATAAATTTCATCTGTTGCATAGATTTTTCTGATTTTTTCGATTCGTTAACTGTATTACGCTCCCTGCGGTGCTGGTTCCGTATAGTTTGAATTTCATTTTTTACTTCTTTTCTATCTCTTCCTAATATTAATAACTAGTGTACTATTCCGTTAAAAACAACAGGTTTTTAATGGAAATTGAATTTTAATTCAATGAATTTTCGGAAAATATTGAGTTTTGGGAAAATTTCGAGTTTTTGGAAAATTTCGAGTTTATGGAAAATTGTGTTATTGGAAAATTGAGATTTCGGAAAATCTTAAATATTGTTTAATGTCATTGCTCATTCTCTTAAATTTCTACTTTTATATGCTTTACTTGATGATTTCCAAAGGAATTCATGAGTCCTATATAATTGGCTGTTCAACAGCAGCTCTACTTGTTGGCAGCCATTATGCAGGAGCTTTGCTGTTAACAACCTCCCCCCTGGTGCATCAATGGACTGACTGAGCCACAGTGAGTGTCACTCAGAGTGTCGAAAAGAATGGCCAAGGTGAATGTTGAAGTGAGCCTCAAGTTGCCCGCTGGTTTGCCCCTCCACTGCGCGTTTGTCCCTTGTTACAACACTCAGAGTGTGCAAAAGAGCCTCAATGTAAACGGGGCTTTATATGCATGATCGACAATGTGGACATGTTCAATAACTCGGAACAGTCAAATTAGTATCAGATGTAAGAAAAAGTTACAGAAACATCCCTGATGATAATTATATATGTATAAATGATTATTTATAATGTACAAATACTCAAAAAGATCCAGACGTCCCGAATTATTATTATTAAATGAAAGAGGTGCACATTTTGAAATAGAAAATTAAATAGATATTTTTTTCTACAAAGATGAGGATTTTTCTGTATCTTTAACATAAAATATATTCCTTCAATGATAATTTAATATCTATTTAATATCTAAATGTGCCTTCTTGATTCGTTGTCTTATATATCATCAATAAAGTTCATGATATTCCCTCTGTTAATAATAGGCTACCGTGCATGTATAGTGAAATAAGTTACAAATTCAAGAGAAAGTTTGATGCAAGTTAATAATTTCCTAATCACATTGATAATTCCTTGTCATTACAACTCTGACATGTCACACGGAAATGTTACTTAGGTATTTATTTTACCCTAACTATAATCTAGAACTTGAAAATTCACTCACTAATCTATAGCCATTGGTTCGCGCGCACCAGCTCTCACTATTACCCTTATAAAACCTTAAAAAATCGACTTTTCGATAAGTTCTTCACAAAACCTTAATTTGATATTTACTGGGAATCATAACATATGAATTACAATTTTTTTGACTAGCTAAGAAAAGAAACAATTACTAAAATGTTACATGGACAGCGCAAGTCACCAATGGGTGGTGCGTGCCTGTGCTGTTAGGCAGACACTTTTACATTTCATTCACATGTCAAATAAATAAATAAATACCTGGAGAGAGCACTGACATACTAGCCAGTAAATTGCTTGAAAGCAATTTCTCGAAAGACCATTGCTCAAACAAAATTGCTCGAAACACAATTTCTTAAATGAACAATAGTTCGAATTAACAATTTTTCGAATCTAAATTGTTCGTTTAAAATCGCTCAGATAAGAAAAAATGAAATACAGTTATTATTAATTACTGATTAGAAACGAGAACGGTTAGATGCAGCTAATCTAAATGATTCTACTTCATGATCATTTGACTTTTATTAATTCGAATACTGCGAGGAATTTGATTATTCGAGCAATAATTATTGATCATTCGAGCAATTGTTCAATAGCTTTCGACGGTGGCCGGAAATTTCGGTCTCGGAAATTTTGGTCTAAGAATAATAAATGAACTCTCAACATAAATGTCTGCTATCTAGTTTTCTATATCTGATAGTTTGTTGTGTTGCACACTTCATGACTGTTTAATGACCTGGCAGGGGAGTTTCGAGAGCTACACTCCCCCCCCCTCCATCCTAATACATCTACATAATTCATAAGTTTTATTTATACCCGAGACCGAAATTCCCGAGACCATATTTTCCGCTCAAATCTCATGTTAAATAAATGAAAAAACATGCCAAAATTACTAATGTTACTAATGTTATTAATGTTACGTATCATTTTACAAAGGTTAATGTTGCTAACCGCTTTTAATAAATACACTACACATTTTCTATAGTGCTCATAATTTCAATTTTTTCTATTATTGTTCTTTATTAACATCATTTCAAACTAAAACCTAGTTTTCCGAGAGCGAATTTCCTATAACCGTTTTCGACCACTAATCATGTACTATTATGTGAAAAAGTAGAGATCATGAAAGGACAGCAACCAACTTGGTTTAGGACTTATGTTATTGTTGTGATTTTTTATGAGATCTGGTTCGCTCGAACATGCTTCTAGGGCTTAGGGTTTTCAAATAAATACTGTCAAGGCACAACTCCAACCTCGCTTCCCACCTGAATATTTACCGTGTACACCTCTCTAAGCCATAACCTCTATGTTTATTCAACAAATCTAATCTACAGAAAATAAACTCCCGGAAATTCTTTCGATCTTTGAGATTCCAGCAAACATCTTTTTTTTTCTCCGAGAAGATGGCTATTGATCTTCACAGACAGTCTCTCTTGTTTGAAGACGTAATTCAATCCTCATCGCTGAATCCAGTCGTATTATCAAAAGATTATTTCTATACATATTCATTTAGGCATAATCTATTTTACTAGGTAATTTTTGAGAGTTTAAAATGTAAGATAATGGCATTGAGTACCATTAATACAATGCATGGAGGAAATGAAAAACGTGAATAATATAAAGTCTCTTTCACAATCATGAGAGAAAGTTATGGTGGGAACATAGAAGATTTCCATCATTTAATTTTCTAAAGCTTCACTATAATTTTCCCTCTCAGTTAAACCACTTCTGAGTTTTCGGACAGTTTCACATTTTCGATCGTGTAAAAATATTATACATAATAATTATTTATTAAACAATAAATGTTAAATAATAACAATGTATATATTTTACTTTATGATTGAAAATGTGGAACCGTCCGATCGCAATTCACCCAGCGTAGAATATTCCTTTTAGAGTTTTAGCCTCGAATGTATAAAATGGCTGCTGTGTGTCAGCATGGTGCTACAACTCCATTAAATAGGAAAAAATATCTCAAAAAGAATAAAAGGTGGAGATATAAAAATAGTATTGGAACATCTGCAAAAATTGTATCTCCTGTTTTGATTGGTTCAGCTGAAATATATGGATAAATCTATATAACCATTTTTTTAAGTCGATTATTATATTAAAAAATGTATTGTAACAGGTTTTGAATATGTAGATAGATAAAAATAGACAGTGAAAAATACTATAAAGGCTGCCCCAAAAGAAAGGAAATACATATTTAAATTTGTTTGTTTTACAAACTATCAAAACTAGAATTTTTTTAAAAGCACAGTTTTATTGGTTTACTTTTTCTGCATATATCTTGATAATCTGTTAGAAGTTACGATCAAGATTAAACACCTGCAGCGAACTAAAAAATGGAAATTTGAAAGGCTTGCGCGAGGATGAAATATACGAAAAAATTCTCAATAAGTATAATTTGGTTTTTGTTGGATTTTTGAATCCAAAAGAACAAAAAATTTTTGTGGTAACAAGTTATTTAAACACTGAAAGCTTTTAACATGTTCAACTTCATTTTGAACAACGCTTTCTGGAAAGATATCCTCCTACTATAAAATCATATTGACGAATGTTAATAAAATCAAAACTTTGAATTTGAACAAAAAGCGATCATGTCGCAGATGAAAAGAATGAACACATCAATATTGTTCATGAACAGCTTATTGAGAATCCAAAAATATTAATCAGAAGGAAAGAATTAGACATCACTAAACACACAATTCATTGAATTGTTAAACACGATTTTAGATATCATCCTTTCAAGATGCATGTAAGGCTCGGACTCTTAGAACTGATTTAGCGTACCGTCTAAATTTTGCAAAATGCACATTTTGTTGAAGACATCGTTATTGGTGATGAAGGAGTATTTCCATGAATGAAAAAGTCAATAACCCAAACATTAATTGAATTGAAATCTGTAGGATTTAGTTTTTACTTTTATCATATGGAAATAAATTCTACCAATTATGAACTTTTTGTGTTTTTCGTCCTCGCGCAAGCACTTTTTAGTTCCATTTTTTTAATTCGCTGTAGGATGTTTAATTTTTGTCGTAACTTTTAACAGATTATCAAGATAGATGCAGCAATATTATTCGAATAAAATTGTGTTTTTAAAAATTTCTAGTATAGAGAGGTTATAAAATAAACTAATTTGAAAATGGGTTTCTTTATTTTTGCGCCACCCTGTATATAGATTTCTTACACTCTAAACTACAGATTTTCAACTATACATAACTTTCACAATGTATGTATCATATATATTTATTAGTTAATGGTATAATTTTGACAATTGCGGTTAAAGTTAATAAAAACTTATAATAAATATAGTATATAAATAATATGTTATATATATATAATAAATATAACACAGCATTTAGTTGCAAAGAAGCAGTGTAACTATTGGTAGAAATGTAGCGCTAGGTGCCGATATTGGGTGTTATCTTCACAGCTGTTTCTCTGGAGATAATTTATGTCTAGCAGATGGTGTGAGATTTGATCTGAAATATGCACAGGGTTTCTATGTGAACTATGTGTATGTATAAGAATCTGCGGAAAACACCCAAGAAAGAGGTTTTGGTGGTGCCGCAGAATATTATAAATCAGGTTCTCTCTCATTATTTCATTGCTCCACCCATTGCTATTGTTATATGTAATTTGTGTGTAAATTGTTAGTTATGTGTTGTATGGCGCTTCATTATTAGGACAGGGAATTTCTAAAATTTAATGTGTTATGGTATATCATTACAATTGAATACACATGGTGTCCCCTTTAATTTTCAGTTGTCCAACGTTAGTTTCTTTCCAATCATTTAACAGTTGAACATTTTTGAGATAATATATTATACATTTATTTAGACCTATTTCCAGTGAAGGAGATATGGTGTGGCCATGGAAGATGAAGTGTTTCCTTTCTATATTTTCTATTGCCTCGTCATATTTTCTACCTAGTTTGTAGCTTTTGTATGAGAGAAAATTCAAATTAGTATAATTAAAGGCTGCATAGTTTTTGTAACATTATTTATAATTACTATTTCTAATCAGTGCTCTGGACATTTCTCCTCAGTTTGACTAATATAATAATTATAGTAATCAAAAAATGTTATATTCAATAATCCTAAACATATTAAATAATCCTACTTATTTATTTATCCTAATTGTATTCAATAATCCTATAATTATAATAAATAATCCTACTTTTAATAAATAATCCTACTTATAATATATATTCCGAATTTTATTCTATTTATATTTCATCACTTATTTCAAGAGGTAAATCAATTAAACAATGTCCATATGCTATCCTTACATAATATTTCTATTCAAGTAAATAGCGTGTTAAGAAAGAACAATCTCACTCAATCTGCCAGGTAGTTTTATTTGATGAATATTCATTATTAAAAGAATGGGCTGATGTTCATATTAAGAGTTTGCCTTTCTCTCCCGTTATGTCTGTAATTAGGCCAAAGTTATAATGTACGCTGATGCTGTTATTAGTTAATTAAAGGAAGTTAGACACATAAATTAAGCGTCGTAAGCAGAGTAAGATTATCTTCACTTCATTATAACATAGAATCTGCCAGATTAATCTGTGAACCTTTTTAAGGGTCACTACTTTGCTAACTAATGTTTTTTATTAAAATGTTTCACCTGATGAATTTATTGCTACTGTGGAATGTGTTCCAAATTCGGTATTTCTAAATCAATTATGCATATAAATCAAACATGTTAATATGTAGTCTAAAGTTTGTGTGGAGAAATAATATTATAAAATAAATATTGGTTTCTTTAACAATTTAATTATTAATCTATAGTAAAACATGAATAGGAACGCAAAAGTACTTATATTACAAATGGGTCTAGGACATTTCATCCGCGTACATTTCATCCAATCGGACATTTCGTCCAATCGGATATCTCGTCCACGTACATTTCATCCATGTACATTTTGTCCACGGACATTTAGTCCGAAAATGGCTTTTATTTTTTATTAAGTGTATATTCTTCATATTTTACATTATTACGCTGGTGTAAATATGCAATTTTATCATATAATTTAAGCCGAATCATATATGAACACATAGGAATGTATACCTATCGATTACAGTTAAAAAATTAGACATACTAATCTGGTAGTGTTTATCTTCAAATTATTTACCTCGTTTATTAATATGCAATAACAAATAAATTTATGAGTATTTAAATATTGAACTAAACTAATAATAGGAATGAATGTTTGGTTTATTTGTCTAATTTTCACCGTACAATAATAGTTTTCTACAGGTGAGGTAAGATGTAGGAACTAAGTTTTAATTCTCCAGTTTCAGATCCATAAATATTTCTAACGGCTAGTTTTGTGATTATTTTAAATGCAAAATTATTATCTGAATAAGTTTTTCCTGGACTATTATTGTTAATGAATCAGATTTTCAAAGAAAATCAGGAAGCTCTACCTATAATTAGTGAATTTAACTAATTAATTTTCATAATATATGTAAATGAGTAATTAACACTGTTGTATGAAACGTGTCATTTTTTCTGTTTCTAGTAAATAATATTGTATTTTTAAGAGAAATAACTAATTCGTCTCTTTGTATGAAACGAAAGATTCTTAAAATTAGAGTATAATAGATTAACAATAAAACCATGAATTTCTAATTACCATCAACAAATGGTGTCTTCCACTTTTATAATGTGAAATATACATAAATAACATAGAATATGAAGTATATACACTTTATAATGCAAAATGAAGCATTTCCTGTTTGAATTGGGAATGGAAGAATAATATCCGTGGATGAAATGTCCGGCCACGATTTAAAATGCACATTGAAAATGCCATTACGATGCGTATTGTAGTTACGGGACAATATCTAGTTATCTGTTGTTCCTGATTAAAAGACTATAAGGAGTTTGAATCATTATTGCCAATCCTCCCTTCATTGTCCCCAGGCTACTTCTAGGTAGGCCTTCTTTTTGTTATATTGTAGCTTTTAGGTTTTGTTTATTAGTTTGGCGTCCTTTTTCGTCAGCTTTCCTTTGTATCTTTCCTCAAATCCTTCTTCTTCCCTCTTTCTTCTGTCTTGTTATATCCATGTAGGTCTCTTATCCAAGGATGTCTTTTCTTGCCATCCATGCGCTGGGTGAACACGATTACCGGTGGTAGCCGAGTAGTCGACCTTCTGCATGCATTGTACTTTCACTGTCCTCTCTTCTGTGGTCCTTCATCTCTTCATGTCTCTTTGAATCACATCGTAGTGGATAGGGACAGATTTTAAACTCCTAAAATAATAATAATACAGGAAAGGTAATATAGCCCTGCACTTTGTTTAATTAAAAGAGTAAAATATTCTACTTAGATTGATTAAACGATTTGAATATTCTACTCTGGTTGATTAAAGGAGTAAAATATTCTGTTCTAATTGATTAAAAGAGTAAAATATTTTACACTAATAGATTAAAATAATATAATATTCTACTCTATGCTGTAGAATAATCAGGTGATCACTTTGTGGTAATCGTGTCTCTTGCTGTTAATTTCCTGTTGGATTACTGAACTTATTTAATTCGTTAACGAGAGGCTTGGTCATCTAAACTTTTTAATACGCTGTCAGTCATAAGTTTAAGCTGTACCTTTCGAGGCAATATTTGAGTGAAAATAAGATACATATATTGCTATGTAACTCAATTTAAAATTTGTACCAATATTGCTGAACTACGTTTCACACTTCTGAAGGATATAGATCATTAGGCTGTTTATACCTGGTTTCTCTACACTGTTAGATATTGAAGACCAATGACTTTATTTCTTTAGACCCTATATGGCTTTTTTGGAGATGGAGTGAGAGGTGAGTTCGGACATGGAATCCACTTGAGGACTTTGATTGGAGAGGACAAGAAGCAATTGGAGAAATGAAGTTTTCTCCTCATGGCTTTGTTAACTCTTATGTGCGTATATCTTTAATTGAAGAAAGTCTTATAACTGCTACGATGGAAGATATAGATGTTTGTCGAAGAGTCTTTTATACTCCATAATTAAATGAATAGTCTTAAAACTATAAAAGTAAACCGAATTAAAAAAATTGAAATTGTAAAACTAGTAGACTAATTCACAAGTTAATTTAAAATTGAATTAAATATATTAAAATGTTTTTGGTAAATAAAAGTTTACCAGAATTAGGGGGTAAAAAAGACTTTTCAATTAGTATTCTTATTTTATCTTTTTCTTCATTAATAGTTTGAACAACTTATAGTTTTAACCATTACAATTTCAGACAGTGTAAAGGACTGAATTGTTTTGAAATATTTGAAAATATTTTTTAACATTTTCGAAACTATTAATTTAACTAGATTATGTGCACTCGGTAGAGCGCATACCTTCGCCGCCGCTTTGACCTGTCATCTCCCTAAATTTAATAAACTGCTAACTGGATATTAACCAATCGTCCCACCAAGTTTCATGCAATATGGTTCAATAATATTTGAGTTATTGAGTTATAAATGACCTTGACCTTTGACCGGGTCACTCCCACCGGACATGGAACAATTGTTTCACCAAATTTCAGGCAAATTGGTTGAATCATTTTTCAGTTAAGCGAATAACAAGATTATAAATAAATAAATAAATAAATAAACGACGGCTAAAATATGACCTTCCGCATTCTGCTATGGTTATTATAGTAGTTTCTTTGCCTATCGTCAGTTCACTATCGTACAGCTGCGAGGCAGTCTACTATCGGGAGATCTACCCCATAGGTTATTTGGATCGTCATTGCCAGTCATTGAGAACCTATAATGTTTTATAGTTAAATTGGTAACTTGAGCACATCAATAAGACTGAAATACATTTATATAGATAATAAGGTAACATTGATTATAACTTATAATGTAACATTAGTTATAACTTTTAAGGAAACATTAGCAACAAGGTAACATTAGTTATGAGTCAACATTAGTTACGAGGTAACGTTAGTTACAAAGTAACATTACAATGAAACATTAGTTGAAATCATTGGTGATTTACTAAATGGACAGAAAAAAAAATTAACGAGTAACTTCGAATGTGATGATAAAAGAATGATCATTGTGTTGTGTTTATAATTCAATTTAATTTGACAGTAAAAAGCCATAGAGTAATTTGGCAGACATCCAAAGGAAAACTATTAAGAAGTTCATCAAAATGACAGTGAGGCAGTGATAAACACGTGAAATAAATATTATTTGTGTTAAATTTCAACAGAAATGCAGTGCAAAACTAGAAAATATCTGAATTAAAGATTCAAAAATTGTTACTTCAAATTTATAGTGATTAAAAAGATCAAATAATATTTACACAATTTCTTCTCTCGAAATATTTACTTAAAAGTACAGGATGCTGTATAAATATCTACTATGTTTGTATTTTAGCTTGAATATATAAAATAATTATATTGATAAATGGCTGCAAGAAAATCGTGCTTCTTTTAAGACATCAAAGTGTAAAGGTGAGCTATAATCAAAACATGCAATTATAAACCAACCGGAGATTGCCATCAGAAACTAGTCTCTTAATCTATAGTCTCTTCAACGAAGTCCCTAAAGGTGACTCTTGATGATAAGGTTAATTAATACCTTCTCATGAAATTTCCTTATTCCTTAATTATTAAGGAAATTCGATATATTGGATATGATTTTGCTAATGACTAAACATTAAATTTTTTACATTACAATTCGTACAAAGAATACAAAGAAATACATTTCATTAAAATCAATGTGTCAAACGTATAATTTTACGACATATTATCTAAATGTATGTATACAATAATAAGTGCGGCCTCAGTCTTTCCGAGTGTGTTATTCAGAAAAACATATTAAAAGGAAGACTAAAATTCATGGCAATAATCATGGCTACTAGAGGTAACACTAATATTAATAATTTAAAAAATCATAGTTTCGATTTTTTCAGATTATATTGAAATTATTATTCTTAAATCAGTATACATGTACAGTGCATCTCCTATGTTATGAATTCATGTGTAGTGAAATATCCCGATTTTTCTTGTCTTGAAAAATGAAATACCATGATCATTTTATAATGAATTTTTCATTTATTGTGTGTAAGTTGTCCGGCATAAAATAGACCGTTATCTATGAATCTCTTGAATTATATATATGTAGTATATAGTGAAGTAATTGCTATATGTAATATATAGCTCCACATACCTATAGTGAACTAGTTGTAGTTCAATATAGAGTAGAGTAGCTCTTCTGTGTTGATAATACGTGCTTTTAACTTAACTATAATCGTGATTCCATTTTGTAATCGCACTCACATATAATTAGCGTGATTGTGGATTTAATTCTTCCCCTTGCTTGGTAGTATTTAACTAGCTTCGAATTTTATTCTCCATCTTTATTATTAAGTAAGGGATGAAGGGATATACTGTATATATATATACAAATTTATATTACATGATAAAATATGAAGAAATTATGATCGAAGTAGAATTATTTTACAAATTATATTAATTGAATTCCCAATGAATGAATTAAAGCAAATGTTCTACTACTATATAAAATGATTTACATATAGCTTGTAGGTGAAAAATATGATACGTTAAAATAGAACACAAAACTGTTAAAAACCAATATCTTTGTGCCGCTAATGTCTTTCCTCCTTCTAATGTTCAATTGATCTATTCTCCACTAACAACTTATGTCATATTTTTTTTATTCCCTCATCAGCAAGTGTTCAACATTTATAAAATAAAATAGACCTGGCGTCAGCAGATTTATAATATTTATATTTCTGTCTGATTGAGAATGATTCAAATCATCAATTATATGAATATGAATATACTTTATTCAATTATTGAGTATAGTTTTATAACAACGGAAACTTATTCAAATATTCCACATGCAGTTTCTAGTATACTCAGTAATTTTCAAGTACCTTTAACATTTACCTTATGTGTATAGTATGATCGAAAATATAGAACTGTCCAATGACTCGGAGTTACGCGATTAATTAACACTATTTGTTCATTGCAAATATGAATCGTTCATTAGTAACAAAGTAGTTCATAATATACATTAAGAAAATGAATGATATAGCTAGTGTATGAAATAAATATTTCCAGTGTGGTTCATTTACATTTTTTTTAATTGTGTAGTTCGACAACAAATTATGAATAAGGTAGGTTTCATTAAACAGAGATGAGATTTTGCTTCATCTATTTTCCAAGATGACTTTTCTAGTTTTGTAAATAGAAGTTTATCCTTTTCAGTAATCAATTTCAGGATGCAATAAGTGGAACTTTTTCAATGGTATAATACTAAAAACCAATTAGTACTAAGGAAATTTGCGCGTCGTTTCGATATTAGTGCAATTTCCTCTTCATGCTATTATTGCTGAAAGTGATTACTGACAATGAAAAAGATTTATTTAGAAAAAGATAAAAGTCACCATTGACAGTAGTTGAAGCAAGAGCTATATTGTCTATTTGATGAAGCCTATATTTTGAATTAGAAAATTACTTCCATTATTATTAGTTCAACACTCGTCGTTGAGCCCACGAATATAATAACATTTTGACTTGTACTATATAATATATAGGATATCAAATTCACAAGGAAGAACGTTGGTTATTTACAATTTGATGACTTCACTTTCGCAACACAATCCAAATTGTGGAATTGCAACTGATCTGCTTGTTTTTTTGCAAATAAACATGAGAGCATCGCATTTGTGACATTTTATTCCATTACCCCGCAACTCTGAGTAACTATTTTAGGTAATTTTGTTGTAAAGCATTAGCTTCGAATTGATTTATTTGATTTAACAATAGATTCGTTTTGCGTCGAATAACTCTAACATTTCTCTGCTCTTTGCATTTCTTTCTTTCATTTATTTCCGTCCCTCTTGCGTTAAAAATACTCGCTTGCATTTGTGTGCCATTGAGCTAATAGATCTCTTCTTTCTTTACATCTTTCTTCTGTTACTTCATCTATCGCATTTCTTTTGTAGTCTTACATTATCATTCCTCTCTAGTTTTACATAGTTAGTCTTCTATATACGTTCGCTATTTTTCTTCGTATTTTTTGTTGTTTTCTCTTGCTGTTTTTTTTTTTCACTTCGTTTCTCTCCTATTGACAAAAGAATGTTTTTTCAGGTTAACCCTTTATGTCCTAAGGTGTCATCCCCTACCCAGTGATGTATTTAGCGTTTTTTATTTTTTTGAGAAATCTTCTTGAAACGATCGGAACTCTTTCTTATATTAGAGCACATGTGAACACATATTAGTCAAGCACAGTTGTTTCTTGCAACAATAAAATTGTCTTTTTTATTGTTTAATATGCTTCCTTTGCCTTCATGTTACATGAAATATCACAAAAAAATAAGTTTACCACCATCAAAATAATTCAGGGCTGTCAGGGTTAAAGCACTTTAGGTAAAATCTGTGAGTTATATTGAAATGATATTCACCAGTTTAAGTGCTTATATTGCTGCACTTCATATCTTTTATGCGCTAAAGAAGCTTTGAAATGAATATTGTTGCAATATGTAATGAAGAAAACATTGAATTAATATCCACTATTAATTCAATTCATTTACTTCGTAAAGGACGGACCAACTGGTGGCTCTCGGTGGCTTCTTTCATAATAGTTCATTCTGTACTTAAAAAACACAAATATATAATCTAGGATCTAGCTTTAATTAGCAAATGCTAAATGGATACCGGATGAAAACTTCAAAGGGATATTATTCCTTAAAATAAAAGCAGAAGAATTATTATAAGATCATATCAATAAAATCTCGTGTATATCATGGTTACATTCTTCATGTTAAAAAAGATCAATTATGTAGCTATTGTTATATGATTGAAATTGTGGAACAGTCCGATAATTTGAAACTTACCCTATATTTATTTCGCATAATAAATTTGTTATTATTCATTTAATTCCCAATATTTGAGTAGTGTGTATTTGCAATACAGCTTGACATGAACAATATATAAATTTCCTATCACATTGCAGGAGCGGACACTGAATGAATAAACACACGACGGAAATTATTAGAATTTAGAACGAATATTTTAATTACATTTTTGGCGACCAATTGGACAGGCTATTATACAATTCATTAACTCATTCTTGTGATGCATGGTCACCGAGAATATGAGGGAAATATTTAACAGAAGCAATGATACATTTTGTAGTATTTCTAATAATTCTTCAATCATATAATAAATCATTATATAATAATAGTAATAGATGCAACAGTAATATTTAAATTCAGATACGGAAATAAAATACGAGGATCAAAGTTTCCGAATCTGTTGAATGAATTACAGTGTAACAGCACACAAACGGTGACTTTAACAACAACAACAACAACATCAACGCATGGGTCTAATCAGTATGCAGAAACAGTCCCTTCTAAATGACTGCAATTGGAACTAAAGGACACCCTAGAAGTCAGTGTTTTTATGATTGCACTTTTGGTTTGAATGAAAGTCCCTGCATGCATATTCATAGGCCTCATCATAATAGTCATAGTAGTCATAATAGCTATAGTGAATATATGTAATGGATGAATATGAAGTGGGGTAAGTTACAAGTTATCGGATAATTACACATTATCGATCATGTAAGGAAAAAATAATGTGTTTTTTTAATCATGTAGTTTCTCTTATATAATCAAAAATCCCAATATTAATATAAACACTATATTTATAATCATTTTATCAAGATATATATAGCATATAGATTTGTATGATGGAATATTGAAAATTATGATGACCCAACATAATCTTCTATCTTCTGAGATGAAGTCTAGAAGATGTTATCGGAAAATGCAAAATAAATTAGTTTATCAGAAAGTGCTTACCGGAAAATTCATTTCTGAATTTTGGATGAAAATAGATTTTTATAGAAAAGCTATAAAACTGAATTGCATGCTATGTTCTTTATCTATAATTAAGTAATTCAGAAAAACATAAAGCTAGGATTACACATTGCTAATGAGACTCCCAAACACTTTCTATCTAGGAATAACTTGAAAAAGATCGGTATTAATTGCTATGCAAACCTATAGATTCGTTAAAATTAACCATATTTTTTCATGATCAATAGTAACTTCTTCATATCAATACATAGCCTGTTTTATGGTGAGTTCAAATTTATCGAAGAGTTTCGCATTTATTATGATATAAGAAAAATATAATATTATAATAAATATAATGGGTCTAGGCTGATTTTCCGAAACCAAATTTGCCGAAACGGTTCTTCCGAATACGTTTTTTCCGAATCCCAAATTGGCCGAAAACGGATTTGCCAAAATACGGATTTGCCGAAGGACAAATTTTCCGAAAGACGAATTTGTCGGAAATCAAATTTAATGTATTTAAAAATAACATTCTGTTGGACTTTGTAGTTCTCATCATCATTACTTATGCATAAAAAAACATTTCTTATATGAGTTTGACATTACTATTGCTATATAAATTTGTAGTAAGTTAACTCAGTATCATTTTGCTAAATTCATATATCTAACTGTATATATTAAATATTAATATGTACATATGGCATTACTAAAAAAAGTGTTGATAGAAATCAGTCTTTTTACCTGAAACAAATTTATTCATTTATTCGTTGAAGCTAGAGGTATATTGGGAAGATATAAACATATCTAATAGTTATGCTATTCATTACGAACAATTTATATTTTAAACGCAATAAATGGAATAAATATTAATAACGTAAGCCATGAAACACCTTCTGTATGGTATACTATTAACAACTAAATAACATGGAATATTCACAAAAATGAATAAACACGCTAGAAACACACAATCTAAAAACAACCGAAAGCTCAAATGAAAGAAATGGAACATGCTCCTATAGATGACTGACTGATTCTGACTGAATAAAGCTTGAACGTTTTTTAAAATAAGAAAAGACAAAGAATCATTTAGTGGTACAAAGATTAAATGATCATTTAGTGTAACTAAGGGTTATGATTTCGTTGTTTCGTTTCATTTCTGTAACTTTTGTGTAATTTTACATTCTGTTTTAAATAAGTCTTTCGGTAAATTTGGCTTTTGGCAAATCTTCACTTCGGCGAATCCGTTTTCGACAAATTTGGGTTTCAGAAAATTCGTATTCGGAGAATCCGATTCGGCGAATTAGGGTTCGGCGAATTAGTTTTCGGTAAATTTGGTTTCGTAAAATTCGTTTTCGGAAAAACCGCCGGATACCAAATATAATATCATAAATAAAAATATAATATTCATTTCTTAATATGATCGAAAGTGTGAAACTGTCCAATCTGAACTTACCCTAACAAGCCACCTTAATAACGAATAGAATATTCCAATGGAAATCTTTCCATCCCTTCTTCTCCTCAGTGGAGGTAAAAGATTGCATTCAAACTCGCAGATCCATTGTCACAGTCAAAAGAAATCGGATTAGGTATTTTTTCGGCAAGTTCCGGAATGAGAGCACACTTGTTCAACTAATTTTTCTTCATTTAACAAATGACAAGAGCGGCTTTTTGAAAGTTCCAAGCACCTAATTTCAATTAATAGATCACCTCCGTCAGTGAAGAAAATAGCATTTTAAAACTTGCTGGCATGATATCAGCCAAAATAATGATTAATATGTTATAGATCTTTTGGGTCATGGCGTATGTTTTGATTTATCAGACGGTTCCACATTTCCAATCATAAGAAAAAAAAATCAATTATTTAACTGTTAAGTTTAATTAGTATCCATGATACCTGGAGGTACCATGACTACTAATTAAAATTACGAGTTAAAATGTCATATTATATCCCTTTTCTTATATGACCGAAAATGCGAGTCTCCAATAACTCGAAACTCACCCCACAATACACCAAATTCAGGAGAGTTATTTCAGTCTGTAATGGGGAGAGTTGAACTTCGCTCATTGCCACTCTGTTCATAATTAGACACAATAGTGGCAATAGGGATGGCAATTAGTGCCATGGCTGCCATTTGATGTTAGTCTAAGGTAGTTGAGAGTCTCCGTCTCATTTAGCCATAATGGTCTGCCTCATCTCATTGTAGAGAAGCAAGTAGCTACCATACGTCACAAGAATGCAACAAAATATCCTTAGACCAAACTATCGCAACATTGTATGGTCTAGGACTCTAGGAGATGTTATTTTTAATAACTATAAATAAAATACCTAAGGCAACTAAATAATATTTTTACTATCTGAACGATTTCGTTTGGACAAATTATTTATGCAGTTAACCGTAGTCGATTAAAAAAAATAACACTTTAGTACCTGCTGATGAATCTAGTCCTGCATCTCTACCTCTTATTTCCACTTATTGCCCTTTTTTCAATCGGGACACAATATTCTCACTATAATCTGATTCTATCTGATGAGGTCTGGGAATTCGACAAATTGGTTCCAGTAACAGCCTACTGAAGGGAGTCTGAAAGCACTCCCTCTGGGGAGTCATATGGAGGGGACATAGGAGATTGAGAAGGGATTACAAACATTATTATAACTTCACCATTATTATTCCTCTGGGCTACTTAAAGATACAGCATAAACACTAGCTACTGTTTCCACTGTATCAGATACGGGAAATTACATAGGAAATTAATTCATGGATTACATTTACCTACGGTATTAGACGATGATAGTTTGTAACTCGCGTTAAGTTTTACAATCGCATTAACAAAAGTATAATCAGAACACACATTTTCTATTTCACAACAACTTGAGACAAAAAAGATACCGACAAACAATAGTTTATTGAAATAGACATGTAGGAATAATGTATCACAATCAAATAATATGATAATTATTATATACTTAAATGGTTGAAAAGTAGGAACTATCCAATTTAATGACATGATAAGTTGCGTCATTTTTTACTGCTCTTCCGTCAGAAAAAATCTGCTATGACAGAAACTGACGGCAGTAAATTTTAGAGCATCTTGACAATGAGTTTCTTTTATATTATCTCCCATTAATTGGAGCGAAGGGGAAAAGAGGAGGAATTTCCAGTCGTTTTGATGACTATTTAACTATTATTTGCAGGTAATTTTACAAGGTTGCTGCCCCTCCTCTGGGATTTTCTTGTCACGTAACATCAGATTCATGCCACTTTCTTCTTATCACATTACAAAGCAAACTTTCTAAAGTTACTTATTCTTTAAAGGAAAAGAGGAACACTAGTTTTCTTCGCAAAACTCAAATCCATCAAAATAAATTATCCTGAGAGTGAGACTATATAACTTTTTCAGAATAAATCTGAGACATGAAAGAAAATGGGAATTCTTAAAAGTTATAGTTGTGTATGTTACTGAAACAAAATGGCTCTATATATCATTTTAGGCTGTTTATATGAATGACGGCAATTATGTTTTCTTCAGCAGCGTAGACATGAGAATTTATTTATACTTAAATATTTTTATGAATAGGTTTTCGAAAAATTTTTTTTAGATTTACACAAAAAAATGACTATGTGATCGAAATAATTTGTTGGTACGAATTTGATCATATGAATATTTGATGAAATTTTGTGAGAATTATCAGACGAAAGAATAATTATTCTATCAATGACCATCTATAAAAAAAAATTTAAAATATTATTTTCATTTTTTAAGTTGTTCATAATTATGTTCTAGAATCTCTAGAGTATTGCTACATTTCATACCAATTAACAATAAACCATAAGGCATTTTGAAATTTAATATTTTCTGTGACAAATCATTAGTAAAAATGATGAATCTATAACCAATTCAGTTAGGATAAGTTAAGAAAAATTCATTGTTAGACCCACTTTTTCTACCTCTTGTCCTGATGATGATGATCTTTCGATTCGAAAGCTTACGATGAAAAAAATCTTCAGCGTTGAGTTTAAATGACGTTTTGATTAACCAATTCCGTGATATTGAAAATTCTTGGTAAATGAACTAAGAAGATTAAATTCTCCCTCCTAAATTGGAGGCCAAGAGTAAACAAAAATTTACTTTACAAGGGACTAATTTAAATATAAGAGTTCACTATTTTCACTGCGACTTCTAAAGATTTCTTTCTTTTCTTCGTGCCTAAGCTGTAATGCAATTAGATAGAGAATGAACAACAGACAGCTAATATATTGGAGAAACTTTCCACAAAACAAATATACTGGCAAAGTTATTACCTCACAATGTTGAAATATTATCATTGTGAACTTATAGCAATCTTTAGATAAAATTGATAATCAATTATCACGTCCGGACCCCCAGCTATGTATATTTGTGGGCCCAAGTGGAAAATTCTGTTTATTTCATGTGTTTACAAAGTGGCCCTCAACTTTAATAACACATCATGATTTTATCACGGTGGTAAATTAGACGAGTACCTTCCAGATGACACAATGCCTATAACATACGTCTGTCAGTGAATTGCTTACGACTTCAGTAATGTACATGGTGGAAACCTGGAAATTGTCGGAAATATAATTCATGTGTCCCACACTATAAGCATGAACATGACTGCAATTTCCACTGTGGGGCGTGAACCCTGTTAAATCTTAAATTTGTGTGTAGATAGTATTGTCTGTTTCTTACTGAAAATATATTTATAATCAGCAGTTATTTTAAATACCACTTGTATAAACCTCATTTCCTTGTAATTTCACTAAATGTTACTAAACTGTTGAGCGACTCAAGCTGAGGCTATGTAAGATATTTTTGAGACTTCAGTTGCACCGTTAATTGATCAGAGTTTTAAAGAAAGTGATTCTAATTGGACAGACTTGAAGTATGACCCGAGACAAAGTTTTGATCAAGCATAATTTTCTAGAGGAGGAGGAGGAGGAGGAGGAGGAGGAGAGTGAAGGTTATATCTAGAGAGACAAATTATGAAACAGATTTTTGACATCTTACAAGTGTTGGCATATCGAACTCCCTCGAACCAATTGCTCTTCTTAATGAGATATATACCAGAACTGAGCATACAGTGAATAATTAAAATATTACTTCAGTCTCAAGAGATATCACCGAACACTCACTTTATTTTTAGCTATTTATTATATTATATGATACAATTTATGAAAGTTAACTATTCTTTTTTATCTCAAGCGCATCTATCTATAGTTTAATTAGAGTACTGGTTCTTAAATTATTTTTCTCGCACAGCCCTTGCTCTTCTCAGGCACCCCAGAGCCTTGTATTGCATTGAAATACATTGAAAAGCTAATATTATAATATTTTCGGTTACTATGATATTAGAAAAAGGCAAATGTACTTCATGTAGATCAGCATTCGGTTAATAACCAAAATTCTAAGTAGCATATAAAACTGCTATCCCACGCACCCCCTATTAACAATCAAGGCCCCAAATGGGTACAAGGCACTTCACTTTAAGAAGCACTGAATTAGAGCATATAAATTGCATATCTTGAGTAATTACATGATAAAATTCTGCATGGTCCCACTGCTCGAATAATCGCCATAGTGATAAAGAAGAAAGCCAAACAAAGAAGGGACTACTGTCATATCCTTTCAATCCCACTCATTACTTTCTTGCAGATGATGCAATGGCGCCATTTACATAAGACTACGAATATTTGGCGCTGCTTTTCTGACACGTTATTCTGCTAGAAAAAACCGGGTAATGATGTGGAAAGATATGTCACATAAATTCATTTTTTTTATTAGAACAACGTTACGTTCTTTTCATTGAATTAATGGGTGTGTTTCTGTTTGAAATCAATAGAGTGAGTCCTAAATCTGCCTCGTATCGCTTAGAAATGGATTTAGCAGCTCTGGACATGAAAGCTTGGGAGTTGCAAAACCCAACAAACCAATTGCAATCACATGAAACTGCTGTGTGTATTTAGAGACTAACGGATTAGACACTTTAATGGGTCTGTAATGCCTAAAAGATCTTCATTACATTGACTGCAAAAGTTTCGCTTTATTTTCTTGGTAAATTGTATTTTGGTGCTAGACATCATTGTAGCTTTTTCCTAAATATGAAATACTTCTCTTCATTTGGCTAAGTAAAATATATATATATCTTCAAGAGTTACATTTTTGACTGATTATATGCAGACTGATATGAATCATTAGTATTGCATCGGAATTCTTTACACATTATTATTGATTACAAACTTGTCCATTTCCTATCAGAAGATATATAACGAATTGATGCCCATTATCTTGCTCGGTAAAAGTCCTTATTGTTTTATCCTCGTTACCATTATCAGGAGATTCGTTCTTTCACTCATTTCAGCATTTTATCACGCTCTATAATATATCTTTGTTTATAATAGTTCTAGTAATGGCTCTTGTAAAGTTTGGTCATAGAACATGAGAGCATCGTGTTGGTCAAGAAGTATTCCCTACCAGTTACTAATTCTTTTTCATCAGCAGTATATTATGTAGGTTGGTTTCTTAGCATAAATTTCTTGTCCATTCGTTTCGAATTTGCAATCATATAGCTATTATTTGAATACTAAGATTTACTACTAGCCAATTAATTAACCTATGAATCATCATAAAATTGAAAACCTGTTTGATCAAATGTGAATTTTTATGACTTTAATTTACAATGAGCAATTATCGAGGATAATTATTTATCGATTTGAAGCTAAACAAATCTCATCAATTTGGATGATTGTTTGTTCATCTCAATATTTATAAAAATAGAAATCATTTTCTCATGATTGCTATATCTTCAAACTTGGCAAGAAGAAGTATTTCAAAATGGCCACCAATAGTAACCCTCGCATAAAGACACATAAAAAATATAAGTGATTACGATATGGTATATTTTCTGAGCATGGAATAATTCATTCATTTGAATAACTTAGGCTATAATTCTTCTATAGAAATTTGTATTAGATGAAAAAATCACCAAAGGCAAGGAACATTTCTTTTCCATGGCGTTGTAAAATACTGATTGATTTTGAATTATACGATTCAATTTAGTGGGTTATAATTAAAATATAGAAAATTATTACTTCATTGAAGCATATATTCAATTCAATTTGCACATTGGAGGATCAATAAAAAATGAAAAACATGTCTGTCGAAATCAATGCTAAATTTTCAAGGAAATACACTTAAGAATATTTTTTTCTTCGTGAAACTTCCAACCGGAAGAACATTTTTAATTGAATGAGGGTTGTTTTATTCCAAATTCACAGACTGGAAGGCAACCTGCATAGGTTTTGTACAGTACTGTGAGCCAGAGACAATTGTTTCTTCTACCTTTGATGTAACAAACTGTCAAATATCTTTTGGATGTTCTTCACCAACAGTTAGTTGACACATCAAAAGAGTAGCTACATCATATCGGTTTTTTGATATTGACGATACATTAATAAAGAATATAGTCTGCTATCATAGATATTTATTCTTCAATAATACCATTTGGTGTAATGCTCTTAACTATAGCAAATTTACTTCTAGCTAATCAGTATAACATTTAATTAAAAGTTTCTTAATGGTTTACATCTCATCGACGCGTACGCTCCCAGGGGCTCTCTCCTGCGCTCTGTATTTTTACTTCATTCTACCATACATAATCAGTTTACGCTATACTTTCAGTTTAGATGAATGGAACTAAACATCTATGTGCTCTTTAATTGAAAGGCCTAATTGTTTTTATTTATTCGACCGTGTATATTGGAATTATGTACTTTCATTTTCTTTTATAGTCCGACATTATTTTTCTTATCGATCATCGAATGATGGCATGTGAATTTAAATTACAATTTGTTCATTTCTGTCGAAATCAATATAATATCTTATCCTTTAGACTTTCTGCAGTGATATGATTCAGAGTGTTTGAAATCGGTATTGAAACCCACGATAATTAGAAACATTTTTTTCGATATGTTTCACTATTCTTAGATTATAGATTAACCCTAATAGAGTAACTTCTGAGTTTTTGGACGGTGCCACATTTTCGGTCACATTAGAAAAGAAATTAACATTTTAATTAAATAAAAAATGGAAAATAACGAGTTGAAATGATAAATTATTATAATATTTTCTTTTATGATCGAAAAGGTGAAATCATCCAATAACTCGCAACTTTCACAAAGTCTTTCAAAAGAGAAAGTGAGATCTAAGCAACTCAGAGAATTAAAGTTAACATTTGATGTTAATAGAAAGTTAGCGAGTGTCAATTAAGCGAGTGGAATAATTATCTCCAAGATAGTAATTAAATACGCCGCACGATAACTTCAGACGAATTTAAAGTATTACAGTTATTAATGCAATATAATTCTCAAACGAAGAGGAAAATGAAATAACTTCTACTTAATAGATGTGAAATGATTCGAATTATCCAATTTTATCAATCTAATAATTTTGAGGGTTACTTTAAATTTATTAATTTTAGGGTATTTGAAAAAAGAGTTACGAATATTAAAATTTAATGTTTCTTGAGCATATGTGATTGATTTTGATATTTATAATAATTATTATATATAATTTATATATCTTCCCCGAGAAGCCTTGTTATAGTATTTCACCTCCTATTCTACGGATTCTCTCCTTGAAGATCCCATAATTAAGCTGCAACTTGGCTCATAATTGCGATACGTGTCTCTCATTAATTCAATTTGGCTTCCTTTGGCAGTGACGCAACTGATTGGTCGAAGCCCCGTGAAGTTCAGTGAAGCCTTTTACGACATCTCGATACAGGAAGACGCCTCCCTAGGCCCTCTGTTGAGACTTAAAGTCATCACCAAACCTCCTAGTAAGACAGTTGATGTGTTATTTTATGCATGTTGATGGTATATATCGATGTACAGCGTGGGCTAGAATAGATGATCCATTAAATAACTATTTAATTCAAAACCTAGTTATTTATATCTCAAAGCATTTAGATTTTTTTTACTAAAAACTATAATTTAATTAAGTAGCATATATAAACTAATGGAACATCCTTTCTGATCCACTTTGTTGAAACTGTTACATTCAGGTACTCAGAGAGAAAGTTATGGTGGGACCATAGAAGATCAAAAAGAGTTAAACATGCTATTCTATAGGCACACTATAAATTTTCTCTGTGTCATAATTTTAAGACTTTTAGTCGGGTCAAACCTTTCTAATTACTATTTTTCGCTATTCAAACAGATGAACCTGTCAGATTTAAACTGGTGGGCGGGTCTAATTTCCTCACAAACACCACCAGAGCAGTTAAAGGTCGGAAATTAGGAATATACAACCAAGGAGTGGGAGTGGGGGAGAACAGAAGTAAAGAGGATGGAGGAAAATGGTTCAAACTACATGAGGAGACGGGGGTGCTGGAACTCGTGCAACCTCTCGATTATGAACTTTACATGCAGGTATGTTTATTTCAATTCATTCTTTTCAGCCTAAAGGTACGTTTTGCCATGCAGCGATTGTTGCGATCATCGCTCAGTACGATCAACGCCCAGCGATAATGTTCGATTACTAGTACAATGCTCTTCCTATGGAGCTATTTTGAAACGAGCAATTATCGCTGAACATTATTTCGGTGTATTCTTATTGATGAGCGATCATCGTTGAGCAATGATCGCAACATTCGCTGCATGCAAATCGTACCTTAAATTTTTTTTTGGTTATATTATTATATATGACCCTTTTCCATATTTTGTAGACCCACCATAACTTTTTCTCTTGGGAGTGCTAGGATAGAATTACACTTCGATCGAAATTTAATCGCAATTTAATTAAATTCATCGAGTACGAACCATAAATTGGTTCAATTGGTGTCATGTTTGATGAAAGATGGTCATCAGCATTGCAATAGAATTGGATCATGATATCTAATTAATATATCATTCGTGATTAGTGAAATATAAAATTTCAGCTTGTAGGTAATGTTTGGTGACAACAGCAGGTAAGTGTGATCTCTTATTACTCTAAGGTCCAAGCAAATATTTTTATCTGGGAATGATTCCACAGTATGATGTTTTTTGTCATCAATAGCTTATACTGACAATAGCACAGCCAATAGCTTATACTGACAATATCTAATACTGACAATAGCTTACACAGCACAGCCAATAGCTTATACTGACAATAGCTTACACAGCACAGCCAATAGCTTATACTGACAATAGCTTACACAGCACAGCCAATAGCTTATACTGACAATAGCTTATACTGACAATAGCTTATACTGACAATAGCTTACACAGCACAGCCAATAGCTTATACTGACAATAGCTTACACAGCACAGCCAATAGCTTATACTGACAATAGCTTATACTGACAATAGCTTATACTGACAGTAGCTTATACTGTCAATAGCTTATACTGTCAATAGCTTATACTTCCAATAGCTTATACTGACAATAGCTTATACTGTCAATAGCTTATACTGTCAATAGCTTATACTTCCAATAGCTTATACTGACAATAGCTTATACAGGGTGGGGCGTAAGTTTGGAAGCAATTTTTCAAACATTAATATAATTCTTAAAAATAAGTTCCTAAGTAGGTGATAGGGTTTGAACTATAGTAGAGACACTACATTATGAAGTGGTAGTGTTATTTTTTACAAAAATTAGTCAATTCAAAAATGTCAGACAAAAAAGAAGCCATTATTGCTCTACACCGTGCCGGGAAGTCAGATTCCGTCATTTCAAAGACTCTCTCAATAGCGAGATCGACTGTTTGGAAGTGTGTGAAGCGTTTTCATGAGAGAGGAGAATTGACTGATCGTCCAAGAAGTGATAGACCACGCTCACAACGCACCAAACAACTGATAAAATGTGCCCGAGAGAAGATCAGGAGGAACCCGAAAAGGTCAATACGATTGTTAGCCAAAACAGCTAATGTGAGTCCCAGAACATTGAGAAGATTTGTCAAAGAAGACCTAAAGATGTCCTCTTTCACCCTCCAAAAGAGACGGACTCTGTCAGAAGCTGTAAAGAAAAAGAGATTGGAGAGAAGCAAAGCACTTCTGAGAGAATTGAAGTCTGGCACGGCTGGTGAAATTGTTTGGTCTGACGAAAAAAATTTCACAGTGGAAATGGCTCACAACCGGAGGAATGACAAAATAATTGGTAAAAGTGCAAAAGACATCCCATACAACCAAAAAACTGTCCACAGAACCATGAAACCTGCTTCAGTAATGGTCTTGGCCGCCGTTTCAGAAACTTGGAGATCTCCTTTAATTTTTGTGGAACAAGGCGCCAAAATCAATGCTAAATGTTATATTGAGAATATTTTGACGCCAATGTTGGAGTCAGCTAAGGATCACTTCGGTAATGACACTCTATGGATATTTCAGCAAGATGGGCGCGACTTCACATACTGCAAATGTCACTCAAAACTGGTGCCATGACAATCTTCCACGGTTTTGGTCCAAAGAAATGTGGCCTCCCTGCTCCCCAGATGTTAATCCTGTGGACTTTTCGGTATGGTCCATTCTTGAATCAAAGGCCTGTGGTAAATTCCATCGCAGTGTGGATGATTTAAAGCGTTCGCTCCAGAGATCTTGGAAGGAAATTTCACAAGAACAGTTGCGTGCCGCAGTAGAGGAGTTCGGAGGAGATTTGAGGCTGTTATTAAAAACAAGGGGGGACATTTTGAATAAATTTATGATTTTTGAATTCTTAAAACCCTTATGTAATAATACATAACTGTAACTTATTAAATATTTTTTTCGTTGGATTATAATATGCACTTTCATTTGCTTCCAAACTTACGCCCCACCCTGTACTTCCAATAGCTTATATAGACAATAGCTTATACTGTCAATATCTTTCAATGGTTAGTCTAATATATCAGTTCAATACAAGCTTCACTATAATATCGTAGTAAAATATGATGGTCGAGAATTTTAAAAGTTTATCATCAACACTTCAAAATATACCTCAGTTTGAATTGTAACCAAATCCCTCTTAAATCCTGAATCTGAAACTGACCAATCCTTTCCCTTTGATGTACTTTCAAGTCTTTGCGATATAGTTACTTAGTGAAGTGAATTCGCAAGAATTGCAGACACATTGATGTGGAGTTCCAAGAGATTTTATAATATCATATGAATATTAGCAATAGAGAAGTTCCGAGTTATAGAATGGGACCACATTTTCAACCACACAAATGTAATATTTAATAATTGTTATTTAACCTTTACTTTAATTGGTATCCATGGCATCATATCTTATATGATTGATAATGTGGAACAGTACGATAACTTTGAGCGTACGTGTCTTCAATATTTTGAAAATGATTTTCCAATTCATTATTGCAGACCGTTTCAATTTCAATTCTCATTTTAACATTGAAATGAGTTGAACTCTTTAAATAGGAAGTCAATACATTTGAAATACTATGTGTGAAGTATTTCTCTGCATAAAGTAGTGCATTGAAATACTGCATCCTCTTTGTGTAAAGCTACACACAGAGGAAGGATTAGAGGAGTCAAATGATGCATCTGTTCATTCAAATGATATAATGCATAAAGTAGTAAATAAATTTGTACAGCTTAAAGGTTTCTATTGCCTAGCTGCCATGAAACGAGAATAGGATATTCACAATGTAATTCAACCATTTAATTACATTTTCCCTCCAAGTTTCTTAAATATCATTTTTTTAAATACTTTTTATTAAAAGATGCTTATTGACCGATAGAATATCTTTTGTTAAACTTATTCAATTATTTGATTGGTCTTTAATTTCATTCTGTAATGTCTAATGCCCTCAGTGTAGTTTTATGAAGAAATTCACTCTCATTTTCAATTCTTCCTCACCAGCACAACCTCCGTATTCGGGCACTGGGTTCACTGGGGTCTGCTGAGACGCAAGTGCGGGTAGTTGTGTCCGATGCCAATGACCACAAACCTGTGTTCCTGAGACCAAGTCATCAGACGCAGATAACAGAAGAGGATGACAGACATCTTCCTAAACCACTTCTACAGGTTAGAAATTTTCGATGCTGAATGTTATTTCAATGTTTTTATAAAAAGTTTTACGATTGGGATTTCTATTTCTAAGACAAGCATAATGTAGGATAATTATAAAGTAGTTTTTTTAATTCATATACTGGATATTCTTTTATATCACATATATATTGAATTATTGTTATTATCAATTACAATTAGCTATCAAAATTATTTTTAATTAAAACTATCATTGTCCTTTTCCAATTTCCAAGTCAATAATTGTAGGTACCTATGTGGTCATATTATTTCACTGCATCTACAATCAATATGAACATCAGCTTCTCCTTTTCTTCCTGTAATCTCTCTCTATTCCCCTGCACAGGTGGAAGCGGAGGATTGGGACGCTGGAAAGTGGGGGGAAATAAGGTACTCCATCTCTGGTGACGGCATTCCCCATTACGAGAGAAAGCACAAAAACAAAGAACACCACCTCACGCGACACAAAAAGAGAAAGAAACCTTCTACCACTCCATCCCCATTTCTTCCAGATTTTCCTGACGATGACAAACTTTTGGATTATTTACCTAGTTTGGACTACAAGGACTACCTAGGAAGCTTAGAGAAATATGCAGCTTTAGATTTAGACGAATGGCTTAGAACTGCTAACTCTTCCTTCCTCAACTCCAGCAGCAAGTTCAACAATGACCAAGACAACAGAATCAACCAGACACCATTAGTTCAGGGCTTCCGAAATACACGTGATGTCGATTTATCACCTAGGTCACAGACTAAGTACACCAATAATTTTTCTAACTATATTAACAGTAGCGATGTAGGAAAAGAAAACAATAGAAAAACTTCCATCAACTCGAAGGTTCAGCCAAGCTCCAGATCCAAGTCTTCTGTCAAACTGTCGCCTGCCTTCTCTGTAGATGGTATCAACGGAACAGTTTTTGTGATGATGGTGAGTAAAATGGTGGTGAGTGCAGTGACAGTGGTGAGTGAAATGGTGGTGAGTGCAGTGACAGTGGTGAGTGAAATGGTGGTGAGTGCAGTGATAGTGGTGATTGAAATGGTGGTGAGTGCAGTGATAGTGGTGAGTGAAATGGTGGTGAGTGCAGTGATGGTGGTGATTGCACTGATGGTGGTGAGTGCACTGATGGTGGTGAGAACATTAATGGTGGTGAGTGCAGTGATGGTGGTGAGTGCAGTGATGGTGGTAAGTGCAGTGATGATGGTGAGTGCAGTGATGGTGGTGAGTGCAGTGATGATGGTGAGTGCAGTGATGGTGGTTTGCGCACTGTCTGTAAATTAAAATAATGACGTCCGTAGCTACGTAAGTTAGTGTGCGGTAACCTGATTATAAATGTTCATATCAATTGTCACCCTGTATATTAACCGGTACATTGCTCTCCGTGTGTTATTTTAAATGAAGTTTCGCTAATGAACATCAAGTTGTCTCCTTCTATTTCATGTCTAATTGTGAAGGCTTTGCTCCATTGTTTCGATTTTTCTATAAAGAAAAGAAACAATGCAACATTTCTATGGTAGCTTCTCAAATTCCATCATCAAGATGTTGCTTCTATAGAAATAAAACGAGTGAAGCAATTTATAATTTCTCTTGAGGATTTCCTCTGTTAGATGTGTCAGAAATGAAGGCACTTAACGCCAGCCTCTTTGTTCGACAAAACTTTTCCAAAATGCTCACCAAATGGCATAGACTCGTAGAGTAATTAAGTTTCAAATTATTGAATAGTTTCCCATTTCTGAACATAGGAGAGAAAAGTAATTATTTTTTCTTATATATTTTTCTTATATGATCAAAAATTTGGAACGACCAATAACTCGAAACTTATATTAGTTTGTTTTTAAATTTAATTTTTCCATATCAGTTCTTATTAACAATAATTCTCTTTTTGTTTTAATTAATTTATATTCCTAAATTCATATTGTCCTAACTGACATACATATAGTTAAATTTACTTCACTGAAATATTAAAGAAAGTATCTTAACAATAAACTATTTTTTTAAATATATGTATTTTTTATGAGACAATTATTCCTTATACAACTCTTTATTCGACATGAGTTCAATACACCCACTTAATATGATAATTATATTTATTTTCTTATTTCCCTTAAATATTCTGATCATGAATAACCATAAAAGTAGCCGGAAGCAGTAAGTAGAATAAATGACTTTGTGTTCGGAACGTCAATGGAGTGAGAGGTAATATTGAGGCAATAGACTTCAATTCCTCTGAAGCCGAACAAAGCGAATCTGAATAACCACAGAAAGACCAATGCGATCCATTTGTTCGAATAAGGGAGGCACTTTCTTGAATTACACTAAATTGGTTCCTCTCGAACCGGAGAAATATGTCTTAAAAGAAGTCTCAGTGAAATATGGTAGATTGCTTATGCACGGAACACGCTATCAAAAATGTCCCAAATTCAATATTGTAGTTTGCGAACTTCAGATTGTTTTCTCTTTTCTCAGCCTTTGGACAGAGATGGTGAACAGGGTAGAACGAAATGGCGACTCACTGTGACTGCTTCTGACGGGCAGTACAGCGCAACCTGTCAGGTGCTGGTGAACCTCAAAGATGTCAATGATAATCCCCCTGTCTTCTCTGAGAGTATCATCCGGGCTTTTGTAAATGAAAATGCACCTATTGGTGAGTATTTACCACCATAGCAGTGGATGGCCTATCTTTCTTATAGCACGTCTTCTTCAGTTTTATTTATTTCCAAGCGCTCATTTTCTATAACGCTCTATTGTTTCTTAACGTTTCTGCTCCCTAGCGTGTTTAGTATGTACCGTAAATGTCTCTTAGGAATAATACAGTGCGTGCATGAGTAGAAATGAATTTCCTATGGTAAATTATTTCCCCTTCACCAGTACACATTTTTCGTTAGAGTTTACCATCTGAAATCATTTCAACTGATTAATTATTCTTGTGTACATTACATTCTCGATCAAAGATTAATGTGCTAATGAAACATTAAAATTATGTTATGTTAATTACTTTAGTAAATAAGAAATTATTTTATCTAACTTTACTCTTTATGTATATATTTTCTATGTTAATTAAATTTTCAAATATTTCATGGGATGCGAAAATATTAATTCTGCATGATAACATCCAATTATAGTGAACCGTTTACAATTCCCAACTGAGCAATACCTTTAAAGAATATTCTGTTCACTTGAAAATAACAATGCAATTCTTCTTCAAATTTGTCAAGCTATTAAGATGTCCAAACTGTAATTTCTCGGCAAGAAATTCTAAACCATTCAAATGTCGAGTTATTTTTCACGCTCTGACACGTTATTGGATATTCTCTCCTGAGGATCCTTGGAGCAGAGTAAAAACTAGTGACAGCTTCAACAGATTTCTGCCTTTTTACTTCCATGATTTGTAGGAAATATTGATGTGTTGACGATATTGTTTAGAATACGTATGAATATTTTGTGGAAAATTTTAATCGGATCATAGATTTTTTAGTTATTCATTATACAAGAATTCCATCTAAATAACAATT
This sequence comes from Caprella mutica, assembly GCA_947561585.1. Classification (NCBI taxonomy): domain Eukaryota; kingdom Metazoa; phylum Arthropoda; class Malacostraca; order Amphipoda; family Caprellidae; genus Caprella; species Caprella mutica. Next base: position 704,232 of record CANNZV010000266.1, read on the forward strand.
CCTTTGATCAAAAAATGTATTCCCCATTTACAAGTCAGTGTTAACAAAGTAATGGATGTGAATTTTGTTCATTTTCTCGTTATCTTTTATCACAATATTGAATTTTACCTAAAATCTATTTCATAATCTCTTTTATTCATACAGGTACAAAAATCGCTCAGGTCTCGGCTTTAGATCCTGATGACGAGCTTGAAGGTCGGAACGCTCAACTAGTGTACTCACTGCAGAAGAATGTTATCGATGAGAACTCTGGCAAACCTATCTTCAGTGTTGACAGTTTTTCGGGGGTGATTCGGACAGATCTTTGCTGCCTGGATAGGGAACACACTTCCAGATATATTTTGCAGCTGGCAGCTACTGATGGCGGTGGTTTGAAAGGTAGTGACTTTATTTATTCTATTTTCAGTGTTTTAAAATATTCAACTTTATTGAGTAAATGGAAAACTGGTCCGATAAGGATAGTAGAAAATACTCAAAGTATAGTTAAAAGAAGTGTGACCGACGATTGCTATAAACTATTTTGTAGTGAGTGGGAAGAAACTTTATTCATCAATCAATCATCTCTTTTAAAATAGAAAAGAGAGTTATAGCAATGAATGATATGGGTGGTATGAATTTTTCAAAACATGTTTTTACATATTTTACAGTGTTAAAAAAATAGAAAGGTAGAAAACCAATTATGAATGATTTAAATTATGTTGTGTTAATACTAATTGTGAACTGAGTGAAATAGTAATAAGATAAACAACTCTATAGAGTAAGTCCAGAGTCATCGGACGTTCACATATAATAAAAGTAAATAATAATAATTATTCCCATTTATATAGTTTTTCATGTATGATCTACATAAATAGTAGAAACATACAATATATCGGGAATTTCTTAATAGTTTAAAAAAAAATAGGTTGCAAGAAGACTAATAAAATGTAAGTAAATTTAATTTTGATGATTGTTTGTTATATAATTAAACACTATTTTTTTATTTTTAATGCAAGAATAATATGACTATTGGAAGATATTAAGAGATAGAGAAGAAAAATAATAAGAGAAGTACAATGACACATAAATACTACCTTATAGTAATAAAATCTACACAGAGGGATAAAATATATTTCCATTCATTTTGGGCAATAATTTAGTTCAGTATTTTTATTTTATTCCTAAAACTTTCAACCATACCTTTTCCTTACAGCTGTCAAATTATAAATAGAAAAGAACACTGCAAATATTTGTACATTCTTTCTATCAAATTTATTAATTTCAAATCATATAAAATGTTTATTATTCATTATATCTAAATAAAAATCGATATTATTGTCAAAAATAACAACCTTAGTCTATGTAAAAGTATTACCGTATCTTTTCTCTCAGGTACATGTGCAGTTCTTGTGGAGGTGCAGGATGTGAATGATGTTCCACCTCGGTGGACTAACACTGAATGGACTTTTGATGTGGAGGAGAGTTTGGACCCATCCACTGTGCTAGCCACACTCACTGTAGTGGATCCTGACTCCACCAACCACCTCGCCTACAGAGTCAGTCTCGATACAAAATGATATAGGATTGTGAAATATATATTATATTGTTTATTGAGTATTTATTTATTTATTTAATTAGAAATTCAGGAAATATACAACTTGAAATAACATGAAAATATACTGAACAAGAACGTGCACTCGGTAGAGCGCATACCTTCGCTGGCGCTTATAATTGACCTTGACCATCCAATAATCCCGGAGTTAAAAATAACCTTGACCTTAACCTTTCAGTCGTTTGCTCCCAAAATCTAATATACTGGTTTCTGAATAATGACCAATTAACCTTTACCTTTGACGGGATCGCTCCCTAAGTTTTTATCAGATGGTTTTTGGACATTGACCATACGTCCCACCAAATTTCAGGCCATTTTGTTGAAAACTTTTGAGTTATTTATTTTTATGGATGACCTTGAACATTTCCCGGATCACACGCAAAACTCTACCAGATGATTCATGGACATTGATCATACGTCCCACCAAATTTCAAACAATTTGGTTGAATACTTTTTGAGTTATGTGAATAACTAGATAATAAATAAACAAATGGTGCCTAAAATATAACATTATGCATTCTGCGAAGGTAATTAATGAAGCCCTTCCAGGAAGGCAACGAGGGCTATTATGGGGCTATTAATTATTACCTACTTACAAGTTTATAAAACACTTTCTTTTATATGAGTTATAATTATATTCTCAATCTGTATCTATTCTGAGCGTTGAAAAATAATGGGAATTGCACACAATTACCTATAGGGTAAGTTACGAATTATCGGTCAGTACTACATCTTCGGTCATATAAGAAAAATAATATAAAAATTGTTATTATTACACAGTGCTATCTAATACTTCTGCAAACCCGGGTTTGCAGAAGTATTAGATAGCACTGTGTAATAATAACAATTTTTATATTATTTTTCTTATATGACCGAAGATGTAGTACTGACCGATAATTCGTAACTTACCCTATCTATAATCTGATTTTGGATTATTTAGATATTGTTAGTTATTACTTGAAGTTATTTTTATCGAAGTGCAGCAGTTGTTGCAAGTTCCAAGATATCGAACGGTTTCACATTTCCGATCATTTAAGAAAAAACTTTAAAATATTCATTATTCAACTTTTATTATAATTGGTATCCATGATACTTTCCGTTATCCTAAAAGGATACCAGCACTTATCCTTGTTGGTAAAATAAGAAATTAATCATAATTATTATTATATACTTATCGGAAATGTGGTAACGTCCGATAAATCGGGACACACCCCACTGCTCCATTTCTCAATGTTATTACCATCAGGGGAATATATTCCATCTTTTCAGTTTGCAACTCTGCACATTACCGGTGTTATAATTTTAACACTCTGCACATTACCGGTGTATATCATCAATTCCTGTTATTTGAGTTTGCGAAGTAATTGAGTATTCGATTCAAACCCATCTTTGTTATTCAATAATAGAAAACTATTGTTAATTTGTAATCATTTACTCAAATTATATCTAATTTTACAAATATATGTGTTTTATTAAAGGGTTTTCATTAAATTTCATTAAATATAGACAACTACAAATAAATCTCGTTCAAATTAGGTTAGTTAAACCTTTTCAAATCTTTCAAGTTAAATAAATTGGACTGTTTTCTGCTCACATTTCAGTTCACTTTTAGTTTTTTAATCAACTTACAGCTGCTATTATTTATAGTGAAGGTAGTTTCTTTAATCCAGTGCAGTTGTACAACCCACACTAATACCACACATTCCCCAAAAATACTCCGACAATAACATTCGCACGCTCTGTAAATGGCCAAAGTTTTGTACAGTAAGGAGCTTCACCTTGAAAGCTCTTCGAAAAGCCATGTAAAACAATTCGACAAATGCCATGGAACTCACAATGGGCAATAACTGTGCTAATTTTTTCCCCAGTTCATGGTGACTCAAATTGGTATTAGAGAATTTGGAATATTGAAACTAAATGTTTTCGAACATTGGAACTTAAGAAATGGAAGTCATTTTGTCCAGTGATTTTGTTTTAGTAAGGATATTATTAATTGAAATTAACATTCCTTTTCGTTCTTGAACAATCAGTAATTTAGATAAGTTTTACTATATTTAAAAAGGTTTGGATTCTTTACATTTTCATTTTCAACTATTAACCATTAATAAAAGTATATTATTTTTCGTTGTCACGCAGGTTGTCCCTGGTAGTGGACGGGGTTGGAAACTGGTCCACCTAACACCCCGATCTGATGGGTCCGGGGCAGAACTCTCATCACTGCAGCCTCTGGATTATGAGGACCGGGACCAGAGGAGGGGACTGAAGTTCCAGGTTCAGGTCACAGACCAGGTAATGGTGATAAGTAGGTACTATTTTATCGGTACATGTTCATTAGATTTTCATTATTAAGTTTTAATTATCAATTAGATATGAAAAAGTAGTTCTCTGAGTATTATTTATTTCAAGAACAACTTTAATGAGATAGAGCGTAATAATATCATTTATTATTTCAATTTTCATTTTCTTAATTTATAATTAAATTAATCATTAATTTGCTTCAAACTTTTGAAATGATAATTCTGAATAGCATCAGAAGCTATTTATTTTTAATTTTATTTATTTACATATGATATAAAAATACATATATCACCTGTTATTCAATCTCAAATTATTCAATAAATTCTTTTACAATCCTTTATTGAAATGTAATATGATTCTCAATTATCTAACGCTCACTACTTTCTATGGTGATATAATTATCATCATTTATACAGTACGGATTAATAAATATATTATTTAATCTAATTTTTCTTATTCTAATTGAATTTAGGTAATTACTAATGGTTATTCACTGCATAATAACACTAATCGTTTTTTCATTAAAATATATACTCCGATATATAACCCATATTTTGATATTTAAAAATCATAGGTATATTCACTGTATAATATTACTAATAGCTCCTCAATATAATACATACTCATATAGCCTATATTTTGACAATATATAATCACTGTATAATAGTACTAATAGCTCCTTAGTAGAATACATAGCCCATATTATAACAATGGATATTCACTGTATTATATCACTAACATTTCCTTCCTCCAACTCCTAAGGGTCCTGACGATTGGTCCAATCAGTACCGCCAGAGCATTGCTTACGTCATCATCAACATCTTAGACATTAACGACAACAAACCAGAGTTCTTCTCAGGCGACCACGTCACTGTCTCCATACCAGAAGACTCTGCAGTGGGTACCAAAGTTGCTGCTCTCACTGCCACGGATGCTGACGCAGTAAGTTAATGATAGTCATAAGGTACGTTTTGCATGCAGCGATTATTGCGATCATTGCTCAGAGACCATCGCCAAGCTACTATCACTGAACACTAGTTCAATGCTATTCCTACGGGGCTGTTTTGCAACCAGCGATTATCGCAAAGCATTAGTTTAATGCATTCATAATTACTGGATGATAATTGCTGAGCGATGATCACAATAATCGTTGCATGCAAACCGTACCTTAAGCAGTACTTTACAGCTATGTAGATGTAGGGTAGTTACTAAAAATCTACGGTCATGTAAGAAAAAACTATATAATAATTATTATTTCAATTTAAATCGGCATTCATGATACCTGCAGGTATCATGAATGCTAATTAGAATAAAAATGAAATGACAATCATTATATATTTTTTTTTATAGGATTGAAAATGTGAAACTGATCAATAATTCTACTACCAGTTTTTAAATGGGACTGTTTAAAAATTCTTATATTTTAATAATAAATATACATTATGAATAGTTGGTACTATTTGAATGCTATATTATTTGTAAATTGATTTGTCATGAATGTTTTTCTTTCATTGTCTTGAAAACATAATATATATATATTTTGGTAATTCATATAATATGATCTATTTAATTCAATACAAATCAACATTTTATAAATTCAGGATAATCATATTTGTCAGATTATATTTGTTGAAAGAGAAATTCGTCTCGCCAGATATCATGTTATTGCACCAACCTCTCAAAAAGAGTTAAACTGTGTTTGGTGTTTGGCTTTTTGTTACACGAAGTTTCTCCGCAGGTCCGACTTGTTCACAAACTAAAAAAAACTCAAACCAATTCGATAGAATGAAACATTTTTACTATTTCTGAACTTCCTGCATTCAAATTTGATTGACTTCAATATTTTTTATCGTCAGAAGATTCTTTAGTTGAGGTGTGAAATGACACACCGTTGCAAAATAAATATGCAAACTCTAATTGTTGAATTTTTTATTCTTTTATTGAAAGTATTGAATTAAAATATTAACATGATTAAAAAGGCTACATGTTCATCTTAAAATTAATGAACGTGTTACTAAAATACTAACCGACACAAGGATATTTTCCGAGTTATCGGACGGATTCACCTTTTCAATCATACAAAAAACTGAATTAACATTTTAATACTGGAACAACTAGCGCACCTCAGAGGCCCAGTCCGGTTTTAAGTATTGATGCATAATTTGAAAAATATTTCACTTGAGTTGTTGAAACTTTGCGACCTTCTTTGTCTTATGACGTATTTATTCATCATATTATTATCAGTGAAAATAATGTAATAAAATTTGTTTTATTATGGTTTATATCATTTTAGATAAATTGGGCATCTGGAAACCAGATGAAGAACAATTGCTGTTGTGTAACATTTTTCATCTCACTAGCAACATAACACTTATAGGAATATTATCAGTTTTTGCTGTAAATTGCAATGTGACGCAACAGAGAGAGCATGTATTTCACCAGAGGTCTAAATTCACGTATGGTAATAAAGTGTTATAAAACTGATAAATGAATAAATACATATGTTGCATTATTTCAATTGATTTTGCTTAAATAGGTCTTAAACTTTAGAAATCCATAGTTTCTAGTAACTCGAGTCAAGATTTTAAGTAAAAAGTTTTAATTCTTCCGGAACAAGCCTTCAGGCAGTTTAGTCGTTCCAGTGATAAATAATTATTTTAATCATTATAATGTATGATCAATTTAAGGATATCGAAAACCTGTATGGTTGATTATGAAGTAAACATTAAGTATGGCTCTCTCTCAATCTTCAAAAGGCTCACATAACTTTTTCTCTTGGTACCAATTAACTTCCATATAATTTTTATCAGCATTATATTTGACCAATAACGATAGTGTTGTGAGAGTATCACTCAAACGATGATGGTAATGATAGTATTTATTGAGTAAATAAAATATAAAAATCAAGCCCTCTATATGAGTAAAAAACGTTAGTATAATGGTCATATAACACCCATGATATATTAGCAATTTACTTTATGGAACCAATCGAATAATAGAAAATAATTGAATATTTCAGTCTTCGAATTCCATTTACCTTGCCAAGATAAAGCTTCTCTTCAAGCTTCTTGTTTGTTTCATTTGAGAAAATCCTGCAGGGAATTGCCTCATTCTTTGCGGATTGAAGACTGGAACAGCTTTATTAAAGAATATTTCAGAGAGCAATTCTTGTTCATTGAATGGAGAGCGTGAGGGATGGTTGCATTTGCTTGTGTTCACGCATCCAATATTACTCTCTGAACATTGCATTCGCACTTTCCTATTTATGCGAGCTATTAAAATCAAATACAAAAGATGAACTTTAATTATTTTTAATTTAAAGAATTAACCCTGGAAAGACCATTGTGCCTGAGAGGGCTTTTTCCGGAGGAATAATAACTTTTTACTAATTGACTCGAGTTTATACTTTAAAATTTATTAAAGCAAAATCAATGAAAATAATGCGACATATTTGGTTTTTATTTAGTTATATAACAACAAATCTAGATATCTCGTGAAATACATTCGCATTTTCGTCACATTTTAATTTACAGCAAAAAATAGCTAATATTCCCATAGGGATGTTACTAGTGTGATGAAAAATGTGACTTGTTGTTGTTGTTGAATAGCCTCCCCAACATCCTCGCCGGGACGAAGGAGCGACCTGGGACGCCCCAGGTTTATATGAGTCGTGGATGTGTGTGTTGAGTATTTTGTTAATGAGTAGGTGTCTAGATACCGTATCGAAGGCTTTACTAATGTCTATGGCAGCTATGATTGTCCTATCCGCAGGTTTGTTGGAGTTTAAGCCTTCGAGTGTTGTATGTGAGAGGGATCAGTGTAAATTCATCGCGGGTAAATTCATCGCAGTAAATTCATGGATGGTAATTTCATCGCAGGTAAATTCATCGCATAATAAATCATCGATGACATATAAAAAGAAGGTAGAGAGGTAAATATAAGATGATTTTTTTAGAGAGACATTGAAACGTTACAAACAATATGGTGCACCGACAATTGGGCCCAGGACAATTGGGCCCCAGGAAAATTGGTCCCCAGGACAATTGGGCTAACGGCAATTGGGCCCACGACAATTGGGCTCCAAAACAATTGAACCCAGAAAAAATTGGGCAGAAGACACAATAAAGAAGTGTTACTTTGTTATTTTTAGGGTAGTGACAATATTATCTTTGAAATATGTTTTATGTTCTCTAAAAATATGTTTTATATTCTCTAAAAATGTGTTTGTAATTTTTAAATTCGTTTGATATACTTTGTAAGGTGTATATTAGCAAGCCCGTTAAATCACATTTGTATACTAATCTCATGTTTCGGTGTAATGAAAATCTTTGAAGTATTTAAATAATTTTTATTAACCAGAATCATGTCATGTGAATTTTAAAGATTTTTGTTACATTTTACTACGAAAAATTGAAGAATTGTATAGGAATAAAATGAGATTGTGAAAATACCTTTTGTAATACTAATTTATGAAACTCTTCTATATTGAACACTGAACAGTGAACAGGTTTCAACAAATTTACATTAACTTTAATTCGACTTGTATGTTCCAGTAATTTCAGCATGTCTTGGAAGGCCACGGCCTTCTTTATAAATACCCACATTCATATTTTCTATTGTCTCTTCATCTAAAATGGCTGCATTCGTATTTTCTATTGTTTCTTCATCTAAAATAGCTACATTCTTATTTTCTATTGGCTACACCCTAACTCATTCACTATACAGGAGTTCATTATGGAGGTACTGTAACTAAGAAATATGTTGCCTACATGACCTATCTCAGAACAGAAAATTATAGTAATTTAAAAGAATAAAACCATTCATTCATGAAATGAATCTGTTCTAAGATATATATTTTTCACAACGAGAACATTTTTTTTCATATTATGAATATTCTATATTTTAATTATGCTCAAGACTATATTTTTTATACCAAACGCATATTGTCACATACCTAGTTATTACGGTAGCAATGGTCTTTAATTAAAATGATACTGTAGACTCTGAAAAAATGGGTACATAATATATTGGTCCTTGAGCCCAATTGTCCTGGGCCCAATTGTCTTGTGCCCAATTGTCGTGGCCCAATTATCGGTCCACGAAATAATATATGTGCATGTTGCTAAAGCAAACCGGTAATATCAAAGATTAAATTCTATCGTTAGAACTGCACAAAAAATATATCTAAATTACTTTTAAAAAAAAATAATTGTAATCAATACCTCTTAAATAATTAGAAAACCGGGTTCCCATTTACTGAGGCAATTTTGCTTTGCTGATCATATTTTCAAAGATGTGTAGCATTTACAGTTAAGTTGTTGTTCGAACTATGAGTAGCTACCCAAATACGTAATAATATTATAAATTTAAATTAAAGAAAAATATGAATAACTATAAAATAATAAATTAATGCAAGTTTACCCACATATTAAATATTAATTGAATGATATACATGCGAAAATAATATGACATTCTATTACTAAAATCCAATTATTTAAAATAAACTAAAATTACTGATTCGTACAAACAAGTTACCTAATACAGCAAATATAAAGTAAGGTCGGCGCGATAATTTGCATAAAGTATATTTAAGTTTATCAATTTAATTTTATAATGTACCATGCGATGAATTTACCATGCAATGAATTTACCATGCGATGAATTTATCACGCGATGAATTTACTATGCGATGAATTTACCACGCGATGAATTTACCACGCGATGAATTTACCATGCGATGAATTTACGGCGATGAATTTACCGGCGATGAATTTACCTCGATGAATTTACCGGATACCATGTGAGAGGTGGGTAAGAAGAGTAGATATGAAGTGTTGGGATCTGAAGCCGTGTTGTGAGGAGGATAGTGGGATGTGTGTTGAAATGTTGTTTAGAACTAGCCTCTCGAGTATTTTGAATGGGGTGGAGAGGAGTGATATAGGTCTGTATGAGGCCAGTTCTGTGGGGGGTTTGTTCGGCTTCAGGATCGGGATGATTTTGGCTAGTTTCCAGGTGTTGGGTATACTATTGTTCTGTATGAGAAATTGAAGATGTCTATGAAGGCTCTGATGGCAAGTGGCCCTAGATGTTTTAGATGTTTGCTTGATATGCCATCAGGACCTGTGGAGGAGGTGTTCTTGGAAACACGGATGACCTCGGTAACCATTGCCGGGGTGAAGGGAGGTGTGAGGAGCTTCTGAGTGCATGATTTGTGCAGGCGACGCAGTATAATCCTATCTATGGGGCGAGTGGGTAACCTACTTGTGGAAGCATAGTGCATGTTGAGAGCATTCGCCTGTTGTGTGTCAGTGAGTAGCTATAGTGTTGTTTTGTATGAGAGACTCGTGTGCTTTGGTTGGCTTATGTATTTGTTCATGAGTCCCTTGACAAGTTTCCAAAGTTTGTTTGCGTCAGTGCGGAAATTAATGGTGTTTAATGTGTTTTGCCACTTGTGTTTTTGTTGGGCAGTAATCTCCGCGCTTATGTTAGTGTTAAGGTGTTGTATGCGTGTGATCGTGTCGTGTGTCAGTGGGAGTGAGCGTAGGTGTTTGCGTGTTTGTATCAGGAGTTTGATGTGTGGTGTGAATGTGGGGTTGTAGTGTCTGATGTTACCTGTAGGGAAGTAGTGTTTGTCTGCATTAATGATGATTTCAGTGAGGTGTTTTGTGGCTGCATCTATGGATGAGAAGGTGTTGATGTCAAAGTTGTGTAAGTTGTTTTCCACAGATACTGAAAAGTCTGTCCAGTTTGCTCTATTGTAGTTTGTGAATGTGTGTCTGTGTTTTTGTGCAGCAAATGGTGTACTTAATGTGTATGTGGTGAGAAGTGGAAGGTGGTCTGAACTGAGTTCATGGAGTGCGGTCCATGAACTCTGGAGGGCTATGTCAGGGGTGAGAAAGGTAATGTCAGGTGATGTGGGTCGTGTGTTGATGTTAAAAGGTTTGTGTGTGGGAGTGTGGGGGTTGTTCATGATTATGTTTTTGTGTTGTTATGGTGTCAGCTCCTGTGTCAGTATGTTGTGTAGCGAGCCAAATAGTGTCGTGTGCGTTAAAAACACCCAGGACAAAGGAATTATTAATGGTATTAATGTAATGTAAATTGGGTTGGTATTCTGGGGGTGAGGAGTCTGTGGGGGGAATGTATTTGTTAAAAATATTGTAAGAATGTTTGTGGATTTGGATGCGTGCAGATTGTATTTCTAGGGTGGGGTCGTGTGGCATCCGTGCGTGTGTTTCGGCAGTGGTATTTGTGAACGGGATGGATTTATGTATCAGTGTAATGAGGCCCCCGCCGCCTCGAGTGGACCGATCGAGTCGAAGTTTTGTATATCCAGGAACTTTGGTGTTAGTCTGGCAGGTGTTAGTTTAGTTTCCTGGATTGTGGCGAAGTGAATGTGGTGTTTTTGTAGGAGTGATTCCATGTACTTTTTCTGTATTCCGTTTATGTTGTGTTGTAGTATGTTGAGTTTGTTGTGGTGTGTGTTTGTGTTAGGAACTCTAGGAGGGTTAGGGTTAGGAGGCGCTTCTCCATCACCTCTATGATGGGATTGAAGTGGAGCTGGGGGTTGGGCGGCAGCGTCTATCCCAGTTCTCCCTCGAGGGGGAGGACGGCCAGGCGATTGCCTTCCAATTATAAGATGAGGAGTAGGAAGGATAGGCGCTCTTCCATCACCCCCACGTGAGGGGTGAAGTGGAGCTGCGGGTCGAGCAGCACTGCCTCCTGCAGCCCCTCTCCACAGGGAAGGGAGGGGAGGACGGTGTTGACCGGGAGGGTGAGAGGTAGGATGATGAGAGGAAGGAGTAGGAAGAGTGGGTGTGTGGGGTTGAGTCATGTTGTGTGTAGGGTGACAGTTTTTACAGTGCCATTTTTGTGGGATATTTCTATGTTGGCGGACACCAGAGCAGCGTATATTGTAATGTGTCCAGCTATTGCAGCTGACACAATGAACCCCTCCAGTACGACGGGTCCATGGTCGGCCACAAGAGGGACACATGTAGGGACTAAGGTTAGTTTCTATGTCTCCGGGGAGTAAGAGGGTGAGAAGGGGGATATATGCCGGCTCATATCCCACCACTAAGGAAAAAATGCTCTGGTGCCAGTGTAGTGCGTGTAGGTGGACTTGGTCCAAGGCGACATTCTGGTCGCGTCCCCCGAAGAGAACAAAGAGTTGGGAGGTCCATCGAAGGTTGATCGTAAATCCAGCTTCGCCCTGCCACCACGTGCAGGCTCCTTCCAGGACAGGGAAAAATGTGACTCAGCAGCGACTGTATACTTCATCGGGGCTCCAGAGACCCACTTTATCAAAAATAATGTAAAACAAAATAGAACAAATTTTGTGGCATTATTTTCACTGATTATTATTATACGATATTTAATTATGTCATAACAGCTTAAAAGTCAATTAGTTTTCAAACTATACATCAATATTTCAAACCAAGCCGGTCCTCAGAAGCCCGCTTGTCATTCCAGGGTTAAGTGAAAGGCAAAAGATGTTCCTGTTTGTGGATCTCTATAGTAATAAAATTAATTCTGTTAAAATTTGAAGCTCATAAAATGTGAATATATATTTTTGGATGATGAATGTATTTATGTACTATAATAAAACGATATGATTATACATATAAAAATACTCTGACATTGTTTACTCACCAAAATTATGTTAACAATTAAATTTGTTCACAATTTCTAGAATGAATTCATAATTTTTGCCGCAATACATTTCAGAGTATCGCAAGACTTAAGGATTCAAAATTGTCGACGAGTTAGAATTATTTTCAATTTTTCCAACTATTATGAAAGCTTGTACCGAAATGTAATAGGCTTATTATTGGAATTTAACATTGTGACGAATGGTAATTGTCTGTCAGTGTAAAATAACTTAAATATTACGAAACTATTAATTAAAATACACTATTTACATGCATGATTATATCTAATTTATATAAACTTTCTTCACCCCCAGGGCCCGAGCAGTGTGATCTCCTATTCAATATCCCTGGAAAGTAATCCCGAAAATGTGTTTGAGATTCAGTCGGATGGGCAGGTGAATCTGGTCCGTACTCTTGACCGAGAGCATGACCCTGAGCATCACTTACGAGTCATTGCCTGGGACAGTGGACACCCCAGACAATCTTCATCAACAACTCTCACGGTATTTAGCTAATATTATTTACCTTTTATTAGTTTATTAGTATTTGTTTAACTATTATTAGTTTTGAAAGATTGATAATTGAATATTATTGTTTTTTTATTATTTGTTAATTATTATTAATTGATTATTAACAGTTAATGATTATCATTTAATTGTTATTAGTCAATCATCATTAGTTAACCATTATTTGTTAATTATCATTTGTTGATTATTTATATTTAATTATTATGAGTAAATGATTATCAAGTAATTATTATTAGTTTGAATATTATTAGTTTACCATTATTAGTTAATAATCATATATTATCTCTATAATAACTCATCTCATTCAAGCGTAGATATTTTCCTCCTTCATTGGGCAATCATTTTCTCAAATATTAATTTGCGTTGCTGTTATTTTTGCAAGTAAGTTTTTCTCATTTGTGTAATTTATTATTTTGAAGGATTATTACGTTCAATAGTGTTATTTTAGTGCTTGTAGAATTCTTACTGTTTACAATTCATCTCTTTTTTCTCATTCTCGAAATGCTGTGCAATTTGCTGTGTAATGTAAATAAACAATCTTCTTCTCAATACAAATATGATGAAGATATTTATGAAGCAACTCGAACATCAGATTTCTTCTTTCGAAGATTGTTTTTCACATTTTCGTTTCATAAATGCTATTTTATCCATTTACTTTCTTCTTCATTATAGTTAGGATCATAATATAAATACAATTATTTCTTGCTAATGACTAAGGGTAAGTTTCGAGTTGTCAAACTGTTCCAGATTTTCAATCATATAAGAAAAACACTATTATTTAATTTGACATTTTAACTTACTATTATATATATTTCCTTTTTGATTGAAAAGATTCAAACTCAACGGGAAATCCATTTTATTAGAGGTTATTTAAACTCTGCGTTGAAAGTTTTTTTCAGTTTTCAAGCTTTCGAATGGTTGTATGTTGGATACCGTCTTTCTATTTAAGATATATATCCTAAAGTTTACTAATATTGATTAACAATCTGTAATAAGTTTTATTCTCCTGATGATGAATAGAAATCTTTCTATTCGAAAGCTTGAAATCTGAAAAAACCTTCAACGCAGAGTTTAAATAACCTCTAATATTATATATTCCCTTCTTTAAGATCGACAATGTGGATTCTTCCGACAAATCAAATTTTGTCCTATTGAATCCTAATTTAATTTCTATTCTTCTATTAGGTAATTTATCTATTTTTCTGCAGGTGAAAGTGGCTGATGTTAATGACAATCCTCCTTATCTTTTGAGTCCTAGAACTGTGTCAGTTCCAACTTCCAGGACCTCGAGGTGAATTATATACTAGGAATAATGATAAAAATTCATACTTATTCTAGCATCTGAAGAGAAAAATTTTACTTTTTATAGTTATATACTTGCCAAATTATAAAAATTACTCCTCTGTGTTCTACCGGTAGCCATTATTTCATTTATTACCAACCACCAAACCTATTTCCAATAACGGATCTAACTTCATAAAAAGGCTGATTTGAAGCCTGAAACTGATCCAATTAGTCAGTTATATAGAACAATACCAGCTCCATTCTTCTAATTCTTGATTCACCACAGTTAGAATACTAATATATAGTATGAAGCATTGGTCTTGAATATTAAACATTTACAATATTAAGGTCGAATATCGGCTTCAATAATAAATGTTAATTTGATGTTAAACCCTGTACTGCAGAATAGAGTTTCTTATTCAAATAAATTATTTTAACAACTTTATTATTGTAAAATAGTATAGGGATTACAGATTTCAAATTCTGAATTTCTTTTATAATGCAAGTCAATAATTTATTACACTAGTAAATGAACTCTTGTGCTGTGAAGTCAATGCAAATTTTACAAATAAATTTATAATATATAAATTTAGTCGCTTATTATATTTATTATTGTTAAATAAACTTATAATCGCTTTAGACATTATTTATAGGAATATACATTTGCTGGGATACATTTGTCATTCATATACATTTGCTGCACTAACGAAGCCAATTTATAAATTATATGTTCAACTGGAAGAAATACAGTGTGTTTAATCGTATTGTTTCCCATTTTTAATTTTATAATCTTCCCAATAATATTGGTTCGTATATTAGCACACTAGACTATAGATTTTTATGTATTATCCTACACGTACATATCAATGTTACTATTAAATATATAAGGAATAAGACATGGAAAAATGAACCAATGTAATTTTTCGTGGCTACTCAGAAAATATTAGTTCAGTGTTTATTGTTAAAAGTAACTCACCATTCTAATAAAAATGGCAAAAGAAATTAAAAAATACCTCACATCAGGAAACTTTTTTGGATAGAGATCGATTATTTCAAAGATAACCCAGAGAAAGTAAAATATAAGCCAAAATATTCAAATTCTAAAGTCGTGAGATTGTTTAAAAACCAGTCGAGTTCGCATCGAACCAATTTTATGGAAGTTATTAAATGGTTTGAATTGAAATATTATACATGCTGCATATACAAGCAATAGTAATTGAATCAAATAATAACATGAGTCAAACTACATGCATACTACTTTTCTATATATTGCAATATTTGTCATCTTTCCCATCTCTTTCAATATTCTCTCACTTTATTTTCCATTCCATACACATCTCTATCTATACACCTCGACTATATTAGTGCCATAGTCTTTCTTCTTGCAAATCCTACCCCTTCTTCTATCTCACAATCTCTCCCCTTTGAAATCCTCCAGAAAATCGCCCTTAGAAGGTCATTCGTCAGTCACCTTCAACATCACACTCACAGACTTGGACGACTGGCAGGCAGGCAACGGACCTCCCTTCACTTTACTCTGGAATAAAGAGACTACACCCAAACAGACATCCAACACACTCATCACTGTAGAGAGATTTGTCTTCGCTAAAGGTACAGTTGTAAATGTGAGCTTTAAGTCATTGTAATATATCCTTCAATGTTAAATGATTAATTGAGATTTAATAAGATATTGGGATATTTTTCAATGAGTAATTTGAACTTATAGTTATTATGGGTTAATAATTGGGTTCTCTTTTGATTTTTGATAACTCCGTTATAAATTTCTATCTAAAGAAACTAATTTATATTATATTTTAAAACATTTTAGTGTGTGATGTGTACTTTATTTTACAGGTTTAATAGCTACTTAAACTTATCGATATATGTTTTTAATGTAGGCTAAGTTACGAGTCATTGAAAGATTTCACATAATCGATCATGATAGAAAAATATAATTATAATGATTATTTAACTGTTAATTTAATAATTAATATTCTATAATTATTCTTATATGATTGAAAATGCTAATAATACAATACTAGTATAAAGCCGTTTGTAATGACGTGGCCATATTATTTTTTGTTAACCGATATTTTTTCTTTAATCCGATAATTTTCTGATTCTCAATTTTTTCTGTTTTTTGTTTTTTCAAGAATTTCGATTTACTTGCTTTTCGATCATTTCGTATTTTCTGAATTATTCTGTAATTTCGTATTTTCTGTGTTTTCTGATTATTACTTAAAGCGGGACTGACTAAAAGGAACAGAAAGAAAGATGGGGAAACTATTTTTTGTAGTCGTTAATTTCATTAAAATTCTATAAGTTTCAAGATTATTTGTTTGAAGCTAACCTTCAGATATTTTTTCCCGAATGGCATCACAAATGAAATATTGTAGATATAAGTACAAATTAGATAATTTCATTTATATTTGATATTGATTAAAAAATATATATAAAAACTTAGATAATCTGTGAAGGAAATTGTTCAAACTTCCTGTTATTATTTTTCTAATTCTCGTTTAATTTTATACTATCTATCTATTTATTATGTTACCTAACATGTGTTTTCAACATCAAATTCTGTTCTTTGGTGACAAAACAGGACTTTATTCGATAGATAAAATAAGGGGAGAGAACGCTTTCGAGATAAAAAATAGAGTGCATTGAAGGGCCGATTTGTCTGCACTGACCGATATTGGCTTTGGAATTGGCTGAAATGGTTCGGACACTTAGTTAAATGATCATACGATCTATCGACAATCTATATTTGCTGACTTTGAGCCTTCAAACAAATTGAAAAAATATTTGTTTTCAATTTACCGCAAAAACAACAGATAATATCCATTTCACAATTTGCATACTTTTTACCTCAATTTCGAAAAATTTTGCAACAATAGAAAAAAATCTTATTATTCTTCCATGCCTGAATATTTGCCAATGCAATATAAAATGATCTTTTGCTAAAGATATAAGTTTCATAAATCATATAATAAAAAAAGGCAATAATTATTTACCATTTTCATTTAATCAAAAAAAGTCCCTTCTGTCACTTGATTTGAAAAAAAAATTGAATCGGAGTGACGCGTTACACCTGGCAATTAGCTCTGTGAAACTGATTATTAAAAACATTGAAAATACACGTATAAATATACTAAAAGTTATTTGGAAAGTCATGTATAATGTAGACCATATCCTACTCAACTAGTTAACTATACTTATAGTTAAGTAGGCCATGGATATACTATATTCTAGATCCGTCCTGAAAGGGTTAACTACAAAATATTATCAGAATGATCTACAAAAGAAACCAAAACTTAAAACTTTTCAAGCAAACATTTTTTACTTTTATTTTGTATCTATTGTTAAAATAGTAATAATCTAATCCAGAGGCATAAGAACATTCCTTCAGAAATGACTAATGATTATAATGCAATAATAATCTTTATTGAAATAAGTCGAATACAATTTATTCTCAAGAGATAACGTCATAAATCATAAATCTTTATTGAAGATTTAAAAATAATACATCAATTAGAATAAATGCATATTTCCTTTCAAGATTAATAATTGTATTTCCTTTATTAATTAATTAAACAACCCCTTAGTACCTAACTAGGCCTAAGTCTTTCGGATAAAATTAAAATAGAAGTTATGTACACCATAAGTAAGTTCTCTGTATCACGAACATTGCTCTAATTAAATCGGTACCGGTGTGTCTTGTAACTATTTAGTTTTCGTTTAATCCTAGAACGACCAACGTGCCTGATAGGTCTTTTTCGGTTGTAAATATTGATGCCTAATTTAGAAACTAATTGATTTGAGTTGCTGAAATTACGTGATTTTTGTTGTCTATGACGTACGATTATATAGTATAAATATTAGTGGAAAAATGAAGCATTTTTTAGTTCATTTTAGTTAAATAACATTGCTGATCAGGTGGACCAACAATTAACCATCATTGCATCCCATTTCCATCACACTAGAAACATCATTCATAGGAATATTTGCTATTTTTTGTGTTGATCAAAATATGTGACACAACAGTGCAAGTATTTCACCCGACATCCAGATTTACGCATTGCAATAAAATGAAATGGAAAAATATAAACAAAATGTGTTGCATAATTATCATTAATTTCATATAAAGTCGTTTTAAAAGATTGGAGCCACGGATTTCCAGCAACTCAAGTGAAGTTTTTTCAAGGAATAAATCTATATTCCCACCAGTAGAAGCCATTCCAGGGTTGAAAATAACGACAATGATTCGACATTTTTTATTTCTAAAGGAATGTTTTTTCATACATCATACAATGCATTATTTAAAAAAGTTATTACGGAGACTAGTTACACTATTGTTTTCAATTGAACATTCTACTTGATGATATTCGTCTTAAATTGTTTTATTTTCCTTCACATCAGCCGTGATCAACTCTGAAGAAAACATAGTCACAATCAGGACCACTTGCGAGATCTCCTTCAATGCTATGGACCACGGGGGGTCCACTAGCACCAATATTATTGTCAGAGACTCGGGTTCACCTGCCAAATCCTCCACTGTCTCCATCACTTTCAACAGAGAGCACCATGGCTACCAGACTTCAACATCCAAGAAAATACAGGTGTACTTGATGCAGGTAAAGAAACTTTTAATAATATACAGCCTTTACAGAACAAGTAATAGCCTTTAGCTATATTTATAATACATTGTACTTATTAATTTAATGTATTATTCCACTTAGAGATTTCTATAAATGTTATTATTCAAATCATATTTCAGTTTCTTTATACTGATATCTTGTATAAATACTTTAATCTATTTAAATCATTAGTTTACTGCGGCTACAAAATTATCTCATACAGCACTGTATTATATACCCAGTGATATTATTACTATAAGATATAATATAATGATATTCCATATCATCCACTACATAAAGTCACGCTATTCTGATTCCATTTATTCCAATGTCCCTAAATTATTCTGTGATATCTTGTAAGTGCCTATAGGGGACAGATCCAAACAATTACCTCTGCTTATGAGATGCTGTTTATCTTAACAACCGCTTCTGCTGCTCACTGAGTAATAATATCGGAAGTTAACCATTCATTCACAGCTCACTGTAGCTGTTC
This sequence comes from Caprella mutica, assembly GCA_947561585.1. Lineage (NCBI taxonomy): Eukaryota > Metazoa > Arthropoda > Malacostraca > Amphipoda > Caprellidae > Caprella > Caprella mutica. The sequence goes on from CANNZV010000266.1 coordinate 723,710, forward strand.
AGCCCTATGCATCACAATGAATATCAGTTCTCTTTCCTTATGATTATATAGTTTCAGATTACATTGTATAATGTATGTATTTGCTCTTCATATGAAAATGATAGTTCATTATCATGTTTATCCATATATATAAAATAACTATTACGTTCATTTGCTATTATATAATTTGGCTTTTCATATTTTTTTTAATCACACAATTAATTAGATAACTCATGGTTTGCTATGAAAAATGAATATTGTTTATGGAGGATATATACATTTATTAAACTCCTATTATCAGATTACAATGAACTAAATTAAAGAATCGTTAATAATTCTCACTATTGCTTCTTAAATTTCATTCTGATGATGGTAAACAAAAGAAATTTCATGATACGATCCTTGCATTTCATAGATGAATTATAATTTTCTCTCTAGGACAGACTGTGAATGTTCTTGTTACTCATAAACTCACAAACAATATGAATTCATTTACAGAGGTTCAGTGGCTCCTTACGGATTGGACAGGTGTCTCAGGGATTGAAATACGAGTGGCTGAAGGCTCACCCTTTCTTCGATTTGGACAAAAGACATGGAGTGGTGACTCTAACTCAGAATTATCGACCGGGCACGTGAGTTAACATAGCATTACACTACACAATACAGTTCGAAGTTGATTGAAGAATAAAGTAAATTATCGATAAAATTGCTTACTTATTCAATATTGATTGCATAAACATCCGTTACTATATTTTTTATTCGATCATAATTTTCGTTGGCGGTATACTGTTAGGTTACAAATCTCCGAAACCTCTCTTCTAATGTTTGTAAGATTTCTGAAAAATGAAAATTATTCATTTTTAAGGCTTGTTGATATATTCAATTTAACGCATTTAGGTTTGTTGACAAAATTCAACTGGGAATAAATATGATAAACGTGATGTTAAGAATGTATGAATAACTAATTTAAAAAGAACGAATTTTCAAAATCTTCCAAACGTTTAATGCCAATGCATTATTCTAAATAACTACTCTCTAACTACACTATATCTTTGTACATTGTACAGTGTGCATTGCGCTGGCATCATATGTTTATTTATTTCTCTATTTAAGAGAAATTATAGCAAATGACGGCTTTACATTTTCGATTGCATAAGAACAAAATATATAGTAATATAACATTTTAACCTTATGTTTTACTTACTATCTCCCAGTTTTATTGAACCGTATAATTTTTTCCAACCAGTTACCGCCTTCAAGTTCTGACTACAAATTCGGAGAGACAGGAGAGCAAAATAGACCTATCCATTTCTTTAGAACAGGTAAGAATTTGCCTCTGCCATGGTCTTCGAAGGTGACATAAACTTGCCTATTGACATATTTTTAGTGTTAAACTGAAGTTTCGAGTTTATAGGTAAATTGTAAAACGTTAACAGGTGTATTATGTTTCCTTTGTGCTAAACATTATATTTAGTGAAGGATAGTGTCCATTACTTGTTCTCAGATTTCACCAAAACTGGCTTTCCAATCTGTGCCGATAGAAGTGTCAGTCTCAGCCAAGAGCTTACTAAGTCCTAAGGAGGTAAGATTAGACTGAAGTGATACACTTAGAAGGAAGTAGTGCGGGGTCATATATGATTAAGAGAGGACCATATTAAACTATCGTGACCAACCAATATATTAAGTAAAATTTTAATCTTAAAGAAACATTTTTTAGGATTCTTAAAATGATGATTTAGAAATAACTTAGAAGATACATCAATTTAAAATGTAACTATTATATCTAATACACTTAATCCAAAAGAAATAGAAGGAAATCATCACAGATTTGTTTGTATCTCATGTATACCATCTTTCATGTGATAGAAGTGTTTTTATTACTATATAGATCAATAACACGTTCATATTTCCCAAACAGAATGGCCGGTCTGTTTTGGATGACATCCTCCACTTCGTGCACTTAAAACTCCCTAGAAATATTCACAGTTCCTCTCCATCGAAGAACATTATTCAGGCAAGAGGAGTGCGTTTGATATCAATAGAAGAACTGGAGAGCTCCATGGAGGCCGCTCCCACCACAAGAATTTGGATAATGGTCGACTATCCCTCGGAGTCCATTGAGCTTCTACTTCAGAGATATAAACATGAGGTGAGGTATTCTAAAGTTATTAGAAAAGCAGAGTATACCTACACTGTAACTTAAAGCTCTGTGTGCGTATTATCCGTCAAAGTTTATGATTATTATTTAAGCCAGAAATATAGTTACACTGACTGTTGGAAGCTTCCAAAGTTTCTAAATTGGCTTCTCTGCACTAATTGAAACAAATGTTGGTTATAAAAGTAATTAAGCTCTTGCCTTGATGAACGATTAGATATAGAAATATGTTTTGTGTATTTTAGAAGATAGAATTTTCAATTTAGGCCATGAGCATAAAGATAAATGAGAATAGAACTGATATTAATTCATTGCTATTTAAATTGAAAAAAATTGATATTAATAATAGATGATGTTACTTAATAACTTAATTATTATTATTCCACCTGTTCACTTTTATTCTGTTTTAAACAAAGCATTAATTACCGGAAATAATTTATCAATTAATATTATTTTTCTTATTAAATATATTTATAATCACATTCTTTTATTGTAATTTGTTTTCATTTATTACCTTTAGTTTGTAATGTTTATACATTGTTATACCTACAGCGGGGCTTCAGCAACACTTTATTTTTCTATGAACTCACATGCATTAATAATTTTTGTGGCATAATGCTGAGTTATCTATAACTAGTAACATATTCTTCTAATTTGATCGATTTGACACAAACATACTTTATTATACTTAATGGAATAAATATAATTTAAAAAATTATAATTTTATAAAATTATATTTTGAAATATATATGACTTCTGTTTCAAGACATGGATTGAAAGAAGAAAGTCATAAAATGAAACACTTTGAAGAAATATTACATTGTCTTCTAAGAATGACTGAGTGATCGATGCTTTCAGGCGTGTCAGGAAGTTTTTGTACTGAGGAGAACATCCTAATGGTGTTTGACAGAGTAATCAATTAGGAAGATAACTAATGATGGAATTGTTCTAAGAGCGATATCTTCTTCCGAGGATGATTTATGACTTTCTTACACCATCTTAATAAATTATCATGTTTTAGCATGTTTGATATATTTTTTTCAGTTGGAAGAAGCTATTGGAGTATCACTGTTAGGATCAGGACTGACAACTCTAGGCAGGTGCAACAGACAAGCTCAAGAATGTCCCTGTTGTTGTCAGGATAAAATATCTATCAGTGGTAATTACTCGTTGGTTGACATTAGTTCCTCTGCTCATTTGGGTCCAAGATTAATTCTTGATTCAATATGCGGATGCCATAAATTAAATACGGATAACAAGAAATTAAGAGAATCAGAAGGTACTTTTGAGAGCGAGAATACAGAATCTTCTGACTATGTTCCATCTGCCCATGCCGTTCTGAGCGAAGTTGTACCAACTTGTCAAGCGAACACCTGCTTGAATGGGGGCCGATGTTTCATGGACAGCGAAAACAAACCGAGGCATGTTGTCACTTTTTAAACTTATGTGTTTTCTATAAATTTCAAGAAATCGGTGAATTTAATATTGATTTTCAACATCACAGGTGCATCTGTCCAGAAGGAACAGAAGGTCGTAGCTGTAAGCATCTTTCTCGCCAATTTGTATTGGACAAAATAGGAAGAAAATCTAATAGTTCCTGGGTCTGGTTACCTCCTCTACCAACCTGTACGAAACTGCATATGAGTATTTACATCCTCACCAGTAGTTCCAATGGACAGATTCTATTTGTCGCTTCTAAACAAACGGGTCCTTACGAGCCATACCTTTCACTAACTTTGAATAATGGTCATCCTCAAGCTAAGGTCAGAACGTCAACTACTGGCCCAACTGCTACTATCACTCTGAATGCAACTGTCGCTGACAATGTATGGCATCGACTGGATGTCGTTTGGATTAACCAGGTCACCATCATTCAGAATCTATTAAACACTTGCATGTTACTGTTTACTAGTTTTATAACTATTTTGAAAACTGTCTAAATGAAAAATTCAATCATTTTGAAATTTATAAGTATTCTTAAATAATTTTTTTGAACATACATCAAGATGTTCATTATACGTATGCATGGAATACAAATAAATATTATTTTTTAACTTGATCCCCTATACTTTTTCAGACTTTAGCCCTTTACTTGGATCTGTGTAGCAGTTCCGGATTAGAGCCACACGGTCTTCTACATAGAAGCTTTCGAATTCCTGATGTCGAATCTCAGAATAAGTTCAACTTTTCAAACTGTCGACAAAGTACTCAATTGCCAATACCTTTTAGAGCAGTAGGACTCATAAGTCCTATGCAGTTAGGATTCAAACCATCTACCAGTGAGAAGGAAAAAGCTGACAATCAAAATATAAACGCCAATTCCAGCTTCATTGGTTGTGTCTCTCATGTTAGAATAAATAAAAAGGTAAGTTCATCATTTTTCTAATGATTTTCATATTGCATAAATATAATGTTTTGATTCATAACATAATTGTATGGAATTGATAGGTAGATATAAATGAATAATATAAAATGAAAGATTTAATTCGAAAATTCGAAAGTTTATTCATTTATGGAAAGTGAAATTCCCCTTCAAGCTTAAGTATGTAGTATTCCGGTATTGAAGTTATGAAGAAAAATTAGTTTAGCCCTCATAAAATACATCATTTCAACAGATTTTTCATGAGTATTTTCAATTTTCAATAAATACTATTAATATTTTTCTTTAATTATTTCAACAGCTTCAAGATTTGGGGACATCCGTAGTTGGTGAAGGCAGTTACCCAGGCTGTAAACACCTCAAGTGTCAGAGATACAAGTCTCTCTGTCCTCAAAATTCAAAGTAAGGTCATTCAAATATTCTATTTCTCTATGAGAATGTAACCAGCTAATCTCCTAATTTAAAACTGTGAATGTAGTTACATGCAGTTAATAATATAAGCTCATCATTATTATGTGAATTAGCGAGCAAATTTCACGGTTAACTTTTGTTTCGTACTTCTTGAATATTAATAGACTTTTTAAAAATTCCAATCTAAAGAATAACCTATTGAATAATTGAAGCAATATACATAACTGACATTTGCAAAAATTCAATAATATTATCTAATGTGAAGTCATTTCTGTAACTCTTTTTCACCAATGTTTACTTTTAGGTGCGTTGGTTCAAGAGAAGGTTGCTCCTGTATTTTGGGTTTCAGTGGAACAGATTGCAGCATCAGAACCTCTCCATCTACTCTGCAACTGAACAGTTTCGTGCACATCGCCCTCTCCTTCTCTCCTCAACCTTACTCCAATGACATACAACTGAGGTGAGTACAAACTGTGGAGTAGAGGATGATTCTATGAGTGATCTGTTGAGTAGAGGATGATTCTATGAGTGATCTGTGGAGTAGAGGATGACTCTATGAGTGAACTGTGGAGTAGAGGATGATTCTATGAGTGATCTGTGGAGTAGAGGATTATTCTATGAATGTTCTGTGGAGTAGAGGATGATTCTATGAGTGATCTGTAGAGTAGAGGATTATTCTATGAGTGATCTGTGGAGTAGAGGATGATTCTATGAGTGATCTGTGGAGTAGAGGATTATTCTATGAGTGATCTGTTGAGTAGAGGATGATTCTATGAGTGATCTGTGGAGTGGAGGATTATTCTATGAGTGATCTGTGGAGTAGAGGATGATTCTAAGCAATGAGCAAAAGGATGGAGTAGAGGATGATTCTATGAGTGATCCTATAATAAGTACATGTGATTAATGATGTAAAATAAAAGGTATTTGAAAAGAAAACTTTAGTTCGATAAAAAGGATATTGGAGTATAGGATTGACATTTGTATCAAATTAAGTTAGGCTGGTTATCAATAGTTACTATTCTTTTTTAATTAATAATTAACAAATTAAAATAAGCCACTGATTCATTTTTACCTTTGCAAATGTGCGGAAGGTCACTTGATATGTTACAGCATGCTTTTAAAATCGAAATAACCATTACTGTGTCATTTCATCTGCTGTATATTTCTAACGAGAGAAATATTGAATAAATTTCAGTTTATTTAATTCTAAAATAATTCAATGAAATACCCCCTAAAATTTCACACAATATTGCTCGTCCATTAATGTATTAATTAATAAGGAAACCTATTTCCTAATTACAATCAAGTTCCTATAAAATCATAAAGTTTAGTGCTATCCTTCTGTAATGATTATTCGTATCTTTCATCATTTTACATTTTCTCAACCATTCACATCATTACCACCACGTAACTTCCTATCCAATTAAATGCATCAGTCTCTTGCTTCTCTCTCTCCCCATTTCACTCGTACCTTACCAATCCCATCTTCAAAGTTAACACAGAACTATATATTGGGGAACCAGATGCATTAGTAGATTAGGGCAACTATTGATGCGAGATGATCTGAAACTAATTAGTCTATCACGCCTAGAATGCATTTATCATACACTTTGATTTGCCATCTCTGAGTAGCTGCATAAGATGATTTTTTTTTGCGTGAGAAATATAAGGATTTAATAAGTAATTATACGTTTATAATAATCTTAATGGAACACAGTTATAACGCTATAAAAAACAAAGTCAATGAATGTTCAAGACTATGTTAATTAAACGAGAGAAAAAATGGTATACATTTTATTAGATCGAAGCAATAATTCAACCTTCAGGATATTAATTCCATCAAGTACATTAGTTGAATAAAGTGAAGAAATAATAATAAGTATAGCATTATGGAAAGTGGTACTTGTGGATTATTCTGCAAACTATGTGTTAATCACATTTTTTCAAGATTACATGCTCTTGTACATATTGTCACGTATATATTAACTCATTGATTCACTATACCGTTTATAACTAAATTATATACTCAAAAATTGTACTTTGCATTTGTGGTATCGAATATCTCACACGTGATGGAAAAGGATATTCTGTGTTTATATTGCAACATTTCATTAACTTAATACATTTATTTAATTCACATTATTCGAATTTGAAAAACTCACATGTTTCTTCTATTATATTTAATTTAACTTAGATTTAATTAAGTTCACTCATTCTTATAATATTTTTACATTTTCTGTTTATGAAACGTACTCCATCAGCCCCGAACATTCAATTTAACGTTCATTTATACTATTTATTCAATAACAATTTATGTTTGTTTACACGATATGTACAGTGTACACTATGTGCCGATATTGAGTGGTTTTGATTTCTTCCCCACAGGATTCGAACCAGGCAGCTCTCTGGCCTCGTGATGGCCCTCAGCTCTCGACAGGGCAAAGACTCTTTCATGCTGAGTCTTCACGGAGGCATGCCCTGCCTTGACTTCAGAAACCCCCCTAATAATCCTTTGAAACTGTGTCTTCAAACGGCGGTCAATGACGGCTCTTGGCACGCCATAAGAGCTTTGAGGTGAGTTATTGGAGTATAAACCCTTGAATTAGTTAGTGCTTCAAATTGAATGTATTGATATGCACCAAACAATGGTTGCTATTACAACCAGACTCTTTTATGTTCACTTCATGTGGTGTTTTGATAGCCACAATTAGACCATTTGAATGTTAATAATAACATCCGCCACTTCGTGATTTGGTTTATGGAGTTAGAAGGTACATTGACTTTGAACTAGTGAAAAAATTCTGTTTTTGTGTGATAGACAATTAGTTCACCATCAATAAAATGTTTTGTAACAAATTATTGATTTTTAATATACTTGTTTTACCATTATCAGCTAGGTTCAGTAAATAGTTTCATTAACTTACTTGTTCAAATTAACGAATCTGTGTGAGACATTTTATTTTTATTCCTTTAGTTCTAGGATAGAGAAAATGAATAAAAATATTTCACAGTATATGGTAGTAAATCTAAGTGATGATTCATGTAATCTCTCCCAACTCCCAATCGGTGAGAGAGAAAGGTACTGAGAGAGGAAGGAACTGAGAGAGAAAGGTACTGAGAGAGGAAGGTATTGAGAGAGAAAGGTACTGAGAGAGAAAGGTACTGAGAGAGAAAGTTACTGAGAGAGAAAGGTACTGAGAGAGAAAGGTACTGAGAGAGAAAGGTACTGAGAGAGAAAGGAACTGAGAGAGAAAGGTACTGAGAGAGAAAGGTACTGAGAGAGAAAGGTACTGAGAGAGAAAGTTACTGAAAGAGAAAGGTACTGAGAGAGAAAGGTACTGAGAAAGAAAGGTACTGAGAAAGAAAGGTACTGAGAAAGAAAGGTACTGAGAAAGAAAGGTACTGAGAGAGATAGGTACTGAGAGTGAAAGGTACTGAGAGAGAAAGGTACTGAGAGAGAAAAGTACTGAGAGTGAAAGGTACTGAGAGTGAAAGGTACTGAGAGAGAAAGGTACTGAGAGAGAAAGGTACTGAGAGAGAAAGGTACTGAGAGAGAAAGGTACTGAAAGAGAAAGGTACTGATGATAATTTGGTATATTATTCAAAGCTCCACAACTTTGTATTTTTATTGGTTAAATTATTTAATCAAGGAATTTTTTTAACATGGTTATATAACAGATGAATTTATTATTATTCTACATAATTTCACAATTGAATTTCAAGTTCAGTATCAGAGCTTCAGGACTAATAAATTAAAATAATTATTATTGTGGAACACACAATGGGTTCAGAAGCATTGAAAGCTGTGTAAATTGGTAGACCTGAAGAAAGTACAGTTTATTTAAAGTTTTAGCCAGTTAGTTAAAGTCAGATAATTCTCTGTAAAGTTTTAAGTTAGCTAGTTATTAAAATTCAAACATCCAACTAGTTAGCAGACCAGTTAAAATTATCACAGCAATTAGGTATAGACAACTATAGTTAAACTAACACTGATGCCAAGATAGAATGGCCCAAAAAACTCCTTAACTAAAATTACCCACTGATTATAATTAACTCCCAGAACACAGTTCAAAAATTACTCGTGGAAATTAGACTATGAACAGAAAGGTACTCAATAAAACTGAAAATGCTGACTGTTGACAGATAATCAGATTTCACAATCTGATGCATAAAATACAGCCGACAGATAGCGCTTTATAGCATAAACTTAAATATGCCAAATGAATATTAATTGAAGGAATAACTAAATTGGCTGTATATATTATGAGTTAGTTTATTTAGTATCGAATATAAAGTTATGAATCGTTACCTCGACAACGAAATAGGGTAAGTTCCTGGCTATCAGACTGTTTCACGTTTTCGATGATATAAATATAAAGACCTAGAGTAATTGTTATTTTACTTTTATTTTAATTGGTAGGGTCGGACGGGGTATCACTATCTACGCATACCCTTTTTATGGGGTATCATTCCGCACCCCTTATAATTTTAAAATCACTTGCTTTTTTAGCCTAAATCTGATTGCACCATCATTTCAAGCATCCTTTTTTCTCCCATAAACACCATGACACACCATTATCCTATAAGTATTTCTAGAGCTGAGCTGCAATATATATAGTGCTCTCAGAACGATCTGAAAAAAGTTTGCACTGGTGATTTTTAAATCCCGCAAACTCTCCAATAACTCTAGAACCGAGATTTATAGATTCCTATTGTTTTAACATGTTAGCACAAACATTAACAGTTACATTATGTCAAATTTTCAACTTCTCAGTTTTAACGGTTTTCCCGCCACAACCGTGCGCAGTGATACCCCATACAATTTAGAGGTAGAGGGGTATCACCGCGCATCATTAATAACAGTATTTGTATGTAAATAAATATAAAAATTATGAGTTTTTGGCTTTCAATAAAGGCATAAATATTGAATAAGGTGTTATTTAATTATAAATTTGATTAACAATAAACTTACAATCGTAGTAGCTATGCAACTTGATATGGGGGTATTAAAATAGGGAGAGTGGGTATTTAGGGTGGGAGGGGTTTATTGTGAGAGCTTTCGAATTAAATGTTTATTAACAATAAACATATGATCATATTATATTACTTATAGTAGTAATAGTAAACTAGTTGCGTAAAATTTAAATGTTAAATTTGTTGCAGATTCATTGAATATGTGTTTTAAAAACAAGGGACAAGTAGATTTGAGAGAGGGCATGTAGAGAGGAAAATACAGACGTTTAGATGAGGGGAGGAGGATTTAAATGTGAGTGATAGGAAAATAGTTGGGATACAGAGGGAAATAAATGGGGAAGAGAGGGGTTTAGATAAGAATAGAGGGAGATTTCGAAGAAGAGAGAGTGTGATTAAAATGTTATGAAAGGGGGATTTAGTTGGGAAGAGAGGGGGATTTAGATGGGGGGAGAGGGATACTTAGATGGGTAAAGAAGGTGATTTAGATAGGGGGTGGGATGAGTATTAAAATGGGGATAGGAGGTATTTAGGTGGGGGAGAGAAGTGCTGTATTTATGCCTTTCGCAGTAATACCCCCTTCATGTGCGCAGTGATACCCCTATACACTCACTAAAAGTTACGCACGAAAAATTGCCAATAAGCATTTCATTTTTTATCTATTATTTTGAAACTGGTTGAGAACCATCCTCATTCATGACCATTTCATCACGAGAAAAAGAGTTTATCTAGAACGTTTAGTTTTCGAGTAAATACAGAGTTTGCTGGATTGTGCGCAATGATACCCCGTCCGACCCTATGTATAATACTTGCAGGTGTCATGGATACTTATTAAAATAAAAGTTAAATATTTATAATTATTATACAAATTTTCTTTCTCAAGATAGGAAAAGTGGAACCATCCGATATGTCGAAAAGTAATCCAATTATACTCTATGATATCGTTATTTTCTTTACTACTAAAGATGTTTTTAGATTAGATTTCACTGTACCATTTTAGCCTAATTTCTCTATGTAGCAATGGAATATTGCAGCATACAGCCATTGCTATTTTATTGACCTGTTTTGATGTTTCATAGAATTGTTTTGTTATTTTGTAGAATTGTTTTGCTATTACATTGTTTTCTTATTTTCTAAGGCGGATCATTTGCACTCCCTTGAGATGCATTTCTAAGCATCTGTTTTTTTTTTTGCCTCTGAATTGCTTTTCCTTTCAATAATGATTACATTCTATTTATAGTGCATTGTAAGATTAATTAATTGAAATGTTATACATGGATTCTCATGCAGTGGTATAGCCATTACATTCCTCTCAATTTTATTTTATTTAGTTTAGCTACTAATTTCATTGAATTTGAAATGTAATTATTGAAATTTTCAATATGTTGTTATTTAAAAAATATTTTATATCGTATTATTCCAAAAATAATAAAAATTAGAGCCATTTTACGTTTCTCAACTACCATTGGTAAAATGAGAATTATTGATATCTTTGCAAGCTATAAAATATTTTACACTTATCATTGTTCTAATATAATGATATTAATGAATTAATTATATGAAAGATTCAAAATATCTAGAAGATATATAAAATATATATATTTTACAATGGTTCTCGAACACATATTTAATTTAGTTTATTTGTAATTTACAGAATGAAATCATTGTTGAAATTTACTTTTGAGGGAAATCAAAGCGATTAATCATCGTTCAAATCAGTATAATAATATTAACAGTTTTAAGTCTGCCTCACACATGTCAGTGATCCGTCCGGGACGTCTCCTGTAAGTGATTTTTTTAGTGATGAGATGAGCCGGTACTTTGTGAATGTGTCCGTTGAAATTAAAGTAACGATATTTTTTTTTTTCACTGACACTAAGCATTGATATGAGACGGACTGGAGACGTCCCGACGGATCCCTGACATGTGTGAAGAAGCCTTTTTGAACCTTTATAGTATGTTCTCCTCTTCCAATTCATGAATATTAATACTGTTTTTATTCATTGACACCACAAGGTACGGGTCTTTCATGGAGCTCATTATGGATGAGGGAGATGGAAGCGAGCAGTACACTTCAGTTCTTATGCTCCAGGACAGCTCCTCCTCTACTCCAGACCCCGTTTCTCCTGCTCTGCCCCATCCTCAGCTGCTTCACGTTCACAGGCAGGAAGGAGTCTCCATTGGGGGTATTCCTGAGTTCCACGGGCCTTCCGCAACTACAGTTCATTCCGATCTCAGAAACAGTGAGTATATTTTATCTCTGAACAGTCATTTTAAACTGGTAAATGGTTAACATGGAAGAATATCCTTGTACAGAACTTTTGTAACTCATTTGTAACTTTTGTAACTCATCTAAGAAGTACATTTAATTATGTAATCTAAATTGGGATATCCTTCTGGGCCACTCTGTATATTTGGAATTGTACTTTATGATCATTGAGCAAAGATTATTAAGCTTATTGGGTTATTTTCTGTTGATATGGGTTTTTAGATTTTAATCTAAGCTTTAGATTAATTCTCTGCAAATGGTGAGCTATAAATTTATATATACATTTTCAATTTTTTTTAAGAAAACCAATAATTCAAAAAAATCAATTTATAGGTAGTACTTAACAATATTTCTGTATTGCCTCCGAATATATAAACAATACTGATTTAATCATATGGAAATTTGAATAATTTCTATTGATTTATATCAAAATTTGAAGATACTACATTCACATCGTACATCCTTTACTGAACATTTCTATTTTTCTCAGCCTGTCTTGACGATGTAAGGTTAGATGGTCATCCGTTGCCCCTTCCTCCTAACACCAAAGCGACCCCTTGGGGGGCAGTGACCTTTGAACAAGGGGTCACTGGGGGCTGCGAGACCCCCGATGCTTGCCTCAATGTGACCTGCACTCATCCCCTGCAGTGCAAAGACTCTTGGTACAGGCACTACTGTAGGTACGATATTAAGTCATTAAGATTATATCATCTCAACCTAATCTTCTATCACCTGATCATGAATTACTATTAATTAAGTTATTATAATGAGATCAAATTGTCACAACCTAATCTTGTATGATCTGATAATGAATTAATTTCTGGTTTGTTTTCATCCGTTAACTTGCCTCTGACATTACAATGAACATTGCCCACTGTCACAGTTGTCCGGATGGCCTGACCATCTCAGCGGACCAAAGCAAATGCATCGATGTGGATGAATGCTCCTGGTCACCCTGTTTGAACAGGGGGAAGTGCATTAACAGGGAAACAGGTAATATCCCTATTTTCCTATTACAATTGAACTTTAAGAATGAACATATAGACTGTTAAATGCTAAAGCCATTTTGAGTGATACAATGCAAATAACAAACTTTTCATATTATGATATCTTTTGTTTTCTGTTTTAATTTTATTTGTATAAAAAAGACTTGAATTAGTTTCAACATCCAACTGATATTCTCGAATTAATTTTTCCCCAGATTACAAATGTGTGTGTCTGCCATCTTACTCCGGTAATAACTGTGAATCAAGTCTCTCAGTGCGGGGCAACCCATTGCCTCAACACATCACTTGGCTAACAGTCATCTGCTCAATCACTGGAGTTGTGGCAAGTGAGTGCTAAGATGTTATAACTCTACTTGCCATTTTTAGTTGTAAATCCAATTAGTTTCTTGCACATTTGGTAGCTCTCTTCTAAAAATGAAGTGAACTTTGGAGGCAGTCTTCATGAGTTGAATTTGATGCACTACTTCAGAGAATACGACTATATCTCCAATTTGCATTCAGTCTTTTGTGCAGTCGATCCTATGCATGAATATTAATTAGTACCTGACTGTATTAGTGTGGAGCCCTCACTCTAAATACAAAACGTACTTAATTCCGACATTAATTTAATGAACAACTTTGAGAGTATTTTTTTTTATCTATGAGGTTCATTTTCTGCATTATTTTTGATATCTAACAAAAAAGCATAAACTTAATAGGAATTCTATATTTGATTGGCATCACTCCCCTATAAATAATTTGCTTAACTTTATTTATCTGTGGCATGTCACGTTTTTATATTTTTTTCAGAATTATGCAAAATATGTTCCCAGATGGTAGCAAGAGTTCAATAAAATTAGTAATTATTCAAAAATCGACAGTGTTAGTTTTCCTATTTAATGTCACACTCACAAATTTGACATGACCCCTAACTTCTATATATGAAGTGCGATCTGTCCAAAATATTTATGCTGTGAGCTTAATAGTACCTGGGCACCGTAAAAAATAAAATTAATCTTATACATGATTTAGAAAAATAATAAAATTTAGCTCATTTTTTTGACCTGTCAAAATTGTGAGCTCATTTTCTTGACATGTCAATTTTTTGAGTCTGACTTCAATGCTCACCAATTTGACACTCAGTATCTTGACGCTCATATATATGACACGTTCAAAAGACTTTATGGATTATTCAGACCACATAAAGAGATGTTCAAATGCTTGTGAGATATCTTTATTACCTTTGCAGATTGCGATGGTCATATTTTAGGCGGCATTTATTTATTTATTCAGTTAGCTAGTTATTGGTTATTCGCATAACTCAAAAAGTAGACTACCAAATTGCCTGTTATTTACTATAACGATTGGTCAATGTCCAGGAATCATCTGGTAAAATTTTGGGATCAATCCGGTCAAAGGTCAAGGTCACTTATAACTCGAACCATATGGTATAATATTGAAGTATTGAACTAAATTTCCTGGAATTAGGTGGGAAGATTGCTCAATGTCCAAGAAGTATCTGGGAAAATTTTGGGAACGATCCGGTCAAAAGGTCAAGGTCAAAATTATTTATAACTCTAAAACTATTAAACCAAATTGCCAGTAATTTTTTGAAGCGATTGGTCATTCTCAAGGAATCATTTTGACATAGATTCGGTCAAGGTCAAGATCATTTATAATTCAAACCATATGATAAAATATTGCCTGGAAGTTAGTGAGAAGATTGGTCAATGTACAGGAGGTAACTTGTAAAATTATGGGAGCGATACGGTCAAAGGTCAAGGTCAACATCGTTTATAACTCAAAAACTATCGATCGAATTGCCTCTAATTTGGTATTACGATTGGTCACTCTCCGTGAATCATCTGGTGAAATTTTGAAGTCGATCCGGTCAAAGGTCAAGGTCATATATAAATCAAAAACTATTTAAACAAATTGCCTGTAATTTGGTATACCAATTAGTCCATGTCCATGAATCATCTGGTAAAATTTTGTGATCAATCATGTCAAAGGTCAAGGTCAATGTCATTTATAACTCAAACCATATGGTATAGTATTAAAGTATTAAACCAAATTGTCTGGAATTAAGTGGGAAGATTGATTAATGTCCAGGAAGTATCTTGTAAAATTATGGGAGCGATTTGGTCAAAGTTCAAGGTCAAAATCATTTAAAACTCAATAAAACATTTAACCAAATTGCCTGAAATTTGGTAGCACGATATATCATTGCACAGGAACCATTTGCCATTTGATTAGATTTTGGGAGCGAACGGGTAAAAGGTCAATGTCAAGGTCATTTATAAGCTGAGGCGAAGGTATGCGCTCTATATGAGTACATTTCGAATCTAATTATATTTGAACATTGAACCACATTTGCTGGATTTCAATGAAAAGATTAATCAATGTCCAGAAAGTATCTGGTAAAATTTTGGGAGCGATCCGGTCAAAGGTCAAGGTCATTTATAACTCAAACCATCTAGTATAATAATAATTTATTAAACAAATTACCTGGACTTTAGTGGGAACATTGGTCAATGTCCAGGAATTATGTGGTAAATTTAGGTAAATAAATATGATATTTATAACTTTTAGATAAAATTTAGTGAGATTTGAAGACATTAAAGTGAGATTTGAAGACATGTTCAGAATTGTTCAGACTGGAGACGTGTCATTAGTCCGACGCCTCATTACTCCAACGTCTCATTAGTCCGACGCCTCATTACTCCAACGTCTCATTAATCCAACGCCTAATTACTCCGACGTGTCATCAGTCCGATGCCCCATTACTCCGACGTGTCATTAGTCCGATGCCCCATTACTCCGACGTGTCATTAGTACGACGCCCCATTACTCCGACGTGTCATTAGTCCGACGCCCAATAACTCCGACGTGTCATTAGTCCGACATCTACTCAGTCCAACGCCCCATTACACCAATGTCTAATTATTCCAAGGTGTCATTAGTCCGACGACCATTACTCCGACGTGTCATTAATCCGACGTCTACTCAGTCCGACGCCCCATTAATCCGATGTCTCATTACTCCGACGTGTCATTAATCCGACAACCCATTACTCTGACGTGTAATAAGTCCGACGCCCCATTACTCCAACGTAACATAAGTCTGCCGTCCCATTACTCCGACATGTCAAAAATCCGACGTCTACTCAGTCCGACGCTTTGTTACACCGTTGTCTCATTACTACGACGGCCCACTGGTCCGACTCTCCATTAGTCCGACGTCTCATTACTCCGACGTGTCATTAGTCCGACATCTACTCAGTCCGACGTCCAATTACTCCGATGTCTCAATACTCCGACGTGTTATTAATCCGAAGACCCAATACTCCGACGTGTCCTTAGTCCGACGCCCCATTACTCAGACGTGTCCCTAGTCCGACGCCCCATTACTTCGACGTGTCATTAGTCTGCCATCCCATTACTCCGACATGTCATTAATCCGACGTCTACTCAGTCTGACAGCCCAATAACACCGATATCTCATTACTCCGACGCCCAACTGGTCCGACTATCCATTAGTCTGACGTCTCATTACTCCGACAATTTAACATCTTTTTGTACGTAACTTCACGTTTTCTTTTTCTATTAAAATAAAAAATTATTAGATAGAAATATTCAATTACCTAATATCTACTGCTGAATAACTTTGATCAGTTCATACTCACTATACTGACAACTGCTCAAATACTTTCATCAGTTCATACTCATTGTACTGATAACTGCTTAATTAATTTCATCAGTTCATACTCACTATACTGACAGCTGCTCAATTAATTTCATCAGTTCATACCCACTATACTGACAACTGTTCAATTACATTCATCAGTTCATACCCACTATACTGACAACTGCTCAATTACTTTCATCAGTTCAAATTCACTATACTGACTACTGCTTAATTACTTTCATCAGTTCTTACTCACTGTACTAACAATTGCTAAATTACATTCATCAGTTCATACTCACTGTACTGATAACTGCTCAATTACTTCATCAGTTCATACCCACTATACTGACAACAGCTCAATTACTTTCATCAGTTCAAACTCACTATACTGACAACTGCTTAATTACTTTCATCAGTTCTTACTCACTGTACTAACAAGTGCTAAATTACATTCATCAGTTCATACTCACTATTCTGACAACTGCACAATTAATTTCATCAGTTCATACTCGCTATACTGGCAACAGCTTAATTACTTTCGTCAGTTCATACTCGCTATACTGACAACTGCTAAATTACTTTAATCAGTTCATACTCACTGTACTGATAACTGCTCGAATAATTTCATCAGTTCATACTCACTGTACCGACAACTGCTCAATTACTTTCATCAGTTCATACTCACTATACTGACAACTGCTCAATTAATTTCTTCAGTTCATACTCGCTATACTGGCAATAGCTTAATTACTTTCGTCAGTTCATACTCACTATACTGACAACTGCTAAATTACTTTAATCAGTTCATACTCACAGTACTTATAACTGCTTAATTATTTTCATCAGTTCATACTCAATATACTGACAACTGCTCAATTAATTTCATCAGTTCATACTCACTATACTGGCAACTGCAGAATTACTTGTATCAGTTCATACTGACTATACCGACAACTTCTCAAACACTTTCATCAGTTCATACTCACTGCACCGACAACTGCTCAATTACTTTAATCAGTTCATACCCACTATACTGACAACTGCTCAATTACTTTCATCAGTTCAAATTCACAATACTGACTACTGCTTAATTAATTTCATCAGTTCATACTCACTGTACTGATAACTGCTTAATTACTTTCATCAGTTCATACTCGCTATACTGACAACTGCTTAATTACTTTCATCAGTTCTTACTCACTGTACTTACAACTGCTAAATTACATTCATCAGTTCATACTCACTATTCTGACAACTGCTCAATTAATTTCATCAGTTCATACTTGCTATACTGGCAACAGCTTAATTACTTTCGTCAGTTCATACTCGCTATACTGACAACTGCTCAAATATTTTCATCAGTTCATACTCACTAAACTGTCAACTGCTGAATTACTTTCATCAGTTCATAATCACTAAACTGGCTACTTCTCTAATACTTTCATCAGTTCATACTCACTATACCGACAACTGCTCAATTACTTTCATCAGTTCATACTCTCTGTACTGATCATTGCTCAATTACTTTCATCAGATCTCACTTACTATACTGACAACTGCTGAATTACTTTCATCAGTTCATACTCACTATATTGACAACTGCCGAATTACTTTCTTCAGTTCATACCTACTATACTGACAACTGCTCAATTACTTCCATCAGTTCATACTTACTCATTATACCGACAAGAACTCAATTACTTTTATCAGTTCATTCTCGCTATACTGACAACTGCCCAATAACTTTCATCAGTTCATACTCACTATTCTGTTAACTGCTCAATTACTTTAGTCAGTTCATACTCATTATACCGACAACTACTCAAATACTTTCATCAGTTCATTGCCACTATACTGACAACTGCTCAATTACTTTCATCAGTTCATACTCACTATACCGACGACTGCTCAATTTATTTCATCAGTTCATACTCACTATACTGGCAACTGCTGAATTATTTTCATCAGTTCATACTCACTATACTGATAACTGCTCAAATACTTTCATAATTTCATACTTGCTATACTGACAACTGCTCGATTACTTTCATCAGTTCATACTCACTGTACTGATAAATGCTTAATTTTTTTCATCAGTTCATACTCACTATATTGACAACTGCTCAAATACTTTCATCAGTTCATACTCGTTATACTGACAACTGCTCAAATACTTTCATCAGTTCATACTCACTATACTGGCAACTGCTGAATTACTCTCGTCATTTCATACTCGCTATACTGATAACTGCTCAATTACTTTCATCAGTTCATATTCAATATATACTGGCAACTGCTTTATTACTTTTGTCAGTTCATACCCACTATACTGACAACTGCTCAATTACTTTCATCAGATTATACTCGCTATATTGACAACTTCTTAATTACTTTCATAAGTTCATACTTATTATACTAACAACAAGTCAATTACTTTCATTAGTTCATTCTCGCTATACTGACAACTGCTCAATTACTTTCATTAGTTCATAATCGCTATACTGACAACTGCTCAAATACTTGCATCAGTTCATACTCACTAAACTGACAACTGCTGAATTACTTTCATCAGTTCAAAATCACTAAACTGGCTACTTCTCTTATACTTTCATCAGTTCATTTCACACTCACTATACTGACAACTGCTCAATTACTTTAGTTAGTTCATACTCACTATACCGACAACTGCTCAAATACTCCTCTTCAGTTCATACTCACTGTACTGATTATTGCTCAATTACTTTCATCAGTTCATACTCACTGTACTGATTATTGCTCAATTACTTTCATCAGATCTTACTTACTATACTGACAACTGCTCAATTTCTTTCATCAGTTCATACCTACTTATTATACCGACAACAACTCAATTACTTTTATCAGTTCATTCTCGCTATACTGACAACTGCCAAATTACTTTCATCAGTTCATACTCACTATTCTGTTAACTGCTAAATTACTTTAGTCAGTTCATATTCATTATACCGACAACTGCTCAAATACTTTCATCAGTTCATTGCCACTATACTGACAACTGCTCAATTACTTTCATCAGTTCAAACTAACTATACCGACGACTGCTTAATTTATTTCATCAGTTCATACTCACTATACTGACAACTGCTCCATTACTTTAGTCAGTTCATACTCGTTATACTGATAACTGCTCAATTACTTTCATAGTTCATACTCACTGTTCTGATAACTGCTTTATTACTTTTGTCAGTTCATACCCACTATACTGACAACTGCTCAATTACTTTCTTCAGATTATACTCGCTATATCGACAACTTCTTAATTACTTTCATCAGTTCATACTTATTATACTAACAACAAGTCAATTACTTTCATTAGTTCATTCTCGCTATACTGACAACTGCTCAATTGCTTTCATTAGTTCATAATCGCTATACTGACAACTGCTCAAATATTTCCATCAGTTCAGACTCACTAAACTGACAACTGCTGAATTACTTTCATCAGTTCATAATCACTAAACTGGCTACTTCTCTAATACTTTCATCAGTTCATACTCACTATACCGACAACTGCCGAATTACTTTCTTCAGTTCATACCTACTATACTGACAACTGCTCAATTACTTTCATCAGTTCATGCCTACTTATTATACCGACAACAACTCAATTACTTTTATCAGTTCATTCTCGCTATACTGACAACTGCTCAATTACTTTAATCAGTTCATACTCACTGTACTGATAACCTCTCAATTATTTTCATCGGTTCATATTCACTATACTGACAACTGCTCAATTTCTTTCATCAGTTCATACCTACTTATTATACCGACAACAACTCAATTACTTTTATCAGTTCATTCTCGCTATACTGACAACTGCCAAATTACTTTCATCAGTTCATACTCACTATTCTGTTAACTGCTAAATTACTTTAGTCAGTTCATATTCATTATACCGACAACTGCTCAAATACTTTCATCAGTTCATTGCCACTATACTGACAACTGCTCAATTACTTTCATCAGTTCAAACTAACTATACCGACGACTGCTCAATTTATTTCATCAGTTCATACTCACTATACTGACAACTGCTCCATTACTTTAGTCAGTTCATACTCGTTATACTGATAACTGCTCAATTACTTTCATAGTTCATACTCACTGTTCTGATAACTGCTTTATTACTTTTGTCAGTTCATACCCACTATACTGACAACTGCTCAATTACTTTCTTCAGATTATACTCGCTATATCGACAACTTCTTAATTACTTTCATCAGTTCATACTTATTATACTAACAACAAGTCAATTACTTTCATTAGTTCATTCTCGCTATACTGACAACTGCTCAATTGCTTTCATTAGTTCATAATCGCTATACTGACAACTGCTCAAATATTTCCATCAGTTCAGACTCACTAAACTGACAACTGCTGAATTACTTTCATCAGTTCATAATCACTAAACTGGCTACTTCTCTAATACTTTCATCAGTTCATACTCACTATACCGACAACTGCCGAATTACTTTCTTCAGTTCATACCTACTATACTGACAACTGCTCAATTACTTTCATCAGTTCATACCTACTTATTATACCGACAACAACTCAATTACTTTTATCAGTTCATTCTCGCTATACTGACAACTGCTCAATTACTTTAATCAGTTCATACTCACTGTACTGATAACCTCTCAATTATTTTCATCAGTTCATATTCACTATACTGACAACTGCTCAAATACTTCCATCAGTTCATACTCGCTATACTGACAACTACTCAATTATTTTCATCAGTTCATACTCACTGTACTGATAACTGCTTTAACGCCCCATTACTTCGATGTGTCATTAGTGTGCCGTCCCATTACTCCGACATGTCATTAATCCGACGTCTACTCAGTCTGACAGCCCAACAACACCGATATCTCATTACTCCGACGCCCAACTGGTCCGACTCTCCATTAATCTGACGACTCATTACTCCGACAATTTAACATCTTTTTGTACGTAACTTCACGTTTTCTTTTTCTATTAAAATAAAAAATTATTAGATAGAAATATTCAATTACCTAATATCTACTGCTGAATAACTTTGATCAGTTCATACTCACTTTACTGACAACTGCTCAAATACTTCCAACAGTTCATACTCGCTATACTGACAACTACTCAATTATTTCCATCAGTTCATACTCACTATACTTACAACTGCTCAAATACTTTCATCAGTACACACTTGCTATACTGACAACTGCTCAATTACTTTCATCATTTCATACTCACTGTACTGATAACTGCTTAATTACTTTCATCAGTTCACACTCACTATACTGACAACTGCTCAATTACTTTCATCAGGTCATACTCACTATACTGACAACTGCTCAATTACTTTCATCAGTTCATACTCACTGTACTGATAACTGCTTAATTATTTTCATCAGTTCATACTCACTATAATGACAACTGCTCAAGAACTTTCATCAGTTCATACTCACTATAATGACAACTGCTCAATTACTTTCATCAGTCCATACTCACTATACTGGCAACTGCTCAAATACTTTCATCAGTTCATACTCACTATAATGACAAGTGCTGAATTTCTTTCATCAGTTCATACTCACTATACTGACAGTGACAATTGCTCAAATACTTTCATCAATTCATACTCACTATAATGACAAGTGCTGAATTACTATCATCAGTTCATACTCACTATACTGACAGTGACAACTGCTCAAATACTTTCATCAGTTCATAATCGCTATACTGACAACTGCTCAAATATTTCCATCAGTTCAGACTCACTAAACTGACAACTGCTGAATTACTTTCATCAGTTCATAATCACTAAACTGGCTACTTCTCTAATACTTTCATCAGTTCATACTCACTATACCGACAACTGCCGAATTACTTTCTTCAGTTCATACCTACTATACTGACAACTGCTCAATTACTTTCATCAGTTCATACCTACTTATTATACCGACAACAACTCAATTACTTTTATCAGTTCATTCTCGCTATACTGACAACTGCTCAATTACTTTAATCAGTTCATACTCACTGTACTGATAACCTCTCAATTATTTTCATCAGTTCATATTCACTATACTGACAACTGCTCAAATACTTCCATCAGTTCATACTCGCTATACTGACAACTACTCAATTATTTTCATCAGTTCATACTCACTGTACTGATAACTGCTTTAACGCCCCATTACTTCGATGTGTCATTAGTGTGCCGTCCCATTACTCCGACATGTCATTAATCCGACGTCTACTCAGTCTGACAGCCCAACAACACCGATATCTCATTACTCCGACGCCCAACTGGTCCGACTCTCCATTAATCTGACGACTCATTACTCCGACAATTTAACATCTTTTTGTACGTAACTTCACGTTTTCTTTTTCTATTAAAATAAAAAATTATTAGATAGAAATATTCAATTACCTAATATCTACTGCTGAATAACTTTGATCAGTTCATACTCACTTTACTGACAACTGCTCAAATACTTCCAACAGTTCATACTCGCTATACTGACAACTACTCAATTATTTCCATCAGTTCATACTCACTATACTTACAACTGCTCAAATACTTTCATCAGTACACACTTGCTATACTGACAACTGCTCAATTACTTTCATCATTTCATACTCACTGTACTGATAACTGCTTAATTACTTTCATCAGTTCACACTCACTATACTGACAACTGCTCAATTACTTTCATCAGGTCATACTCACTATACTGACAACTGCTCAATTACTTTCATCAGTTCATACTCACTGTACTGATAACTGCTTAATTATTTTCATCAGTTCATACTCACTATAATGACAACTGCTCAAGAACTTTCATCAGTTCATACTCACTATAATGACAACTGCTCAATTACTTTCATCAGTCCATACTCACTATACTGGCAACTGCTCAAATACTTTCATCAGTTCATACTCACTATAATGACAAGTGCTGAATTTCTTTCATCAGTTCATACTCACTATACTGACAGTGACAATTGCTCAAATACTTTCATCAATTCATACTCACTATAATGACAAGTGCTGAATTACTATCATCAGTTCATACTCACTATACTGACCGTGACAACTGCTCAAATACTTTCATCAGTTCATACTCTTTATAATGACAAGTGCTAAATTACTTTCATCAGTTCATACTCACTATACTGACAACAGGTCAATTACTTCCATCAGTTCATACTCACTATACTGACAACTGCTCAATTAATTTCATCAGTTCATACTCACTATAGTGACAACTGGTCAATCACATTTGTTGTTCTTGACCATCAATCATTATTATTATTTTTTTTTTTTGTTATTCATTAAAATTATTACGCATTTGTGTATATGTTCTGCACAATTCTCCTATTTTGCACAATCTTGAGAATGGCTGACTGTTTTTTTGGATTGTTATGAACTTTTCAATTTACTTGTCGAATATGTTGAAATATTCCTTGGAAAGTCTATGAAAAGTGAAACAGCCACAAGTTTTCAATTATTTTATAGATAATGCATGTTGTTGTCTCTTCTCTCGTTTATGTATTCAGACTTATATTAAAAAAATTCGTTTCCTTCTTAAAGGGATTGAAAAGTCAAAATCAAACAGTCGCCAAATTGGTTTTAAATCGATTCAGAATATTTAATTATGTAAGATTTAAATGCTCGTTTATTTCTTAAATGTTCATATAAAAAGTATGTTATAAAATTACCGACACCTAGCGGAAGAACGTCCTCTCATTAGTATGTATGTGAGATGTTTGTTATTTTCATATTAGTTTATGTATGCAGTAATCAAGCTTTGTTTGTGTCAAAATGGTGAAAAAATTATGTTAATTCGAAGACAAGAAGACATAGTTTTAAAAATAAAGAAATCATTTCACTTGAGATAGAGTTTAGATAAAAACTAAATTCAGTTGTTTAGTTTATAAGATGGCGCCCTGATTATGGCGCCATCTACCGTAAGCATTTGTTAAGAAATCAATTTTATATAAAATGATATATTTCAATAATTGGATTTTATTGAACATTACAATTCTACACGAATACTTTAGTCTTACTAAGCAATATTTTGGCATAAAAATTGTTAAAGCAAACCATGACTGTATTGCCCCTTTTATGGGAAAATAATTGTAATCATAAGTTTTTAGAATTTCGGAATAATATGAAAAATGGAATCTTCAAAATTTATTATTTAAAAAACAATGAGCTCAAGAAAATAAAATAAAGAAATAGCTGAAATCAATTTTTTGCTTCTTCTCGCAAGGGGGAGTCACAGTTGAGCGATTAAAAATGTCGTTGTATGTTGTTTCATTATTATTATTGGTTGTAACTGTAATTTTCTGCCTAAAAATATTGTATTGCCATCGACATTTACAAGCTATCAACCATATACATGAGAAAGATTCTATCATTCTGTCCATCTTCAGTTAGTTCATATATGTAGCATTACATAAAAAGTCCTCCAATCCAAGAATTTTTTTTATTGCTTGAATCAATGAGTTTTATGTTTCTTATCAATTTGCTGCAAACTCCATGAAATTTGGTAGCATACATATTCAATCATATATGCTTTTAAATATTTTTATAATAAAAACAATAATGAAACCTGTTTTAATTCCGACTTGATAATTTTCAGTCCGAAGAAAAAATTATGTACAGTGGCACACCGTTTGATTTGAATGTCAAATGTGTAGGTAGGTATCATCAATTCAATAATAAATATTTTTGTAAAGCAATAAAATTAGAGAAACTTATCATAATAACGTTTTTATAATTCAGGAAACAATTTAAATCGTAAAGTAAAGCCTTAACTAACATTTTCTGTTTATTAAATTCAAATTGGTAGGTAATCAATTTTTCAACACCAGATTAGTGTTGCGTACAATTGTTACAAACAGAGTAATAAAAATTTAAAAGTATCAATAAATTTATTTACTGAACCGAATTGGATGTGGTTCGTAGATTAAAGATCTTAGATTGGTTCTACAATATAATGTAATAAACTCATTTACATATTCCCGGAGCCTGGAGCCTTCAAATTCACAGTAAATCTTCAGATATTTTACATTTTCTCTGGTTAATAAGTCAAAATGAGGAATATTATCAATTTAATGAAATGTTATCCTTTTTTTTATTTAAAACTGGGTTTTTAAAGCGACATCTTCTAATGAACAATCAAGGAACCAAAAATAACAGATTGCAATCCACGATATCGCTTTCAATGCTCTGTAAATTCAATTCCTGTTATAGTTTAATTTATATCAAATTTAAGTTTACATTAATTATAACGCATAAATAATCACAATTATTGATGTGTATTAATTCAGGCTCAAGTACAGTAATTGCTTGAAAATTCGTAGACAGCAGATTACTATATGCATACCTGTAAACAGTTCGCAGCACCATTCTCACCAAAACGATGAGCATCCCAGTTGTAAATGCAATGTAAATGTCCTCTGCAGGCTCCGGGAAAGAAATGAGTTTATTACATAATATTATAGAAATATAATAAGATATTAATTGTTTCCTAAAGTATATAAACGTTTCTATAATAAGTTTATCTGATTTTATACCTCTACACGAATATTAAAAAGATTGATTAAATATGATACCTAGTTAACAATCAAAACAAATGGTGTACATTCTTCTTCTTCAGACTGAAAATTAGAAAGTCGGAAGTAAAGTAGGTTTTGTGGAGTTCTGATTCTAAAAATCTTTAAAAGCATATAAAATTAAAAATATGCTATCAAATTTTATGGGGTTTGCAGTAAAATGATTAGAAACATTAGCCTCGTTGAATAAGGCAATACAAATATTTGCTTAGAGGGGACCATAAAGGTGTTGCTGTTGTCAAGTCACACACATAACATACCTCGATTATCTTTAGTAGATTTCAATTCTAATTCCCGCTTTTGAAACCAGGGTGGCTGAGAAAATAGAAATTGGCGAGAGTAGTGTATCTTATTGTAGTATAATATCTTAGTTGTTTGTTATACTACAGCTGTTCATTCCGTAGAACAATATGATACTAAGTATCACACCCAATCAATATACCAGAATGAATGTATGATGAATAATAGAGGAAGAACATGCAATGAATATTATTCAATTCTTACTTAGAACGCAGTTCTAACTATACAGAACAAAGATTAAAATAGTGTACAATTTTCAGCCAGCAGATTCACACCCTTGCCTTTTAAAATTTCCGCAGAGTAGCAATAGGTATTAATCTAGGAAAGTGCCGCCAGAAATAGTTAAGTTTTAAGCCTATTTCTTGTTAATCTGTTGAGAAGAGGACTTGTATCGAACCAAAATTCACCATTGAAGTAAGTTTATTCAATTAGGTATGATACCTAATAGGAGCATATTGAAGGCAGATTTAATAATTTATTCAATTATATATGTGTATGTATAATGTATTGTAGCTACCTACATACCTATTAAGGTTATTAAATATTAGGTAGGTACTAGGCCATGTTTTAGAGGCTTTAAAATGATAAGCCAATTTTTGAGTCAAAATTACACAAAAATTCTAAGCCAATTAATTAAATGGGCTTAGTTAGATTTCAAATGGTCAAAACTCAGATAGCCTATGTCTAATTGGCTTAAACTTTTGAATTAATTCCTAATTTCCTATGTTCCCATGTTAATTTTGGCTTGAAATCTTCAAAAAATAAGCCAAATTGGCTTGGTTCGGAATTATAGTGAAATTTTGACTCATATATTTGCTTACAATTTTGAATTTTCCAGCCCAGTCACTGAAACAGAGACTCGGGTAATAAAGCAACAGCATGTCCACCAGTCTGCATTTGGTGCACAAAATTCCACTGACTTTTTGAAAAAGCTGAAAAAATCCACCATAAATTTCCAGTAATTTGGCTGATCCACCAACATTTTACCCATTTTTCCACCGAAAATTAATGGTAACATAGGATAATAAATAGTTAAAAATCCACCGACTTTGCCAGAATATTATAGGTATTCAAAGGGAAAATATTCCACCGACATGTCGGTGGAATTTACCACGAAATACAGACTGGCATGTCCAAAGTCACAATTTTAATGGCCATGTTTCAAAGTAAGGACAAAGCCAGTTTGTATTTGGTGCACTGAACTCCTCTGACTTTTTCAAAAATCTGAGAAATAGCTGCCGACATTTTTCATCAATTTGTCTAGTCCTCCAACATTTTTCCAGTTTCTCCTCCAAAAATTAATGGTAATATAGGAATTAATAGCAAAATATCCTCCGACATTGCAGGAATTTTTTATTAGAGAAATTGAATTCTCCCGAGATATCATTGGAATTTACCACCCATGTTTCAAAGTATGGACAAATTCGCCAGTATACTGGCGACTTTGGAGGGGTGAAATAAGTTTAGAAACCTGTGAATAACCAGTAAATCACTCATAGATAGTCTCAAGTGATACACATGCATCAGACATGATGCATAAGGATGCTTTCTAGTCACCTAGTGTAAAATCTTCACTAGAAAGTCCTAATTCTTCTTATAAGTATCTATAATGTTGCGACCTAAGCCGACCTTGATCCATTTTCTCATCAAACTGGCGACTTTCCTGCCACACTTTGAAACATGGTTTACCACCAAATACAATCTGGGGACAAAGTCGCCAGTATATTGGCGACTTTTGAAGGGTGAAATAAGTTGATAAAATCTTCACTAGGAAGTCAAATTTCTTCTTTAAAGTATCTTAAATGTGGCGACCTGCTATGTTTGATGTTTCCAGTCTGAAAAATACAGCAGGATTTGTCCAGTCTGTATTTGGTGCACAAAATGCCACTGAATTTTTGAAAAAGCTGAAAAAATCCACCATAAATTTCTAGTAATAACTAATTTGGCTGATCCACCAACATTTTACCCATTTTTCCACTGAAAATTAATGGTAACATAGGAATAAATAGCTAAAAATCCACCAACTTTGCAAGAATATTATATTCGAAGGGAAAATATTCCACCGACATATCGGTGGAATTTACCATGAAATACAGACTGGGGATTTGTGGATTAATCCTGCGCCCAAGTCCTATTTAATTCCTATGTTCCCATGTTATTTGCTGCGCCCAAATCACAATTTCTGTAAAAAAATCCTGGGTCTCTGAAGACCTACTTTTCAGACTGGCCATGTTTTAAAGTGTGGCAGGAAAGTCGCCAGTTTATGAAAAAAGCTCTGTACTAAAGTATGAGAATAAAATAATGACGAATTACCATCAATATCACTAACGATTGCACTCATCGAAACAAATTCTCAGCGTGTCATTTGGTATTCACAGGGTCATTTAGGAGCACAGGGTCATCCTTATACTTTTATGAACACAGTTCATAAAGCAAATCTGGTATATCAGTTTTGTATTCATTTAAGTGCCACTATAATTCTATGCTCTCTGACTAATTATTGAAAAAATGAATAATTATGAAAAACAGTGTATTTCATGACAAATTCCCCCGACATGTTGGTGGAATTTATTTCCTCTTTAAAATTAATATTCTGGGCTTGGCAAGGTTGGAGTTTTAGCTATTCATTCCTATGCTACTACTAATTTTTGGTGGATAAATGGATAAAATGTTGGTGGATTAGCAAAATTATTGGAAATTCAGATTCTTGATGGATTTTTTCAGCTTTTTGAAAAAGTCAGTAGGATTTTGTGCACCAAATACAGACTGATATGAAAGAAAGTCTATTGAGTTTACTATCAAGATATCTGCTTTAGATCTCCTTATTAGTTTGAATTTATTGGTAGATGTCAATTACAGTTAGCTAATACATATACACATTAGCTATACCAGTTTGTATCTTTATGTATGTTTGTAATATATGGCATCACGGTATGCCTCTCTGTGATTGACTGGTATCAGTTGTATGCCTCTCTGATTGGCTGATAGCCTGATACACTCTCAATTATTTGGCCAAGGCCATGGACACCAGTGTTCAAATACGATAAATGTCAAATAGCAGTGAAACTTCTTCCTATATTAATTTATATAGCCTATATTCAGTGGTCTGTGGCCTTACCATCAGACATCAGCCTAACCTGGAAAGTAGATAATTGTTGCTAATAGCTATCTGCCATTATTAATTTATTAATAGCACAGATCATTAAATACCTATTTGTATTTAGGTATGTTTACTTTTGATAATTACGTATATAGGTATTAACGACTGTCGACTTCCAAAATTGCAATTAGATTTTGTTGACTGACGACTGCATTACTAATTTTTGTAACTTATTTTTGAAAAAAAAAAATTTGGTGATTCAATGAACATTCTCTGAAACTAGTAATGACAGATCAGGGTGGACTCCAAGATCCTATAAAAAATCAAAGATATTTATAATTTTTTTTCTTGAAGAAATGTCTCCAGGCTCTCCACAGATTCTATTTGATGGTAAATTCCTCTGATATATCAGAGGAATTTTCAAATTTCTTAAATGAATCATGAATATTCCTCTAATGTCAGTGGAGTATTATCTATTTATTCCTATAGCTACCATTAATTTAATTTTGGGATGGAAATTTGAAAAAAATGTAGGACAACTATCCACAATAAAAGGATATTTTACAGACTTTTGAAAATGTCAGAGTTCAGTACCTAAAATAGCTACAGTCTGGAATTGTCTCCAAACCACTACCAATCCACTCTGCATAATGTGTCTCTTGCCAGACAGAGATTTTAATTTGAGCGAGAGTTGCTCTGTGACTCCCAGCAGCAGATTTAGAAGGATAGAATCTCCCGCAGCTAAATTAATGGTAATATGGGAATTAATTCAAGATCTCGCGCAGTTATCTAAAAAAATTTAAAATTGGGCTCAGATTTGTTGCAGAGAATCCTGGAAAAATATTATGCAGTCTGGCTACCAATCTGTATTTCATTTTAAATTCCACTGACATGCCATGTTTCAAGTATGAACTAAGTCGCCAGTATATTGGCAACTTTAGAGCCTAGAGAGGAAGAATGAGTTAATAAACCTGTAAATAACAATTAGGTACATCACTCATAAAATAGTCTCAAGAGACCATTTTCCACCAGACTGCAGAATATGGAATATTTTTCAATGACTCTATGCAACAAATCTGAGACCAATTTTAAAAATTGGAGATCCCAGCAGGAGATCATGAATTAATTCCTATGTTACCATTAGGCATCAATTTAGCTGTGGGAGATTTTGAATTAATTCCCATGTTACCATTAATTTAGCTACGGCCTGTGGGAGATTCTGAATTTGCTGCATAGCAGATTCAGAATCTCACGCAGCTGAATTAATGGTAACATAGGAATATATACTAGGAATAGGTAACATAGGTAACACTACTTTTTCCATATATAGAGTAGCTAACTATAGAGTAACCTTTTTATATCAATCAGGATGTCAGTAAAATGATTCTGTATTATAGCAAGTGTCAATAAAATGAGTGTATTATAGCAAGTGAGCAAGTGTCAATAAAAAGAGTGTATTATAGCAAGTGAGCAAATGTCAATAAAATGAGAGTATTATAGCTCTTGAGTGCGATACACTGCATAAGAATTAAATTGATTAATTCTGAAAATCTCCCTCAGAGATTATTGGAATAATGTTCCATATTCTTCTTATATGTTTGGCGTTGGTTGATGTTTCAGTTTTTTGAAAAGGCAGTGTCTGTGGCGATTTTAGTTACCAATAAAGACTGGCTGGGAAGATTGTTCATGGTCTGGTTCCTCTGATACAAGATTTATAAGTGAAATTTTCAATAGTGTAGCTCATCAACTCTGTCTCTCCAACTGTCTTCTAAAAAAGTCAAATTTCTCCCCGACATTCTGATATGACTCCTCCGCAGAAAATGGGGCCATTTCCCAATAATCTCTTCAAACTAAAGAACCCAAGTTTGAAAAAATGAGATCTTGGGAGAAGTTTTTTTGTTAATTCCTATGTTACCTTTAATTTAGCTGAGAGAGAGTCTGAAAGCAAATCTGAAAAGTTTGATGGGAATAAAGGATTTATCCCGGATCTAATTCTTATTCAATTCTTATACTCCCATGTTATTTGTTCGACCGAAATCGGATTCAAAGAATCACTAAAATGGAGCTGTTCTAGGTATTTTGTAAATGGTATGTATAGTCATATCCCCTTTCCAATCTCCCCAAGTGTATGGGGCTTTAGTCATCATATATTAAAAGTCACTGATTTTTTGTGCACTAAATACAGGCTGGCAAGGTATTTGATCATCCAGCTAGTTTTTAGAAATTATTTATTTGGTCGAATGTGTATATAAAATTAATATTACTGAAAATTTAGAAAATGAAGATGTTCAATAATTTTTTTTCTATGTTGATTCATAAATACTATAAAGTAGAATCACATTTAATGATTGATGATTATGTAAATTTATTAAATGCATATCAATAGAATTTTGGTACAATGCTTTTTTTAATATTTCCATTAAAAACAATGTTGACACTACTTTTTCCATATATAGAGTAGCTAACTATAGAGTAACCTTTTTATATCAATCAGGATGTCAGTAAAATGATTCTGTATTATAGCAAGTGTCAATAAAATGAGTGTATTATAGCAAGTGAGCAAGTGTCAATAAAATGAGAGTATTATAGCAAGTGAGCAAGTGTCAATAAAATGAGTGTGTATTATAGCAAGTGAGCAAGTGTCAATAAAATGAGAGTATTATAGCAAGTGAGCAAGTGTCAATAAAATGAGTGTGTATTATAGCAAGTGAGCAAGTGTCAATAAAATGAGTGTATTATAGCAAGTGAGCAAGTGTCAATAAAATGAATGTGTATTATAGCAAGTGAGCAAGTATCAATAAAATGAGTTTGTATTTTAGCAAGTGAGCAAGTGTGAATAAAATGAGTTTGTATTATAGCATGTGAGCAAGTGTCAACAAAATGAGTGTGTATTATTGCAAGTGAGCAAGTGTCAATAAAATGAGTGTATTATTGCAAGTGAGCAAGTGTCAATAAAATGAGTGTGTATTATAGCATGTGAGCAAGTGTCAGTAAAATGAGTGTATTATTGCAAGTGTCAGTAAAATGAGTGCGTTAATACAGTATTTTAGCAAGTAAGCAAGTGTTAGTTAAATGATTTTGTATTTTAACAAGTGTTAGTTAAATGAGTGTGTATTATAGCAAGTGTCAGTAAAATGAGTTTATATTATAGCAAGTGTCAGTAATATGAGTTTGTATTATAGCAAGTGTCAGTAAAATGAGTTTGTATTATAGCAAGTGTCAGTAAAATGAGTTTGTATTATAGCAAGTGTCAGTAATATGAGTTTGTATTATAGCAAGTTTCAGTAAAAAGAGTTTATATTATAGCAAGTGTCAGTAATATGAGTTTGTATTATAGCAAGTGTCAGTAAAATGAGTTTGTATTATAGCAAGTGTCAGTAATATGAGTTTGTATTATAGCAAGTTTCAGTAAAAAGAGTTTATATTATAGCAAGTGTCAGTAATATGAGTTTGTATTATAGCAAATGTCACTAAAATGAGTTTGTATTATAGCAAGTGTCAGTAAAATGAGTGTGTATTATAGCAAGTCAGCAAGTGTCAGTAAAATGAGTTTGTATTATAGCAAGTGTCAGTAAAATGAGTGTATCATAACAAGTGTCAGTAAAACGAGTTTGTATCATAAAGAGTGTCAGTTATATGAGTTTGTATTATAGCAAGTGTCACTAAAATGAGTGTGTATTATAACAAGTGCCAGTTATATGAGTTTGTATTATAGCAAGTGATAGTTATATGAGTTTGTATTATTATTACATATAGTTTATATTGACGAAAGTAAACATAAGTCTGACTGAATTTCTTAATTTTCATATTGATCTACCTATTATTTCATAGATAAACATGTTATTTTTTGTTTTCATTGGGTGCATTTAGTTTCACTTTTTCATATCTATATTTTCTTATGGTATTTAGATACATAATCGTAGCTACCTGTGACACGTAAATTATTGATGTTCTGATCTTCAATTAGTTCATTCAGATCACTTATAATTAAATTTTATTATCATTTGATTGCTTTTCTTCATGTAGTGGATTTATCTGCAACTTTTATAATCTGAGAAATTTCTTATTATAAATAATTGTAATATTTCAATCTATGATATTTGTTATTTTTTTCTCATTTATGATAATTGTACATAAATTTAATTTGTGATCCAAAGTGAATGAGAATATTGTTTTTACAGTTAATATATTCAAAAACATATCCATTCATTTTCAAGGACTCCTGTCTCAACACTATATTGTGAAGAATTAATTCAAATGTTTGTGTGATGAATCCATATAAATTTGGAGGTCTTCATCAATTTATATTTCAAATGGTCCATTACAAAGTATCTCAATTTTCTTTTCTGTTCTGAATTAAATTATATTTTTTTCTTTAGTTTCTTAAGAAGTTATTGATAGCAGAAATTCTTGCTTAACTCACAGTTGATCAATTGCCACACAATAACCTGGTTTGTCTGTAGCTAATTGCTCTAACTCACAGCTGACAAATATCCTGCTTTGTTTGTAGCTAATTGCTCTCTAACTTACAGTTGACAACATGTCCTGATTTGTCTGTAGCTAATTGCTCAAACTTACAGTTGACAACATGTCCTGATTTGTTTGTAGCTAATTGCTCTTACTCACAGTTGACAACATGTCCTGATTTGTTTGTAGCTAATTGCTCTAACTTACATTTGACAACATGTCCTGATTTGTCTGTAGCTAATTGCTCAAACTTACAGTTGACAACATGTCCTGATTTGTTTGTAGCTAATTGCTCTTACTCACAGTTGACAACATGTCTTGGTTTGTCTGTAGCTAATTGCTCTTACAGTTGACAACATGTCCTGATTTGTTTGTAGCTAATTGCTCTAACTTACAGTTGACAACATGTCCTGATTTGTCTGTAGCTAATTGCTCTTACTTACAGTTGACATGTCCTGATTTGTTTGTAGCTAATTGCTCTAACTTACAGTTGACAACATGTCCTGATTTGTCTGTAGCTAATTGCTCTTACTTACAGTTGACAACATGTCCTGATTTGTTTGTAGCTAATTGCTCTAACTTACAGTTGACAACATGTCCTGATTTGTTTGTAGCTAATTGCTCTTACTTACAGTTGACAACATGTCCTGATTTGTTTGTAGCTAATTGCTCTTACTTACAGTTGACAACATGTCCTGATTTGTCTGTAGCTAATTGCTCTTACTTACAGTTGACAACATGTCCTGATTTGTCTGTAGCTAATTGCTCTAACTTACAGTTGACAACATGTCCTGATTTGTCTGTAGCTAATTGCTCTAACTTACAGTTGACAACATGTCCTGATTTGTCTGTAGCTAATTGCTCTAACTTACATTTGACAACATTTCCTGATTTGTCTGTAGCTAATTGCTCAAACTTACAGTTGACAACATGTCCTGATTTGTTTGTAGCTAATTGCTCTTACTCACAGTTGACAACATGTCTTGGTTTGTCTGTAGCTAATTGCTCTTACAGTTGACAACATGTCCTGATTTGTTTGTAGCTAATTGCTCTAACTTACAGTTGACAACATGTCCTGATTTGTCTGTAGCTAATTGCTCTTACTTACAGTTGACATGTCCTGATTTGTTTGTAGCTAATTGCTCTAACTTACAGTTGACAACATGTCCTGATTTGTCTGTAGCTAATTGCTCTTACTTACAGTTGACAACATGTCCTGATTTGTTTGTAGCTAATTGCTCTAACTTACAGTTGACAACATGTCCTGATTTGTTTGTAGCTAATTGCTCTTACTTACAGTTGACAACATGTCCTGATTTGTCTGTAGCTAATTGCTCAAACTTACAGTTGACAACATGTCCTGATTTGTCTGTAGCTAATTGCTCTTACTTACAGTTGACAACATGTCCTGATTTGTCTGTAGCTAATTGCTCTTACTTACAGTTGACAACATGTCCTGATTTGTTTGTAGCTAATTGCTCTTACTTACAGTTGACAGCATGTCCTGATTTGTGTGTAGCTAATTGCTCTTACTTACAGTTGAAAACATGTCCTGATTTGTCTGTAGCTAATTGCTCTAACTTACAGTTGACAACATGTCCTGATTTGTCTGTAGCTAATTGCTCTAACTTGCAGTTGATAACATGTCCTGATCTGTCTGTAGCTAATTGCTCTTACTTACAGTTGACAACATGTCCTGATTTGTCTGTAGCTAATTGCTCAAACTTTCAGTTGACAACATGTCCCGATTTGTCTGTAGCTAATTGCTCAAACTTTCAGTTGACAACATGTCCTGATTTGTCTGTAGCTAATTGCTCTTACTTACAGTTGACAACATGTCCTGATTTGTCTGTAGCTAATTGCTCTAACTTACAGTTGACTACATGTCCCGATTTGTCTGTAGCTAATTGCTCAAACTTTCAGTTGACAACATATTCTGATTTGTCTGTAGCTAATTGCTCTTACTTACAGTTGACTACATGTCCTGGTTTGTTTGTAGCTAATTGCTCTTACTTACAGTTGACTACATGTCCTGGTTTGTTTGTAGCTAATTGCTCAAACTTTCAGTTGACAACATATTCTGATTTGTCTGTAGCTAATTGCTCTTACTTACAGTTGACTACATGTCCTGGTTTGTTTGTAGCTAATTGCTCAAACTTTCAGTTGACATCATGTCCTGGTTTGTTAGTAGCTAATTGCTCTTACTTACAGTTGACAACATGTCCTGATTTGTCTGTAGCTAATTGCCCTTACTTACAGTTGACAACATGTACTGATTTGTCTGTAGCTAATTGCTCAAACTTTCAGTTGACAACATGTCCTGATTTGTCTGTAGCTAACTGCTCTTACTTACAGTTGAAAACATGTCCTGGTTTGTCTGTAGCTAATTGCTCAAACTTACAGTTGACAACATGTACTGATTTGTCTGTAGCTAATTGCTCGAACTTCCAGTTGACAACATGTCCTGATTTGTCTGTAGCTAATTGCTCAAACTTTCAGTTGACAACATGTCCTGATTTGTCTGTAGCTAACTGCTCTTACTTACAGTTGAAAACATGTCCTGGTTTGTCTGTAGCTAATTGCTCAAACTTACAGTTGACTACATGTCTTGGTTTGTCTATAGCTAATTGCTCTCACTTACAGTTGAAAACATGTCCTGGTTTGTCTGTAGCTAATTGCTCTTACAGGTGACAACATGTCCTGATTTGATTGTAGCTAATTGCTCTTACTCACAGTAGACAACATGTCCTGGTTTGTCTGTAGCTGTAAGTCTCAACTATAAGTAAGAGCAATTAGCTACAGGCAAATCAGAACATGTTGTCAACTGTAAGAACAATTAGCTACAGACAAACCAAGACATGTTGTCAACTGTTAAGTAAGAGCAATTAGCTACAGACAAATCAGGATATGTTGTCAACTGTTAGTTAGAGCAATTAGCTACAAACAAATCAGGACATGTTGTTAACTATAAGAGCAATTAGCTACAGACAAACCAAGACATGTTGTCAACTGTGAGTAAGAGCAATTAGCTACAAACAAATCAGAACATGTTGTCAACTGTAAGTTTGAGCAATTAGCTACAAACAAATCAGGACATGTTGTCAACTGTAAGTTTGAGCAATTAACTACAGAGAAATCAGGACATGTTACCAACTGTAAGTTAGAGCAATTAGCTACAAACAAATCTGGACATGTTGTCAACTGTAAGTTAGAGCAATTAGCCTTAAACAAATCAGGACATGTTGTCAACTGTAAGTTAGAGAGCAATTAGCTACAGACAAACCAAGACATGTTGTCAACTGTAAGAGCAATTAGCTACAAACAAATCAGAACATGTTGTCAACTGTAAGTTTGAGCAATTAGCTACAAACAAATCAGGACATGTTGTCAACTGTAAGTTAGAGCAATTAGCCTTAAACAAATCAGGACATGTTGTCAACTGTAAGTTAGAGAGCAATTAGCTACAGACAAACCAAGACATGTTGTCAACTGTAAGAGCAATTAGCTACAAACAAATCTGGACATGTTGTCAACTGTAAGTTAGAGCAATTAGCCTTAAACAAATCAGGACATGTTGTCAACTGTAAGTTAGAGAGCAATTAGCTACAGACAAACCAAGACATGTTGTCAACTGTAAGAGCAATTAGCTACAAACAAATCAGGACATGTTGTCAACTGTAAGTTTGAGCAATTAGCTACAGACAAATCGGGACATGTTGTCAACTGTAAGTTAGAGAGCAATTAGCTACAAACAAAGCAGGATATTTGTCAGCTGTGAGTTAGAGCGATTAGCTACAGACAAACCAGGTTATTGTGTGGCAATTGATCAACTGTGAGTTAAGCAAGAAATTCTGCTATCAATAACTTCTAAAGAAACTAAAGAAAAAATTATAATTTAATTCAGAACAGAACAGAAAATTGAGATACTTTGTAATGGACCATTTGAAATATAAATTGATGAAGACCTCCAAATTTATATGGATTCATCACACA
Organism: Caprella mutica; assembly: GCA_947561585.1. Taxonomy (NCBI): domain Eukaryota; kingdom Metazoa; phylum Arthropoda; class Malacostraca; order Amphipoda; family Caprellidae; genus Caprella; species Caprella mutica. The sequence goes on from CANNZV010000266.1 coordinate 762,059, forward strand.
AACATTTGAATTAATTCTTCACAATATAGTGTCGAGCAGGAGTCCTTGAAAGTGAATGGATATATTTTTGAATATATTAACTAGGAAATCAATATTCTCATTCACTTTGGATCACAAATTAAATTTATGTACAATTATCATAAATGAGAAAAAAATAACAAATATCATAGATTGAAATATTACAATTATTTATAATAAGAAATTTCTCAGATTTTAAAAGTTGCAGATAAATCCACTACATGAAGAAAAGCAATCAAATGATAATAAAATTTAGTTATAAGTGATCTGAATGAACTAATTGAAGATCAGAACATCAATAATTTACGTGTCACAGGTAGCTACGATTATGTATCTAAATACCATAAGAAAATATAGATATGAAAAAGTGAAACTAAATGCACCCAATGAAAACAAAAAATAACATGTTTATCTATGAAATAATAGGTAGATCAATATGAAAATTAAGAAATTCAGTCAGACTTATGTTTACTTTCGTCAATATAAACCATATGTAATAATAATACAAACTCATATAACTGACACTTGCTATAATACAAACTCATATAACTGGCACTTGTTATAATACACACTCATTTTAGTGACACTTGCTATAATACAAACTCATATAACTGACACTTGTTATGATACAAACTCGTTTTACTGACACTTGTTATGATACAAACTCATTTTACTGACACTTGCTATAATACAAACTCATTTTAGTGACACTTGCTATAATACAAACTCATTTTACTGACACTTGCTATAATACAAACTCATATAACTGACATTTGTTATGATACAAACTCATTTTACTGACACTTGCTATAATACAAACTCATTTTACTGACACTTGCTATACAACAAACTCATTTTACTGACACTTGCTATAATACACACTCATTTTACTGACACTTGCTATAATACAAACTCATTTTACTGACACTTGCTATAATACAAACTCAGTTTACTGACACTTGCTATAATACAAACTCATTTTAGTGACACTTGCTATAATACAAACTCATTTTACTGACACTTGCTATAATACACACTGATTTTACTGACACTTGCTATAATACAAACTCATTTAACTGACACTTGTTAAAATACACACTCATTTTACTGACACTTACTATAATACAAACTCATTTTAGTGACACTAGCTATAATACGAACTCATTTTAGTGACACTAGCTATAATACAAACTCATTTTACTGACACTTGCTATAATACAAACTCATTTTAGTGACACTTGCTATAATACACACTCATTTTATTGACACTTGCTCACTTGCAATAATACACACTCATTTTATTGACACTTGCTCACTTGCTATAATACACACTCATTTTATTGACACTTGCTCACTTGCTATAATACACACTCATTTTGTTGACACTTGCTCACTTGCTATAATACACACTCATTTTATTGACACTTGCTCACTTGCTATAATACACTCATTTTATTGACACTTGCTCACTTGCTATAATACACACTCATTTTGTTGACACTTGCTCACTTGCTATAATACACATTCATTTTATTGACACTTGCTCACTTGCTATAATACACACTCATTTTATTGACACTTGCTCACTTGCTATAATACACTCATTTTATTGACACTTGCTCACTTGCTATAATACACACTCATTTTATTGACACTTGCTCACTTGCTATTATACACACTCATTTTACTGACACTTGCTCACTTGCTATAATACACACTCATTTTATTGACACTTGCTCACTTGCTATTATACACACTCATTTTATTGATACTTGCTCACTTGCAATAATACACACTCATTTTATTGACACTTGCTCACTTGCTATTATACACACTCATTTTACTGACACTTGCTCACTTGCTATAATACACACTCATTTTATTGACACTTGCTCACTTGCAATAATACACACTCATTTTATTGATACTTGCTCACTTGCAATAATACACACTCATTTTATTGACACTTGCTCACTTGCTATTATACACACTCATTTTACTGACACTTGCTCACTTGCTATAATACACACTCATTTTATTGACACTTGCTCACTTGCAATAATACACACTCATTTTATTGACACTTGCTCACTTGCAATAATACACACTCATTTTATTGACACTTGCTCACTTGCTATAATTCACACTCATTTTATTGACACTTGCTATAATACACACTTATTTTATTGACACTTGCTCACTTGCTATAATACACACTTATTTTATTGACACTTGCTCACTTGCAATAATACACACTCATTTTATTGACACTTGCTCACTTGCTATAATACACACTCATTTTATTGACACTTGCTCACTTGCTATAATACACAATCATTTTATTGACACTTGCTATAATACACACTTATTTTATTGACACTTGCTCACTTGCAATAATACACTCATTTTATTGACACTTGCTCACTTGCTATAATTCACACTCATTTTATTGACACTTGCTCACTTGCTATAATACACACTCATTTTATTGACACTTGCTCACTATCATTAGCTAATTCTACTAGTAGCTAGCTAACAATAAATAGAAATCCTGATACATATGAAAAAAAAATTCATATGTATAATAATAAAAAAAAAGTAAAAAGTGATGTCAACCTTGTAGCTACCTAAAGTTTATAATAACCATTTAATGAATTTGCATAATCTCTAATCATCAAGTGTGATAATACTTGAAAGTATTTGTGAAGTAGAAGCTCAAGGAACTTTACTTTAACTTCTACTGTAATCAAAGTAGAAAACTTTATAATTCTTTATGATCCAATTTTGATTATGCTGTTATCTACATTTTGTATATCACTCGGTGATATTTAATCATTGAATATTTCCATCTATTTTATTTGCAAATCTAATGATACATTTTTAAATGTAAAAGTTCTTGTAGCAATGAATATAATTTTTTTTATGTGTGCAGGTATGGATAAAAGGTACGGGACCAGGAAAAAACCTCTGAAGCTCGACTTACTCTCAGAAGTCAGGAAGAAGAACACAAGACCTGATTTCTTGCGTGTTACTCAATGTGGAGCAAAAGGTATGTTTGAAGAATGAACTTAGCATACATGTTGCTAGGAGATGATTTTTTCACACAATCTTCATGTATATTTCTATGCCTATTTCAGTTGTAGTTAACTAATGAGCTTATTTATTATTGCTTCTAATGTTTCTATGTTTTTATACAAATATATTGCTCGTTTTTTCTGCTTGTAACCTAGGGTATATATATATATATATCAGGGCTGCAGAGTCGGTACATAAAATGTTCGACCCCAACTCCTTCATTTTGAATCAACTCCTACTCCAACTCCTTATAAAGAATTTCTTCGACTCCAACTCCAACAAACAGTTTCACAGTGTATATTTTATAAGCAATATTGAGTCATTTGAATGTTTAAACTAAAAATATTGATTTAATTCATATCTATGACTATGAGCAGTTATTAGTTTTTATAAGTTATTAACATGATGAACAACAAATAAAATGGATCTAAATTTTCGTGACTTATATCAATAGCTTGGAGTCGGTACAAATTGTCGACTCCTAACTCCGACTCCACCAAAAAAGCTTTGACTCTGACTCCACAGCCCTGGTATATTTATTAAATGAGGATATTACATACAATAATAGATTATGCTAGTTGTGAGAACTTACTATCAATAAATATTTAGATTTAAAATATTTTATTTTAGACTAACTCAATTTCTTTTATATCCAAAGTTCCCAACAAATTCATCAAAAAAGATAAGCTACCCAGAGCTATAATTTTTGAGTTTTTTTTTTAATGTATAATGATTAGCACTTTTTATTTTCAGGATATGGTGTGATAACGACACAAGATCTACAAGCAGGGACTTTCGTTCTTTACTACTCAGGAGAGTATATATCTTCTGCATGCAATGACTCAGAAGATGAGTATACGTACGAGATACAAATGCACAATAGAAGATATTTCATTGACGCTAGATATGATCTTGGTTACGCGAAATTTATCAATGACGATAGTCATCACCCAAACTTGAGAGTGCAAATTGTCACAGTTGATTCAAAGCCAGTACCAAGTTTTATCACACGGATTCCTATCTCTGCAGGAACAGAGCTAACATACAATTATGGACCTGGCCGGTATCCATGGAGAATGAAAGGATGGGTCCGTGGAACACCTTCCACTGGTTGCAGACCAATTTTTTCACCCAAGAAAGAAGCTCAAAGAACTACCTGCCAAAATCCTAAGATCTACCGTAAATTGGAGTTTCCTAAATCTCAGAATTGCAAATGCCAGCTCAGTGCAAATTGACTGCACTGAGCGAGATGACAATTCTTCTCAGCGCGTTTGTGATTCTCCAGAGCGCGATTGTGATTCTCCAGACCAAGTTGGTGACACCCCTGAACGAGATGACAATTCTCCAGAGCGCGTTTGTGATTCTCCTGACCAAGTTGGTGACTCCCCTGAGCGAGATGACAATTCTCCAGAGCGCGTTTGTGATTCTCCTGACCAAGTTGGTGACACCACTGAGCGAGATGACAATTCTCCAGAGCGCGATTGTGATTCTCCAAATAGAGATGGTCAGTCCCCAGAAACTGGTGGAAAAGAAACTGAGCAACCTGATTATGTTGAATATGAGTCTGATGAACAGAAAGGTATAACTCTTGATCCAACCACAATGCGAAGTGTATTGGAAGTGGCCTCAGTCACAACATTTCACTGTCAACTATGCCTCAAAGAGGTTGGAAAAGCCCAAATTCTAAGGCATTTGAGGAATTTCCATAAGTGACACAAGAAGTCTGCCAATTTCTTTTCAACTAATACAAAAAGAACGAAGAGGAGCAGATTGACATGTAACATATGTGGCAAACTATGCACAACATTAACGCACCACCTGAAGACATTTCATAATATATCAGAAAAAGACGCTTCCGAGTTAATGAAAATCTCAAAGAAAACCAAATTAGATAAAATTGAGATGTCAGATGAGTTTTGGGTTAAGTACAATAAATACGTTAGCTATTGTAGGAAGTCCCTATCAAAGTTTAAAGGTATAAATCGTTTCATGGAAAGCTCTCATTTCAAAAACATAGTAAGGATAGCTAATGTTTTTAATGAAATTGAGACTGACATCGTAGATTTACTGGAAATTTCACCTGACGATACTGAAACTGAGGAATGCCTTGAACTCACGATAGTGGAATTCACTAACTTTCTCTCTAACTCTAACAAATCTCCTGACACAGCGGTTGTTTATTTAAACGATCTGAAAAAATTTATCCGGTATTTCTACAGATTCAACAGAAGAATTCCTCTCATTGACTTTATTGCAAAATTGATATCTGACTGCAAAAAAGCAAGAAAAGGAAAGATGAATCTGAATAAATATTTAGATCGTCAGGAATTAGTGGAAAAACTTTCTAATCACTTCAACTGTCCATTAGCAGTAACAATTAGAGATGAGATAGCTAATGTTCAGTGCCCAGCTGAAAATTTGGATGTGCGAAACTATTTAATGGTAAGGCTATTAATAGAAAATATCCAGCGAAGTGGTGCAATATGCCATATGACTATTGAAGAGTTTAATTCGGCTATAAAATCTTCTGACAAGAAAGGACGGAACAAATTTACAATAGTTGTATCTGATCACAAGACTGCATCTATAAATGGCCCAGCAAATATACATGCTTTCGAAGATCTTTATGAACAAATAAAGATCTATGTCAAATTTTTTAGGGCTGCTTCTGATTGCACTTACGTGTTCGTTACAGGAGTAGGAAATGCTGTTAGCAACAGTTGCTCGTGGTCAATCTGTCAAAGGCACTTAAAAAAATGTAACATTGGGCTTGCTCAATTTAATGCTAACTCATGGCGAAGAGCTGGCAACACTGTCATTCAGGAAACTGGCAATGCGAGCCTAATAGAGGCAACTGCACGCCAGCTGACTCACAGCCGTGAGCAGGGCAGAACTACATACTACAACGATGTCAGTGCAGTGAAGTCATCTCGAGACCATAGTGAAATACTTGAGGCAATATTTACAGAGCCAGATATCTCCAAAAGTTCTCAACATTCCCACGTATCTCCAGTCTCTCCAGACGATGAACTACCCAAATCTAAGAAGAGGAGAACAGGAAAGTATGAAAAAATTCCTCTCAATACAGACTCTCCCAAAACGACATCAGAAAGCTCTCCATCAAAACTGGGTAGAAAAAATAGGTATTTCCGAGAGAGTGATAGGAAATTGATAAAAGATAAATTTAGTAATATAATGCGCCAAAATTCAACTGTTAATAAGACATCAGTATTACATGAACTTGACAACAAAACATACAAATTATTAACAGTGGGTAGGACGGTCAAACTTACTAAAAAAGATTTGTCTGGTAGAATTGCGAATTATTTGCTGTCACTGCGACGCAAATATAAGAAGCATTAGGTTGTTAGTTAATTGGTTGAATGGGAAAACTGAGTAACACCATTAAGAATTATGTTGCTCTTGTTGTTTCAAATTTCTCAGACCTTGTTGTTCATGACTCTCCGTAGCTACACATCCCAATATTAATAATTACATGTAAATTTCACATTGGACTCGAAGGAATAGTCATTCTTGTGTTAAAAGGAATAGTCATTATTGTGATACTGGGAATAGTCATTCTTGTGTTAAAAGGAATAGTCATTATTGTGATACTAGGAATAGTCATTATTGTGTTAAAAGGAATAGTCATTATTGTGTTAAAAGGAATAGTCATTATTGTGAAACAAGGAATAGTCATTATTGTGAAACAAGGAATAATCATTATTGTGAAACAAGGAATCATCATTATTGTGATACAAGGAATAGTCATTATTGTGAAACAAGGAATAGTCATTATTGTAGTTATTACGTTAAATGTTGAAGTCATTATTAAATTACAAGGAATAATTGTTAGTGTTTAAACGAATTGTTACTTAGTATTTCTAAGTTTCTGTTTAATTATTGAAATTAGCTATACGTTCTCGTCTGAATCATTATCACCGATCCACCCCAACCTTCCCATACCCGTTCTTATTTGTTGTGTTTTAGGTTTTTGTTTAGTTGTTTAAACTTTCTTTTGTATCTTTCTTTCTACTTTCCTCTTCCTTCTGCTTTGTTATATCCATGGGTAAGCAGACTGACTGTATATGTATGTCTCTTATCCATGGGTAAGCAGACTGACTGTGTAGGTCTCTTATCCATGGGTAAGCAGACTGACTGTGTAGGTCTCTTATCCATGGGTAAGCAGACTGACTGTGTAGGTCTCTCATTCATGGATAGATACCTATCCTTACCATTCATGCGCTTAGTCTACACGATCACCAATAAATAATAATTAGTCGAATTCATCATTTTTTGCTGAATAATTTTGAATTCACCGCATTTTGTGATTTATTTATTTTCTGTTTCTAATTCAAAGAATTCACAAAGCACAAGTCTTTTATCAAATTAAATGCATCGATATAAGAATGAAGTTAAGAGCATAATTGCTAGTTCATGTGAGACTCAACTCGCAACGCATTTGTAAGGTTCCTATTACTTTTCAGACTAATTAAATAATATCCCTCCTGAATTTCGTGTTTCTTTTCCAACTTATTACAATTGGAATGCATATAGTATTATCATAATATCAATTGGCTAATCGGAGAACTATTTCTTTGTTTCCTTTGTTAAATTATTTTAGTTAGCTACTGTACATTTTGAAAAAGATTTACATAGCTACTTGTTTTTGCTTCATCTAAACAAAAGCCGACTTTTGATTCATTTGAATTCTAATTTACAGGTAGCTAATTGAAGATGAGAAAAATTTCATAGCCAGATTTCTTACAGGGAAGAGTGTGAATTGTGTTACAAGTAAGAGTGTGTATTGTGTTACAACTAATAGTGTGAATTGTGTTACTAGTAAGAGTGTGAATTGTGTTACAAGTAAGAGTGTGAATTGTGTTACAAGTAAGAGTGTGAATTGTGTTACAAGTAAGAGTGTGAATTGTGTTACAAGTAAGAGTGTGAATTGTGTTACAAGTAAGAGTGTGAATTGTGTTACAAGTAAGAGTATGAATTGTGTTACAAGTAAGAGTGTGAATTGTGTTACAAGTAAGAGTGTGTATTGTGTTACAACTAATAGTGTGAATTGTGTTACTAGTAAGAGTGTGAATTGTGTTACAAGTAAGAGTGTGAATTGTGTTACAAGTAAGAGTGTGAATTGTGTTACAAGTAAGAGTGTGAATTGTGTTACAAGTAAGAGTGTGAATTGTGTTACAAGTAAGAGTGTGAATTGTGTTACAAGTAAGAGTATGAATTGTGTTACAAGTAAGAGTGTGTATTGTGTTACAAGTAAGAGTGTGAATTGTGTTACAAGTAAGAGTGTGAATTGTGTTACAAGTAAGAGTGTGAATTGTGTTACAAGTAAGAGTGTGAATTGTGTTACAAGTAAGAGTGTGAATTGTGTTACAAGTAAGAGTGTGAATTGTGTTACAAGTAAGAGTGTGAATTGTGTTACTAGTAAGAGTGTGAATTGTGTTACAAGTAAGAGTGTGAATTGTGTTACAAGTAAGAGTGTGAATTGTGTTACAAGTAAGAGTGTGAATTGTGTTACTAGTAAGAGTGTGAATTGTGTTACTAGTAAGAGTGTGAATTGTGTTACAAGTAAGAGTGTGAATTGTGTTACAAGTAAGAGTGTGAATTGTGTTACAAGTAAGAGTGTGAATTGTGTTACAAGTAAGAGTGTGAATTGTGTTACAAGTAAGAGTGTGAATTGTGTTACAAGTAAGAGTGTGAATTGTGTTACAAGTAAGAGTGTGAATTGTGTTACAAGTAAGAGTGTGAATTGTGTTACAAGTAAGAGTGTGAATTGTGTTACAAGTAAGAGTGTGTATTGTGTTACAACTAATAGTGTGAATTGTGTTACTAGTAAGAGTGTGAATTGTGTTACAAGTAAGAGTGTGAATTGTGTTACAAGTAAGAGTGTGAATTGTGTTACAAGTAAGAGTGTGAATTGTGTTACAAGTAAGAGTGTGAATTGTGTTACAAGTAAGAGTGTGAATTGTGTTACAAGTAAGAGTATGAATTGTGTTACAAGTAAGAGTGTGTATTGTGTTACAAGTAAGAGTGTGTATTGTGTTACAAGTAAGAGTGTGAATTGTGTTACAAGTAAGAGTGTGAATTGTGTTACAAGTAAGAGTGTGAATTGTGTTACAAGTAAGAGTGTGAATTGTGTTACAAGTAAGAGTGTGAATTGTGTTACAAGTAAGAGTGTGAATTGTGTTACAAGTAAGAGTGTGAATTGTGTTACAAGTAAGAGTGTGAATTGTGTTACAAGTAAGAGTGTGAATTGTGTTACAAGTAAGAGTGTGAATTGTGTTACTAGTAAGAGTGTGAATTGTGTTACTAGTAAGAGTGTGAATTGTGTTACAAGTAAGAGTGTGAATTGTGTTACAAGTAAGAGTGTGAATTGTGTTACAAGTAAGAGTGTGAATTGTGTTACAAGTAAGAGTGTGAATTGTGTTACAAGTAAGAGTGTGAATTGTGTTACAAGTAAGAGTGTGAATTGTGTTACAAGTAAGAGTGTGAATTGTGTTACAAGTAAGAGTGTGAATTGTGTTACAAGTAAGAGTGTGAATTGTGTTACTAGTAAGTGTGTGAATTGTGTTACTAGTAAGAGTGTGAATTGTGTTACTAGTAAGAGTGTGAATTGTGTTACTAGTAAGAGTGTGAATTGTGTTACTAGTAAGAGTGTGAATTGTGTTACAAGTAAGAGTGTGAATTGTGTTACAACTAATAGTGTGAATTGTGTTACAAGTAAGAGTGTGAATTGTGTTACAAGTAAGAGTGTGAATTGTGTACAAGTAAGAGTGTGAATTGTGTTACAAGTAAGAGTGTGAATTGTGTTACAAGTAAGAGTGTGAATTGTGTTACAAGTAAGAGTGTGAATTGTGTTACAAGTAAGAGTGTGAATTGTGTTACAAGTAAGAGTGTGAATTGTGTTACAAGTAAGAGTGTGAATTGTGTTACAAGTAAGAGTGTGAATTGTGTTACAAGTAAGAGTGTGAATTGTGTTACAAGTAAGAGTGTGAATTGTGTTACTAGTAAGAGTGTGAATTGTGTTACTAGTAAGAGTGTGAATTGTGTTACAAGTAAGAGTGTGAATTGTGTTACAAGTAAGAGTGTGTATTGTGTTACAACTAATAGTGTGAATTGTGTTACTAGTAAGAGTGTGAATTGTGTTACAAGTAAGAGTGTGAATTGTGTTACAAGTAAGAGTGTGAATTGTGTTACAAGTAAGAGTGTGAATTGTGTTACAAGTAAGAGTGTGAATTGTGTTACAAGTAAGAGTGTGAATTGTGTTACAAGTAAGAGTGTGAATTGTGTTACAAGTAAGAGTGTGAATTGTGTTACAAGTAAGAGTGTGAATTGTGTTACAAGTAAGAGTGTGAATTATGTTACAAGTAAGAGTGTGAATTGTGTTACAACTAATAGTGTGAATTGTGTTACAACTAATAGTGTGAATTGTGTTACAAGTAAGAGTGTGAATTGTGTTACAAGTGAGAGTGTGAATTGTGTTACAAGTGAGAGTGTGAATTGTGTTACAAGTGAGAGTGTGAATTGTGTTACAAGTAAGAGTGTGAATTGTGTTACAAGTAAGAGTGTGAATTGTTTTACTAGTAAGAGTGTGAATTGTGTTACAAGTAAGAGTGTGAATTGTGTTACAAGTAAGAGTGTGAATTGTGTTACAAGTAAGAGTGTGAATTGTGTTACAAGTAAGAGTGTGAATTGTGTTACAAGTAAGAGTGTGAATTGTGTTACAAGTAAGAGTGTGAATTGTGTTACAAGTAAGAGTGTGAATTGTGTTACAAGTAAGAGTGTGAATTGTGTTACAAGTAAGAGTGTGAATTGTGTTACAAGTAAGAGTGTGAATTGTGTTACTAGTAAGAGTGTGAATTGTGTTACTAGTAAGAGTGTGAATTGTGTTACTAGTAAGAGTGTGAATTGTGTTACTAGTAAGAGTGTGAATTGTGTTACTAGTAAGAGTGTGAATTGTGTTACTAGTAAGAGTGTGAATTGTGTTACAAGTAAGAGTGTGAATTGTGTTACAAGTAAGAGTGTGAATTGTGTTACAAGTAAGAGTGTGAATTGTGTTACAAGTAAGAGTGTGAATTGTGTTACAAGTAAGAGTGTGAATTGTGTTACAACTAAGAGTGTGAATTGTGTTACAACTAAGAGTGTGAATTGTGTTACAAGTAAGAGTGTGAATTGTGTTACAAGTAAGAGTGTGAATTGTGTTACAAGTAAGAGTGTGAATTGTGTTACAAGTAAGAGTGTGAATTGTGTTACTAGGAAGAGTGTGAATTGTGTTACTAGGAAGAGTGTGAATTGTGTTACTAGTAAGAGTGTGTATTGAGTTACTAGTGTGCTAGTTAAATAGGAGCGAGTACTTGTGTAATCACACACTAGGTGATGCTGGTGACCTAGGGAGGGGTTGTACGTATGCCAACCACGTAGAGATTGAAAAGGTCAACCAACTAACTCTTAGGAGAGATTCATTTTTGAGAGCAACACATTGAGATCTTCCATGTCAAGATCATGAGCGTCAAATTTGTGAGTTTTATTTTTGATAGCAACACCAATATTGAGATCTTCCATGTCAAGATCATGAGTGTCAAATTTGTGAGCTTAGAATTCTAGCCGTGTCAAAATCATGAGTGTCAATTTTTTGAGTGTCAAATTTGTGAGTTTTATTTTTGATAGCAACACACATGAAGATCTTCCATGTCAAGATCATGAGTGTCAATTTTGTGAGTGTCAAATTTGTGAGCTTAGAATTCTAGCAGTGTCAAAATTGTGAGTGTCAATTTTATGAGTGTTAACTAACCTTGATATTTTTTACAAACTCTTTCAATAAACTCATTTACTCTATCTATGGCCTATGCTTTAATATTGTTATCATTTTTCAATTAATGAATTTAGCTAAATTTGAGGGATGGAACCAGAAGTGATAATAGTTAAGTTACACAAATATTGATACTATTCAGAATTTTAGAACAGATTATTTTTAACGTGCATGTATACTATTAGTAAATATATTGTTAACACCGTAATGGTCGGTTTTAATATTGTTGTCTAATGATACAAGAGTCAATCTATTGAAAATATGATTTAAATACTACCGATAGTTCCCATTTCCTTTCAGTTTTGGTCACCTTGCTCCTGATTTTCCTTCAATATCGTAGAAGAAGAAATGCCAAAGATATTGCAGGCAAAGGTTGCTATAGCAATGCTACATCCACAGACATCATCTCTACCAACATAAGAACTTCTCCCGAAAGAGACGCGGGGGAAGTGTTCGAAAGTGAATCCTGTGTCTACCACTGCGACTCCCAAGCTGTGCTGGACATGAAAAGTCTGACCTCAGATATGCCAAAATATGCAACCATTTCTTCGGATAGGAAAATACCTGTCAGAAACATGAATGAATCTTTGATATCAAGATGCAGTTCTTCTGATTTGGATCTGGGCACTTTTACGGATTGGAAAGGGGGAGGAAGGCCAACTATAAACATTACTGGTTAGTAATTCAGTAAATGATTAACTTACAACTAGTCCATTTGACTGGTTTTTACTTTTCAAATATATGTGTCTTGTAAATTACTATTGGTTGAATCGTTTTTCTGATGATTAATATAATCGTCTCGTTATATTAATCACCAATCAAAGAATTCCAAGTATCTACCAATCATAATCAATGAGAAAAAAATGTTAGGAAAGTGAAAACCAGTCAAACGCACAACTTGGTAATTCTAGTGTTAATATATTTAATACTCTAACAATTACATTTAACGACTGTTCTCTCTATCAGAATTGGATGTAATGCAACTTCCTGCTCCGAGACCCCCTTCGAAAACTCGCAAAATAACCAAAATAGAAGACAATGTTCACAATGTCAAGGAGAGAGACAAGAACATGTCTCCAAATAAGAAGAAAAACAAAATATTAGATGATAGAAAATTGATGAAAGGAAATGAAGTCACTTGTGCTCCTCCTAAAAATTTCCAGTGATTGTTAATATTAAATGTCAACTCTTTGATGTTTGCTAACTAAATAAATATTTTCATGGTCAGAAAATTAAAGTATGAATCAAATATTCTATTTACATTAAATTTACACATATTCTTTTTAATAAAATTTTTACAAATTGAGTGAGGATGACACACTTTAAGTGAGAGTGACACACATTAAGTGAGGATGACTCACTTTAAGTGAGGGTGACACACATTAAGTGAGGGTGACACACTTCAAGTGAGGGTGACACACTTTAAGTGAGGGTGACACACTTTAAGTGAGGGTGACACACTTTAAGTGAGGGTGACACACTTTAAGTGAGGGTGACACACTTTAAGTGAGGGTGACACACTTTAAGTGAGGGTGACACACTTTAAGTGAGGGTGACACACTTTAAGTGAGGGTGACACACTTTAAGTGAGGGTGACACACTTTAAGTGAGGGTGACACACTTTAAGTGAGGGTGACACACTTTAAGTGAGGGTGACACACTTTAAGTGAGGGTGACACACTTTAAGTGAGGATGACACACTTTAAGTGAGGGTGACACACTTTAAGTGAGGGTGACACACTCTAAGTTCTGGTGACATTCATCTCTAAATACTCCCTAATCAAAATATTAATTGATCTCAACTTCACTTTCACAACTCCAATCGAATTTTTTTTTTTTTTATATGATGTCACATTTTTACTTTCAGATGAACAATGTGTGATTTATTGGCAGTTGAAAGTGTGAAGAACTGTGGGTACAGTGTCAGTTATCGGATTCATATTTTCGATCATATTGGAAAGAATTATATAATTAGTAATATTAAATCTTAACTATATACTTTTTTCTTATGATCGAAAATGTGGAACCAACCGATAACTCGGAACTTACCCTAATTGTGTCTTATTGTTAGTGAATTTCATTATTTTATTTCCAATAAGTTAATTCTAATATAGAGAAAATGTATTCTTTGGATGAAAAAGTTTGATGCAGCATTTATTCTCCCATTGAAATATGGCATACATTCTTGATACATTAACTGTGATCTCTCTATTTATTAGTAACTATATTTTCATGATTGTGATTTTATATACGCTAAGATATAGTAACTAATATTGTAATAAAAATGTACGAAATGAATATATTTTTCACATTAGGGTGTAATATAAATGAATTTGATTATATTTATTCGATTATGTTACAATGATTGTCATATTTGTGTTTACATGTTTCTTTAATTGAGAATTTTATGAATGTTCAAAATACATGTGATTTATACCACTTGCTTTATTTTTATCCTGTTATTTTGTGAAGAAAATGAGAACTACTTTATCAGATTCACAAAATTGAGGTCATAACTCAGAGTAAATAAAATAATGTTCACAATATCCGTAGAGTTTATCGCTTTTTTTTCCTGTGTAGTTACCGGTTCTTTACGCTTGACTTAAATTTCCATAATTTACATATTCTTGAATAATTGAATTGAACACCATGAATAATTGAATTGAAAATCATGAATAAATCTTCTTTAAAGGTATGGTATGGTAAATATGATGTACCTAGTGCATTTATCAGAGCTTCAAAAGTGTCCATTATAATCAAATACTTTGTTCTTTTGCAAGAGTATTATTAATTGTATATAACTAGTGATCCTAAATTCATAAAATTCTTCATTATTGTACTAAAACAATAATTTTCTCGAGGAATAACTGAAAAAAAATATTTGTGAAAATGAATAATAGTCATTTTATTATCAAAAATTATAATTTTAAACAATGAATAAGAAAAAAATAACAAAATCTTCAAAAATATATAAAAAACATTATTTACTTCACTGCAGCTTCAAATCATTTATTAATTTACTCTATCTCCTATTTTCTGAATGACTTATAATCTACGTATCGAAGAATTTTGTAAAAAATTTTATCACTTGGGGCTAAATTTGTTTTGCAGCTACGGATCTTGTATTGCTTATTATTGTTTACCATCTTTGTGTACAAGGATGGTACAATAATGTTCGTTTGTATTCAGTTTGGATTTTTGTTTGACCAGTTTATCAATATGAGTTACTTACGGAGTCTTTACCCTTCGACCAATCATCTGGGTACTTGTATCCATGATTTTCTTGAGCACCGAGACGAGTAAAGATATTTTCTTCCAAACTTTACAATAGTCTATAAAATTAGGCTTTGCATCATCGTTAATTATAAATTGCCCAATTACCTCGTGTTCAATAATCTCTGTAAGATTATTTTCAATTATTAATAGTAAGATTATTTTCAGTGTAAAACTTAATTATTTTGACTCTTGTACTTCTTTAGAAAATTACCTTTTCTTGGGTCAGTCTAAAGAAATCAACAGAAGAGGAAAAGAAAATACAAAGCAATAATCACAGGCTCTAATCCAAGTAAACAAAAGAATAGTTGAAGGGTGAACACTTCATGAATAACTCATTTATGAACTGGTGAGCCAAAAAATCTGAACTGAATCCAGACGAACATTACTGTACATCCTACAAAAATGGTAAGCAATAATCCTACAAACAAGATCTGTAGGTAGCTATTCAAAGAGCTGGAGAATGAATCGAGTCTCAAGTAAGAAAATAATTCCGTCGATACAGGAATGATAAGTCATTCAGAAAATAGGGGGGAGAATAAAATGATAACTGCCTTAAAAATGCGATAAAATTGCATTACTCTATTTTAAAGTTTATACAAATACAATGTTTTATATTTCTTTAATATTTATTTTTTTTTCGTTATTTATTGTTTTATAATCGATACATTCAGAATATTAATAAGAACTCAGAATAGGGAATTTCTATGATTTAAATAGAAAAAGATGTAGGTTTTTAAACTATTAATTTTCACAGAATAAATTTTTCATATAATATTTAGAAGAAAATGTAATTTGAAAATTTTATTATCAGTTTTAACAAGAAATACTAAAAACAGTTTTGCAAAAGAACTCTGAACAGAGTTTAATGATGTGTAATTCCAATAATATTTCAAGAAATGAATAATATACTTTCTGGCCGATCGATAAAACCATAGTAGATAAATAAAGAAGTATGCTAAGTTTCGAATTCATTGACGGTGAACTTGACCCATTCTTCAGAAACGATGTAAACAAATGGCGTCGTACAGAGTACTCTATAATATTAAAAGTATTATTAGTTGAATGCTATAAGTTAATAGAGTGTCAAAGTTAATTTTCATGATAATTTTACTTTTAACTGAATAATAAGCACAATTTTTTTTTAATAAATCGAAAATATTTTGAGTGAATTCAGTCATAAAATTTTCGTATGTTCCAACCTGTCCACAATATTATATTCATCTGTTATGTATACTTTATGACAATTCATAAAGCATACTAGACTGGGTAAAAGGGACATCTATTAACAATGAATTATGTTAACTAATAATGGAACCATAAGAATAGGTGTATTTTTATGGAATAGATCCTTTAAACGGAATAAAGATAACAACAGTATTTTTTTAAACAAAAATAGATAATTACAATTCAATTCATTAAAACAAATAATATTCCATTAGGAATTATAGAGGATACAAATAATATTCCATTAGGGATGAACTCTCGTGGTGAAGTACATTCACACAATTTCTATTTACAGCCGATACAAATAATATTCCATTAGGGATGAACTCTTACGATCAATTACACTCTTATAATAAATATTATAATCAATACAAATAATATTACAATTAGGATGAACTCTTATGGATAAGAACATTCATTTCAAGACAATAACCTAACATTAATACAATCGTAAAAGAACGTATATAATATAAACTATGTTTAATACAGTTTTACAAAATATTGCTATGGTCAATATGTTTTATTGTTCACATTGTATGTAATTTTAATAAAGGTGTTATACTCCATACTGCAGGAGACTCTGTTTATCTCTTAGACTTAAATATTCACTCTTTTTTTAACCCTGTTACTGAGCAAGATGTGATCAAGTCTTTGAAAACATCAGTAATGGTATAGCGTCAGAGCTGTGAAAAACAGTAGCAGTATTTTATGCCAGCCTCTCTCTACCATTAAAAATATGTCTTTCCCAGGAGGTGTTTTCCTGACTCTTCTAATTATTAATGATACATGAATATTTCCTATTTTTAATAGAGGGGATATATCTACTATATCTATTTACAGATAATGCACTTCATTTGAATGTATACTTTAATCACGTTGATGTACAAATTCATCAAGGTTAAAATAATAACTTAGAATCTCCAGTGCCAAAAGAAGGTAATATACTTCCAAGACTTCATATCAAGAGATATTTATTAACTCTATTAAAGTCATTATTTTGAGGTGCTGGTAAATCAGAACTTTTTAATGGAACAGATAAAACTTCGTAGAAGTTCACTTTGACGATATATTGGGAAAAATATTAATTTGTCATTCTCCTCAAGATTTCTTATGATGAAAATAAAACTTTATTTTTCCAATGAAGTGTAATCAAAAGTTTTTCTATTTAGTAAAGATATACGAAATGAAACGAATTCAAAATATACGAATAGTTATGGAACGTGGTGACAGTAAGTAACGTGGTGACAGTGAGTAACGTAGTGACAGTAAGTAACGTGGTGACAGTAAGTAACGTGGTGACAGTAAGTAACGTAGTGACAGTAAGTAACGTGGTGACAGTAAGTAACGTGGTGACAGTAAGTAACGTAGTGACAGTAAGTAACGTGGTGACAGTAAGTAACGTGGTGACAGTAAGTAACGTAGTGACAGTAAGTAACGTAGTGACAGTAAGTAACGTGGTGACAGTAAGTAACGTGGTGACAGTAAGTAACGTGGTGACAGTAAGTAACGTAGTGACAGTAAGTAACGTGGTGACAGTAAGTAACGTGGTGACAGTAAGTAACGTGGTGACAGTAAGTAACTTAGTGACAGTAAGTAACGTGGTGACAGTAAGTAACGTGGTGACAGTAAGTAACGTGGTGACAGTAAGTAACGTGGTGACAGTAAGTAACGTAGTGACAGTAAGTAACGTGGTGACAGTAAGTAACGTGGTGACAGTAAGTAACGTAGTGACAGTAAGTAACGTAGTGACAGTAAGTAACGTGGTGACAGTAAGTAACGTGGTGACAGTAAGTAACGTGGTGACAGTAAGTAACGTAGTGACAGTAAGTAACGTGGTGACAGTAAGTAACGTGGTGACAGTAAGAAACGTAGTGACAGTAAGTAACGTGGTGACAGTAAGTAACGTGGTGACAGTAAGTAACGTGGTGACAGTAAGTAACTTAGTGACAGTAAGTAACGTGGTGACAGTAAGTAACGTGGTGACAGTAAGTAACGTGGTGACAGTAAGTAACGTGGTGACAGTAAGTAACGTGGTGACAGTAAGTAACGTGGTGACAGTAAGTAACGTGGTGACAGTAAGTAACGTGGTGACAGTAAGTAACGTAGTGACAGTAAGTAACGTGGTGACAGTAAGTAACGAGGTGATAGTAAGTAACGTGATGACAGTAAGTAACGTGGTGACAGTAAGTAACGTGTTGACAGTAAGTAACGTGGTGACAGTAAGTAACGTGGTGACAGTAAGTAACGTAGTGACAGTAAGTAACGTAGTGATAGTAAGTAACGTGGTGACAGTAAGTAACCTGGTGACTGTAAGTAACGTGGTGACAGTAAGTAACGTAGTGACAGTAAGTAACGTAGTGACTGTAAGTAACGTAGTGACAGTAAGTAACGTCGATACAGTAAGTAACGTGTTGACAGTAAGTAACGTGGTGACAGTAAATAACGTCGATACAGTAAGTAAGTGGTGACAGTAAGTAACGTGGTGACAGTAAGTAACGTGGTGACAGTAAGTAACGTGGTGACAGTAAGTAACGTGGTGACAGTAAGTAACGTGGTGACAGTAAGTAACGTAGTGACAGTAAGTAACGTGGTGACAGTAAGCAACGTGGTGACAGTAAGTAACGTCGATACAGTAAGTAACGTTGTGACAGTAAGTAACGTCGATACACTAAGTAACGTGGTGACAGTAAGTAACGTAGTGACAGTAAGTAACGTCGATACACTAAGTAACGTGGTGACAGTAAGTACATTAATTGACATATATATTTATAGCAATTAAAGATATATAATCAATCAATGGTTAAAAATGAATTAAAATTAAAATTGACAGGAGCTGTCAATAGAATTAATATAAGGTTAATTAGATGCATTTGCTATCTGATGTTACCAGAGAATGTTCTTCATACTGTACATTTCATAATTATTATCTATTCAATAAAAGTATATTTATATTATCTTATAATTGATTTGCGCTAAATTTATTGCATAACTTAATTCGATAGTTCCATTAATTTTTTGAAATAGTACAAGTAATATGGCTTAGAGAATTATTTCACCAATTTATGAGAACTGCATATAACATCGATGAAATTCCCTTCTAATCTATTCAAATGAACTGTCAAAAGCTGACGGTAAAGACTCTAGACATGACGAAGAAGATTTTTGTTATCGCGCCTGAAAAGGTAGGAAAAACTAGTGGTCTAGCGTGTAAAAATGGTATTGGATTTCATTTTTCACGAAATGGTAGATGAATAAAGATACTGTACCTACAGAGGGTTAGTTCCGAGTTATAGGACAGTTCCACTCTTTCGATCATGTGAGACAAAAATATTTAGGTATCTTAACGTGCTATTTTAATTGATTTCATATGATGCCTCCATGTGTCATTCATTTAAATCATCCTATACAAGGTGAAATAAAATGAGAAAATGCTATGTAACTAGTATTTTAAATATAATAGTAAAACTGTTAAAATAAAAACGACAAACAAAAATTAAAATGGTATTTAATAGAATGTGAAAATGAAACTGAAACCAAAATACATTTCGAAAAAAAGTATTAAACCAATTTTCTCGAGTTTTCTAGTCTTTTTTCAGAAATCTAAAATACAGTGTTATTTTGGAATAATATTATTAATTTGTTTGTTTTTTACACTGTTATACGTGATGTGCATTTAAGAAGTGACAACTTCGAAACATTAAAAGAAAATGATTTAAACAAAAAAATATATACATTTATCCATGCAATGATCTATTTACCATTATAATAATGTACGTGCATTAAATTCAACTTTATAATAATAATCACCAATGTATTTATGCACCTCTTTGGCCATACAAATAATTCAATTTAATCGTATTTCATATTCTATGTAATTACAAATCATTTCAAGTTGATATTGTGAATCTCTCAATTAAATCCTTCATCAAATGATTCAGTTGCTCAACATATGGTGCTCTACTTAAGGTCTTCTATTTCCAATCTACCGTATATATAGTATGTACTTACGTATGCAATTATGCATATTACAATTAAGCATCATTCACAGTACTGCTATACTGTGATTTGCATAATATCAATTAACAAGAGAAGTGTACAATGATTAACACAAGGTCCACATTTGATCAATTTGTTTGATGATAAACTTGAGCACAAATAATCAAACATGGTCGAAAATGTGCCAAATTTGTAAATAATTGATGAGGTTTTGGGATTAGTTTCATAATAAGAGGCAGCGAGTGTGTCAAATTAACAGAGTAATTAAAAGCATTTCTATTCCTCTGTACGCGAATGTAAAGATGGCTAATGAAAACTACACTGTGATGACGATGGAAGACTTAATTGAATTATAAATTCCTTGAATGAATACTTGTACAATGTAAGCCTATATAGTCGGTCTGATGGAAACTTTGAAAAAAGCGGAAGTTTAATGATGCTCGCTACAATAACAGTGAAGTAAGTATGTAGAATTGTAGATATTAAAACTGTCTTCAAGAATGGCTAAAGCGGTTAAATATAGAGAAGCATGTATAGAGAAAAAAAGATGAATCTAATGAAATACATTTGAACATAATGCCATTTTTTTCTTGGAAAATGAGATATCACAAAAACAATATACGTATCTCATTTCAAATTGAAGGAATTATTTTATAGATGAACATGAAAAAAATAAAATATGGTCATAATTCCTGAGAATAAGTTCCGAGAATACGGATCCAAATTTTTGAAAATATTTTCAATAAATAAATTTTACACTCGAAATCTCATTCATAATAGATTAAAGTAAGGGACTGAATATACAGTTTGTTGCAACTTAATTAAATGGTTCAGTCAAAATACTAAATACTGTCTTAGACAATTTACTAAATATCAATTTAGTCAATATTCTAAATACTGTTTTAGACAATTTACTAAATATTGTTTTAGTCAATATTCTAAATACTGTTTTAGATAATTTACTTAATATTGTTTTAGTCCATTTACTAAAAATTGTTTTAGTTGATACACTATGTTTTAGTCAATATTCTATATTTTAGTGGGTATAGTCTTTTTCGAGACAGCGGAAGTGATGTCTTTGCTCAGTGGCTTAGAATCCAATCAAAGTAAACGACGTAGCGGCCTCTTTCTTCTCCCTACAAAGAAACTTTAGGATATTCACAAATGACGTTCTTTCCCGATAACCTATCTATTTTTAGTAGCCTATACTTATTGATATTAATGGTGAGAAAGAAAATTGAGGGGGTGAATATTTCGGTGACACATAAATTCGTCTGAAGTGAATTAATAAACAGTAAATTCTGTATTGTCTTAAAAGCAATCTTAACAATAGCGTTGAGTCCATAGCGTAAGAAAGGCATTGGAACGAAACCACAATATTATTATTTCTTATTTCATTTTATGAAGCTGCCAAACCGTAAAAAATCTGGCGGATAAATCCACAATTTTCTCTGTTGTCATCCAATAATAACAGTTTATACGAGTTCCGACTTATAGGACGGCCCTAAATTTTTGATCCTGATGGAAAAAGGTATTTAATGGTTTTTATTTAACTTTTTATATGGTATATATGATGTCCCCATGTATCATTGGTAACAATTTAAATAAAAAGTAAACAATAAATATGAGATTTAATTATGTGATCGAAAATGTAGATCCGTCCGATAACTCGTTGCTTACCCAAATCATAGAGAGAGAAATGAATAAAATATCATATTAGTCTAAAATGAACATCACACAAACAAAGAGTTTCTGCTAAATTAAATTTTAAACAAAATGAATATCTCTTTTTAAATTAAATCCAAAACGATTTAAATTTAATTTAAATAAGCAATTTACGAATCCTTCCCAATATCTAAAAGATGAATTAATTCTGTTATTCATGTGCAAATTCCGACTTACTTTACATATCAAATTATTAATGTTGATATGTATTCAGCATTTCAATGAATATTATTCTACTTTACGCCAAACAATAGAACCAATTTAGAATTCAGGTTCTCAATTTCTGTACCCCATAGAACTACCCCCTCCCCCCTCATCACCATTTGCAAATTCCGAGGTTTTAATTAGTTGCAATGTTTATTTTTCAGACAACTTAGTATTTGGTTGTCATTTGGAACTCTGGGGTACTTTTCATTATTGTCATTCCACTTTGAACAAATTAGTTCTACACAATCTCTCATTAAAATTATAATAGTCATCAATGGAATTTGAATTAGTGACTATTATTAGAATATTTCTTAACAGTAACAATTTCTGGAATATATATATAATATATATTTATGTGGTTAAATTGAATTATAACAATGACAAGCGTTAAAGCAACACTAAAACAACGGTAAATTTCAACTAGGTTTGAGTTTCCACTTAATTGAAGAATAGGCTCTCACATTTTTAACTTGTAAATCGATCAAATAAATCAGAGTCCGAATCCTAATATCCTCTCCATCCTTCAGAATTCGAACATTTTCACTAACTTATATGAGTGAATGCAAACATTGTTAGCCTGTTTCGAGGCGAACTTTGAATTAGTTTTGCAGTTCCTGTGGGTTTCTTGTGTATTTACGTACACAGTTTGCCAACAACATTCGAACAGGCGGACAAGTTTCTTTGATTGGCTGTAGAAATATTCTCATTGTTTTCCAAAGCCGGAAATGAATTCGTTTGAACTAAAGCCTAGGGGGATAACCCAATCGCAAAAGAATGTAAGACAGATCATACTGTAACTTCTGAGCTCCACAGTATCAATCGTATTAGAAAAGTATCTAATAATTATTATTTATCAGTTTTAAACACAATTTTTTATACGTTGATTACCAATTATAATGTTCTAACTATATCTACATATGATAGATATGAAAATAATAGAAGAACTGCTACATCACCATGCTTTTTATTCGTTAAACGATATTTTTTGTGAACAAATGAGGATTTTTTTTACATAAATATATATGTACAGCTTTATATAGGTATCATATATTTTCTTAGAAGATCTAGGATGTTGGTATTCCTTATCTCTTTATGCACTGAATTACATGTTTGGCATTACATGTACACGCTAAAAAAATTTTGATGCTCTCCTTGTTTTGTGTACGCAGGCAAAGTAAGCAAGTAAAAAATATTAATGATTTTTTTGAAAGAAGGCAAATAATTTAGTCCTACTCATGCTGAAACGGTGGCCGGTCCTTTTGCCGAAAACACATTCTCCGGAAATATTAAGAAACCAATACGTTATAAATATAAAGAGATGTTGTCTACCTAAGGTTAGGTTAGCGGTCCGGTTGGGGGAAAGGGGTATGGGGATGGGCTTGGCCTTCCGGTCTGGTTTGATAGTGACCAAATGTATACTCTTCTGTTTTTTACTGTAAGATAAGTATACCTTACTTAGGTAAATAATTGTCATTTTTTTGGCGAAAGTGTTTTCAGCGAAAGTGTTTTTGGAGAATTGACCTTGAACCGCTTAAACAACAAAGAAGATATAATTTATACAGTCAATTTGACTTCAACAGATCATAGCATCTTATACACTAGTCGAAAAAGGAGAAATAAAGTTTTCTGTAAATATAATCTTATCGATGGTACAATTTTGTTTAAATCCAAGATGAGAACAGTAAATTCAAACCGTACTTCATCATGGCTGGATATTCGACGCTTCAACTTATATTCGCATTGTAGCAGTTTCCTCTCTCCGAAAGTGTTACTGCTGTTTAAGAAGCATTCAAGATCAGATTCAACACACCTAAAGTTCCTTCTGTGAAAGTTATTAATTAGCGTGTCAAACACTTATAAACAACTTGCAACATTTCACCTCGAGATCCAACTGGAAGACTAAGAATAGTGTACTTACAGAGCAAAACGTTGAAGCGATCAGAGGTATTGTTGAAATTATTCCGAATTCATCAGTTAGACGAATTGCACTACAAGTGAGGGTTCTACTGTTCTGCTTGAGAGATTGTTAAGAAAGAATTATTGTTGAAACCATACAAGATCCAAAAATGTGCAAGAACTGGATGCAAAAAAAGAAATAAAAAATCTTCGCTGTTTATTGAAATAAACGGAAAGAACCCTAATATTATGGAAGAACTTATCATATCAGATGATGCAATTATACTTCAGGTTGGATGGTGCCGCTGATAAACAAAATTCAAGAGTTTGAGTAAGTCGACACCCTGGAAATATCCATGCATTACCTCTTCATTCTCAACGGGTCACATTTTGGTGCACAGTTACGTCGCATGAAATTATTGGACCTTATTTTTGAAGATTAGGCTAGAATTGCTAGTAGAATTTGTAGAATTGCTAGTATCTTTCCCAGAATTGCTAGTAGAACTTGTAGAATTGCTTGTATCTTTAAATGTTATTCAAACATACTCTATGACTACATTTCCCCTATAGTATCGGAAAGAAGAAATTGATCATCATTATTTTGAGCAAGACGGTGCCACATGCCACTTAGCAGGAGTTTCAATGGCTGGTCTGAGGGATAAATTTCCTGGTAAGCTAATTTCAAAATTGTGTGCTATTGAATGGCAACCAGCGCCCAGGTTTTCCGACCAATCAGCTTCAGAATTTAATTTGTGTGGTTATTTGAAAAAACAAAGTTTCCAGATCAAACCCACCACAACTGCACAACTTAAGCAAACAACATGGAAAGAATTAATAGAGTTGATTTAGAGTCTAAGTCATATTATCCATCACAAAATGAATGCATGAATGTGCACAAGTTCGTGGTGGCCGTTTAGCGTATGAAATTAAAAAAATATAATAACTTTGTGAAACGTAGGATTTTAGCTTTGAAATGATGTATTACTTTTCCATGTTAATCAATAAATTCTATGTTTAGATGCGTTTTAAAACTGGCCATATTTAATACCTACTCTGTATTTGTCTTAATAGGTAATTTGGATCTATTGTATGCCTATATAATTATATGTGTCCTAATAGAATATTTGGAACTAATGTATGCCTATATAATTATATGTGTCCTAATAGAATATTTGAAACTATTGTATGCCTATATAATTATATGTGTCATAATAGAATATTTGGAACTATTGTATGCCTATATAATTATATGTGTCCTAATAGAATATTTGGAACTATTGTATGCCTATATAATTATATGTGTCCTAATAGAATATTTGGAACTATTGTATGCCTAAATAATTATATGTGTCCTAATAGAATATTTGGAACTATTGTATGCCTATATAATTATATGTGTCCTAATAGAATATTTGGAACTATTGTATGCCTATATAATTATATGTGTCCTAATAGAATATTTGGAACTATTGTATGCCTATATAATTATATGTGTCCTAATAGAATATTTGGAACTATTGTATGCCTATATAATTATATGTGTCCTAATAGAATATTTGGAACTATTGTATGCCTATATAATTATATGTGTCCTAATAGAATATTTGGAACTATTGTATGCCTATATAATTATATGTGTCCCAATAGAATATTTGGATCTATTGTATGCCTATATAATTATATGTGTCCTAATAGAATATTTGGAACTATTGTATGCCTATATAATTATATGTGTCCTAATAGAATATTTGGAACTATTGTATGCCTATATAATTATATGTGTCCTAATAGAATATTTGGAACTATTGTATGCCTATATAATTATATGTGTCCTAATAGAATATTTGGATCTATTGTATGCCTATATAATTATATGTGTCCTAATAGAATATTTGGAACTATTGTATGCCTATATAATTATATGTGTCCTGATAGAATATTTGGAACTATTGTATGCCTATATAATTATATGTGTCCTAATAGAATATTTGGAACTATTGTATGCCTATATAATTATATGTGTCCTAATAGAATATTTTGATCTATTGTATGCCTATATAATTATATGTGTCCTAATAGAATATTTGGAACTATTGTATGCCTATATAATTATATGTATCCTAATAAAATATTTGGAACTATTGTATGCCTATATAATTATATGTGTCCTAATAGAATATTTGGAACTATTGTATGCCTATATAATTATATGTGTCCTAATAGAATATTTGGAACTATTGTATGCTTATATAATTATATGTGTCCTAATAGAATATTTGGATCTATTGTATGCCTATATAATTATATGTGTCCTAATAGAATATTTGGAACTATTGTATGCCTATATAATTATATGTGTCCTAATAGAATATTTGGAACTATTGTATGCCTATATAATTATATGTGTCCTAATAGAATATTTGGAACTATTGTATGCCTATATAATTATATGTGTCCTAATAGAATATTTGGAACTATTGTATGCCTATATAATTATATGTGTCCTAATAGAATATTTGGAACTATTGTATGCTTATATAATTATATGTGTCCAAATAGAATATTTGGAACTATTGTATGCCTATATAATTATATGTGTCCTAATAGAATATTTGGATCTATTGTATGCCTATATAATTATATGTGTCCTAATAGAATATTTGGAACTATTGTATGCCTATATAATTATATGTGTCCTAATAGAATATTTGGAACTATTGTATGCCTATATAATTATATGTGTCCTAATAGAATATTTGGAACTATTGTATGCCTATATAATTATATGTGTCCTAATAGAATATTTGGATCTATTGTATGCCTATATAATCGTATGTGTCCTAATAGAATATTTGGAACTATTGTATGCCTATATAATTATATGTGTCATGATAGAATATTTGGAACTATTGTATGCCTATATAATTATATGTGTCCTAATAGAATATTTGGAACTATTGTATGCCTATATAATTATATGTGTCCTAATAGAATATTTTGATCTATTGTATGCCTATATAATTATATGTGTCCTAATAGAATATTTGGAACTATTGTATGCCTATATAATTATATGTATCCTAATAAAATATTTGGAACTATTGTATGCCTATATAATTATATGTGTCCTAATAGAATATTTGGAACTATTGTATGCCTATATAATTATATGTGCCCTAATAGAATATTTGGAACTATTGTATGCTTATATAATTATATGTGTCCTAATAGAATATCTGGATCTATTGTATGCCTATATAATTATATGTGTCCTAATAGAATATTTGGAACTATTGTATGCCTATATAATTATATGTGTCCTAATAGAATATTTGGAACTATTGTATGCCTATATAATTATATGTGTCCTAATAGAATATTTGGAACTATTGTATGCCTATATAATTATATGTGTCCTAATAGAATATTTGGAACTATTGTATGCCTGTATAATTATATGTGTCCTAATAGAATATTTGGAACTGTTGTATGCCTATATAATTATATGTGTCCTAATAGAATATTTGGAACTATTGTATGCCTATATAATTATATGTGTCCAAATAGAATATTTGGAACTATTGTATGCCTATATAATTATATGTGTCCTAATAGAATATTGGATCTATTGTATGCCTATATAATTATATGTGTCCTAATAGAATATTGGGATCTATTGTATGCCTATATAATTATATGTGTCCTAATAGAATATTTGGATCTATTGTATGCCTATATAATTATATGTGTCCTAATAGAATATTTGGATCTATTGTATGCCTATATAATTATATGTGTCCTAATAGAATATTTGGAACTATTGTTTGCCTATATAATTATATGTGTCCTATTATAATATTTGGAACTATTGTATGCCTAT
>CANNZV010000267.1:0-343932 GCA_947561585.1 Caprella mutica
AGGACTCTAGAGAGACTGCCCCGCGTAAGCGGCGAGGAAGGTGGGGACGACGTCAAATCATCATGGCCTTTATGCCTAGGGCTACACACGTGCTACAATGGTAGGTACAGAGGGTTGCTAAATCGCGAGATGGAGCCAATCCCCCAAAGCCTATCCCAGTTCGAATTGGAGTCTGCAACCTCGACTCCATGAAGGTGGAATCGCTAGTAATCGCGCATCAGCCATGGCGCGGTGAATACGTTCCCGGACCTTGTACACACCGCCCGTCAAGCCATGGAAGCCGAGGGTGCCTGAAGATGGTGACCATAGAGGAGCTATCTAGGGTAAAATCGGTAACTGGGGCTAAGTCGTAACAAGGTAGCCGTACCGGAAGGTGCGGCTGGAATACCTCCTTTTAAGAGCACAGCTCTTAAGTAAGGAAAAGAGTTATTAACTGAAAGATCTAAGGATTAAAATCAGTACTTATAGTGTAAATTGTACTTTCCTACTCCGCGTTCAATGTAAAATTGAAATACCTATATATAGATATAGGTAAAAGCGAATGAATGGTAAATATTCATTCTCTTTTTTTTGAAAGTTCTGAAAAAGAACAAGCCAAAGCATGGAATTGATTGTTGCCAATTGCCTATTAAATATTGTTAATATTGAAAGATAGACAATACTAATAGTCAATACCAACACCGAAGTCCCATAGCTCAGCTGGTTAGAGCGCTACACTGATAATGTAGAGGTCCGCAGTTCAAGTCTGCGTGGGACTACTTAATTTAGTAAATAGTTAATTAAGTCGAAGACCTTAGCTACTAATCAACTAAAATGGGGGATTAGCTCAGCTGGCTAGAGCGCCTGCCTTGCACGCAGGAGGTCAACGGTTCGACTCCCGTTATCCTCCACCATTTTTACCTTAATAGAAAGGTAAGAAAATTGAAAAACAGCAGATACACTCATAAGGGAGTAAAGATATAGTGAATGCACTATATAAAGAACGGTTCGAAACCGCATTATCTACTAAAGGAATGAGAGAAGAAAAAGGATTGTTTCCCACAGCCAGAGATTACTTACGTATTTCAGGTGAAACAAACTCAAGTATTCCGCAAAGACATTCCAAAAAGTTCATTGACAAGACAGACGTAACAAAGTAGTAAATACAAAGTAATTAGGTAAATTTATAACCAATACGCAATTTCAATCGACAAAATAAACTTTTCGAAGTTAATTAAACACGATAGAATCAATACTCATTAAGAAGTTCTCACATAAAGAACTGGAAGCAATTAAGAGTGTATGGGGGATGCCTAGGCTCTCAGAGACGACGAAGGACGTGGTAAGCTGCGAAAAGCTACGGGGAGGTGCAAACAACCTTTGACCCGTAGATGTCCGAATGGGGAAACCCGCATGGTTGTTGACCATGCAGTCGCAAGACTGACAACCCAGTGAACTGAAACATCTAAGTAACTGGAGGAGGAGAAAATAATAATGATTCCGCAAGTAGTGGCGAGCGAACGCGGAAAAGCCCAAACCGCAGAGCTTTGTGTTCTGTGGGGTAGTAGGACCTACATCAAGTTAATTATTCCAATTAGAAGTTGTTTGGAAAACAAACGCCGAAGAGGGTGAAAGCCCCGTACAAGTACGAATAATTAGGTGGTGGGTATCCTGAGTAGGGCGGGACCAGAGAAATCCTGTCTGAATTTGCCGGTACCATCCGGTAAGGCTAAATACTCCTGAGAGACCGATAGTGAACCAGTACTGTGAAGGAAAGGTGAAAAGAACCGCAAGAAGCGGAGTGAAAAGAACCTGAAACCATACACTTACAGAGCGGTCGGAGCCTCAATTTATTGTGGTGACGGCGTGCCTTTTGCATAATGAGCCTACGAGTTAGTCGTATGTAGCAAGTTTAAGGTGTTAGCACCGAATGCGAAGCGAAAGCGAGTCTGAATAGGGCGACCAGCTACATGCGCTAGACGCGAAACCTGGTGATCTACCCATGGGCAGGGTGAAGTCTCGGTAGTCCCGAGATGGAGGCCCGAACCGTTGACGTTGAAAAGTCTTCGGATGACCTGTGGGTAGGGGTGAAAGGCCAATCAAACCAGGAGATAGCTCGTACTCCCCGAAATGCATTTAGGTGCAGCGTCGTTAAGAGTATCATGGAGGTAGAGCTACCATAGGGCTAGGGGGCTTCACCGCCTACCAACCCCTGATGAACTCCGAATGCCATGATATTGCAGCGGCAGTGAGGGCATGGGTGCTAAGGTCCATGTCCGAGAGGAAACAACCCAGACCATCAGCTAAGGTCCCCAAGTATACATTAAGTTGATAGAACGAGGTGAGGATGCAGTGACAGCTAGGATGTTGGCTTGGAAGCAGCCATTCATTTAAAGAGTGCGTAACAGCTCACTAGTCGAGCGTTCTTGCGCGGAAAATGATCGGGCATCAAATGTATCACCGAAGCTATGGATTGTTCCAACTAGATTGGAACAGTGGTAGGGGAGCATTCTAATGGCGCTGAAGGTGTGGCGTGAGCCATGCTGGAGCGATTAGAAAAGCAAATGTAGGCATGAGTAACGATAAAATGGGTAAGAAACCCATTCGCCGTAAGACTAAGGGTTCCGCGTTCTATGCTAATCAGAACCGGGTTAGTCGGGTCCTAAGGTGTAGCCGAGAGGCGAAGCCGATGGCAAACTGGTTAATATTCCAGTACTTGTATATGTTTCGATGAGGTGACGAAGGTGTGTAAGAACTGCGTGCTGACGGAATAGCACGTTGAAGTACTTAGGCTATGAGACCTGTAGGCAAATCCGCAGGTTGAGCTGAAATACGATAGTACACTAATGGCTTAGGCTTGCAGTGATAATGTTCCCAAACGGACTTCCAAGAAAACCCTCTAAGGTTAGGCATATACAACCCGTACCGTAAACCGACACAGGTAGTCGAGGAGAGTATCCTCAGGCGCTCGAGTGATTCGTGGTTAAGGAACTAGGCAAAATCGCCCCGTAACTTCGGGAGAAGGGGCGCTTTCAGTAATGAAAGCCGCAGTGAAAAGGTCCAAGCGACTGTTTAGCAAAAACACAGGACTCTGCAAACTCGAAAGACGATGTATAGGGTCTGACACCTGCCCGGTGCTGGAAGGTTAAGGAAGGTTGTTAGCTCACGCGAAGCAATTAACTGAAGCCCCAGTAAACGGCGGCCGTAACTATAACGGTCCTAAGGTAGCGAAATTCCTTGTCGGGTAAGTTCCGACCTGCACGAATGGTGTAACGATTTGGACACTGTCTCAACCACGAGCTCGGTGAAATTGAAGTATCGGTGAAGATGCCGGTTACCCACAACGGGACGAAAAGACCCCGTGAACCTTTACTGCAGCTTCACATTGTGTTTGAACATAAGATGTGTAGGATAGGTGGGAGGCTTTGAAGCTTGCACGCTAGTGTAGGTGGAGCCGTCCTTGAAATACCACCCTTCTTATGTTTAGATTCTAACTCCATCGAAAATGGAGGACATTGTGTGGTGGGTAGTTTGACTGGGGTGGTCGCCTCCTAAAAAGTAACGGAGGCTCGCAAAGGTACCCTCCGTATGGTTGGTAATCATACAAAGAGCGTATAAGTACAAGGGTGCTTGACTGAGAGGTCGACGGACCGAACAGGAACGAAAGTTGGCTTAAGTGATCCGGTGTTTCCGCATGGAAGGGACATCGCTCAAAGGATAAAAGGTACTCCGGGGATAACAGGCTGATCTCCCCCAAGAGCTCACATCGACGGGGAGGTTTGGCACCTCGATGTCGGCTCGTCGCATCCTGGGGCTGAAGAAGGTCCCAAGGGTTGGGCTGTTCGCCCATTAAAGCGGCACGCGAGCTGGGTTCAGAACGTCGCAAGACAGTTCGGTCTCTATCTGTTGTGGGCGTTAGAGTATTGAGGAGAGCTGCTACTAGTACGAGAGGACCGTAGTGGACATACCTCTAGTGTACCTGTTGTGTCGCCAGATGCATTGCAGGGTAGCTACGTATGGAACGGATAAGCGCTGAAAGCATCTAAGCGCGAAGCCAACTCCGAGATGAATACTCTCATTCCTTCGGGAAAGAAGGGTCGTAGAAGATGACTACGTTGATAGGCTATAGGTGGAAGTGCAGTGATGCATGTAGCCGAGTAGTACTAATTACCCGAGAGCTTCCTCAAATTATTTTCTAGCAATAGGAAGTAGATTTATTCTCTACTTGAGAATTTGAGAGGATTGAAACTAATCGTGAAGATTAAAATTGTGGTTATGATTAGTCGAATTACTATTTACTATTTTGTGTCTGTTTTGTTAACGATATAAAGGTATCTAAATGAAGATACTAAGAATGCAGTTAATTGGAGCTAGTCGTCTAGTTTTGGATATTCAATTATCAGATTAACACAAGCATTAAAGAATTGTTGGTGGTTACAGCAAGGAGGGTCACCTCTTCCCATTCCGAACAGAGAAGTTAAGCTCCTTCGCGCCGATGGTACTGCCCTACCAGGTGGGAGAGTAGGTCGCCGCCAACTTAAAACAAGATAATAAGCCTCGTTACATTTATTTGTAGCGGGGCTTTTGTCGTTTGATGAATATAGGTCTGTTTTAGATTTCAATATAAGAACTGAAATATCCTAAAACAAAACGGACTATCAATGGGTAATATTGATAGTCCGTTTTTAGTTAATAGTTTATACTAAGTTTATACTAAGTTTATACTAAGTTTATACTAAGTTTATACGTAACTATTTAGCCCCCTTTTAGAAAGCGGATAATTTTTTATCTTTGTGAAAACATTGACTTGAATTTGCCAAACGACATATCGAGCTGCCATCAGCTAATCAAAACCCAACAAGTTTTGATAGAGCAACTACTAAAAAAAGTAGCGCAGATAGCGGTATTGGAGCAGCAGCTAAAAGATTTACAATCGCAAATAAATCAAAACAGTTCGAATAGTCATCGTCCTCCGTCCTCGGATGGATTGAAAAAACCATCCGTCAAACCTGCGTTCAATCGCAAAAAAGGCAAAAAACAAGGTGGTCAAGAAGGACACAAAGGTAAAACCTTGGAAATGGTTGCCAATGCAGACCATACGCTCACTTATGTTCCTACCAGTTGTACTTGCGGTCAAGATTTAAGTTTGATGTCAAAAGAAGTGGAACAAAAACGCCAAGTTTTTGATTTACCTGTTCCAAAATTAGAAATAACAGAACACCAAGTTTTATCTTGTACTTGTCCCAATTGCGGTCAAAAAAACACAGGTTCATTTCCTTTGGAAGTTCCCACAAGTGTTCAATATGGTTCAGGAGTTAGAGCTTTAACCGTATTATTATACAATGGAATGAACTTATCGTATGGAAAAATACGACAGCTTTTTGCCGATTTATACGGTTATGAACTTAATGAAAGTACTCAAGTTACCACTCAAACTAACTGTTTTGACAAATTAGAAGGAGTAGAACAACAAATTCGAGAAGGGCTTTTAAAAAGTGCGGTCAATCACTATGATGAAACAGGACTTAGAGTAGAAGGTAAATTACATTGGTTACATACTTGTTCTAACGAAAAATTGACCTATCTGTTTGTTCATGCCAATCGTGGTAGAAAAGCATTAGATAGTGATTACTCAGATTTGACTGAGTACATGGGTTATGCTATTCATGACCGTTGGCGGAGTTATTTTTTATATCAAAACTGTCAACATGCTGATTGTGGCGCACACTTACTGAGAGATTTACAATCCTTGATTGAAAAAGGAAGTAAGTGGTCAAAACAAATGCATGATTTACTACTTTTAGCTTATGAAAAAAGTAATTATGGTCGAGGTATTTGTTCTAATCTTAAAACAGTTTTAAAAAAGTACGACCTGATTTGTAAACGAGGCTTAAAAGAAGAACCTCCTGTAGTTATTAACTGAAAAATGGGCCACTTATTAATTGAAAAGAGGGCCACTAGTGGAGGCTGTAAAGGTAAAAAATTATTGTAAAAGTTTTTTAGATTCCTTAACTCTGTAGGAGTCCCCATTCATATTGACCAAAATAGCTTTATGTGTCAATCTATCGACCATGGCAGCGGTAAGCACTTTATCACCAAAGATTTCATCCCACTGATTAAAGGCCAAATTGGTGGTAATAATCGTCGCTTTTTGCCCAGTACGGATAGACAGATGAGCAAATAAAATCTCCGCCGCTTGTTTATCAAAAGAAATATAGCCAAATTCATCGCAGATGACGAGGTCATATTTTTCAAATTTACTTTCCAGTTGTCGGAGCGTTCTTTGCGACTGTGCTTCTCTGATTTGAGTAAGTAGTCTATGAATAGTTGTAAAATAGACGTTGTAATCTTCCAAACAAGCCTTGATACCCAGCGCAATAGCGATATGCGTTTTGCCAGTGCCCGGATTGCCAGCCAAAATAATGTTCTGCCCCTGTTTGATAAAATCCAAGCGTTCCATGATGGGTAATTTTTGTTGAGCATCTTCGGGAAGTTCTTCTCGGATGATATCTTGCAGGTATTTTTTATAAGGAAAAGCAGCTCTGCGGACGCGTTGTTTAATGCGTCGATTGGCTCGTTCCTCCTGTTCCAATAGCAATAATTCAAGCAGATACTGTTCGTGAGATTGGTGTGCTTTTGCCGCTTGTTGAGCTAATTTTTGATAAGATTGTCTAAAAGTAGGCAATCTTAAATCCGTGGTACTCCGTATAATTTGTTGATGTTGTTGAACATTCATCTGAACTGATTTAAACTGATTAATTAAATGTGTCTTTTTAAAAAACACGAGCTAATCTAGACGTGTAAAAATGTAAACTACACGTTGTTGTTGTTGTTGTTGTTGTTGTTTTAAAATAGAACTTAGCACTCGCTACGCTCGATAAGTGCCTGAATAGCAGTCAATTGGGCATCAGCTTGCTGTTGAATTTGCATGGCCATGGGCGATGGCAAGGTACTTTTAGTGACTGGCGACTTATTGGCTGGCGACTTCGGCATCTGTAATACTATTTTGATTTTGTCTGGACATGGTTCTTGATGCGGACAAATTGTTAAACACTGTTTGACCGCTTGCCGTAATTGCTTCCATTGATAGCCCTTGTCTTGCACAAAAAGCAGTAATTCAATGAATGCTTTAGGGCGAGTTTTGAAGTGGGTAAAAAACAATTCTTGCAACTGTTTGTCCGCTTGCTGAAAACTCTCTGCTCCAGTTAATGCCCCTGGTTTGATAAGTAAAGTGCGCAGATAATGGTCTAAGTGCATGTAAAATTGGTCGCGAGTATGCCGCCGTTCATGACGAGCAATTAATTCATTTTTTTGATTGTAAATCTGCAAATGTGCTGGATATATTTTGACCTGTACCCTTTTAGGCAAACAGGTTTCAGGCACCGAATAATAGTTGGTATCCACTCGGATGCAGGCGTATTTATCAACGCGTAAAGTCCGCAAAATTCCAGCATCAAATGGCGTAGTTGGGATTGGTTTTAAATATGGAAATTCCTCTTCAAATCGAGCTTGAATAGATTGACTCTGCCCTTTGGAAGGCAGCTCATTAAGTTGAATAATCATTTGTAAAAGGTGTTGGTCTGCTTGGTGGAGGCTGGCAAATTTGTCCTTAATACAGAAGGCTTTACGTCGAACATATTCTACACTACGCTCCACAAATCCTTTTTCATTGCCTTTGCGAGCATTGCAAAATCGGTGGTTAAACTGGTAATAAGTGCTGAGTTTTAACAAGTCTTCCGTCGCTTCTTTGTCTGCATTTTTGATGGCAAATTTAGCTACTGCCACTCGCATATTATCATAAACAACTTGCGCGGCTACCCCACGACTAAAAGAAAAATAACAGGCATGAGCGTGTAAAAAACTGCTCATATCCTGGCGATGAAACAATTTTGCCCAACGATGATTGCTATAACAGGAGGTAAAAACAGCTAATAACAAGCGTTTTTCTACTCCATTGATGGTCAAACGTACTTCGCCCCAATCAAATTCGACGGCTTGACCAGGCTGGTAATGCTGACGTATATAAACTTCGCGGGGGCGGTCTTTGCGCGACCGGACGTAATTACAAACCGTGGTGTAACCGATGGTATGTCCTTTTTCTAGCAAGGCAGTATGAATATCCACTGCTTTCATTTGCTGTTTTTTGCGTCCGCTTTGTCTTTTTAGCGCATTTTGTGCTAGATAAGCATCTATTTGTTGCTGTATTTCTACTGTTAAAGCTCGTTTGCTTCGTTTGGACGAATCGTAAACTGGAGCAAGTACGACACCACTATTAGGAACTTCGTCATTGGTAGTACCAAGAGCATTAGTAGTTGTTTCGGTTTTATACCGTTGTAATACATTAAAAACGGTACTGCGCGATAAGCCTAATTCTTGGGCTATGCTGCGTTGGGATTTCCCTTGTCGGTGATATCCCAAAATGATTTGTTGTTTGTCGACCATACTTATCATGTTTGAGTATCGCGATTATCCGCGATACTGCCTCAATAAGTGGCCCACTTTTCAACTGTAATTGTGGCCCATTTTTCAGTTGTAATCTACAGACGGATTTTATAGGTCGTGTACATAGGCCGGACACAATTAGGTCGGGTGCGTTTCGTGTATTTTTGAAGGTGTAAAGGCGTGTCTGACCTAAGCGTACGTCTAGTTGCGCCTGACCTATAAAATCCGTCCAATTCGTGTTGCATCCTAGCTAGTCTGTTGCACAAAATCCGCAATTAGGACGGATTTTATAGGTCGTGTACATAGGCCGGACACAATTAGGTCGGGTGCGTTTCGTGTATTTCTGAAGGTGTAAAGGCGTGTCTGACCTAAACGAACGTCTAGTTGCGCCTGACCTATAAAATCCGTCCAATCCGTGTTGCATCCTAGCTAGTCTGTTGCACAAAATCCGCAATTCGTTCCCCCTCTTTCAAGTCTGGTCGTTGATAATAATACACAGTATCCGTATTAAAGGTCACTTTTTGTGCAGCAATGTAAATGTCGTTTTTGTAATCTTCTGTATGAAAAATAAAGACTTGGTATCCTTGTTCTATTTCGAGTTGACTATTCAGTGATGTATTCAAATTTGGTTCAGGAATTTCAAAGACGGTTTGGCTAGTATCAGAGTGCCACAGTTGGAAAAAAGTAGAGGCAAAGAAGATGCCTTCAAAGGTAATTTCGAGTTGATGATAGTAGGTCAAATCAATACCACCAGCAATAGTCAAATTCCAACCATCATATTTCAAAACATGAAAATCAAACCAACTGTGTTGGCGAATAACTTGGTCAATAAGCGCAGCGGTGGTTTGGTGACTGGTCATAAAGTTATGATTACTGATAGATAGCTGATTAGATAGGATTAGACACGGATTGGACGGATTTTATAGGTCGTGTACATAGGCCGGACACAATTAGGTCGGGTGCGTTTCGTGTATTTTTGAAGGTGTAAAGGCGTGTCTGACCTAAGCGTACGTCTAGTTGCGCCTGACCCATAAAATCCGTCCAATCCGTGTTGCATCCTATGTCGTCAGCTATCTAATCCGTCTTTACAGACTTATCAAAAGGCAATTTGAATTGATAAGCCACATTGTCCGAAGTTTCATCGTTCAATACATCCAAGCCATATTGCACCTTACGTGGGTCATCATATACGAAAGTACCGAAAGCCCTGTCCCAAAGGGAAAAGATATTTCCGAAGTTGGTATCCGTCCATGGGCGTTCAAAATGATGATGAAATTTGTGCATATTGGGCGTAATAAAGACCAAACTCAAGCCTTTATCTAACCACAAAGGCAAATTGATATTCGCGTGCGAAAAATAAGTAAATAAAATACTCAAAATTCGATAAACTAGATAAAATGCAATCGGCATTCCACTTAATATAACCACCGAAGTCGCAAATAATTCACGTATCGTATAATCGCCTGGATGGTGGCGAGTACCAGTCGTTGCATCGACTTCCGTATCGCTGTGATGCACCATATGAAAACGCCACATAAATGCTACACGATGTAGCGTATAATGTGCTACATATTGAGCCACAAAATCAAGCAGTAAAATAGCGAGTAATAAGCCTGCCCAAGTCGGTAAACTAAGCGCATATAAAAAGCCAAATTCATTGGCACTTGTCCAAGCAGTAATGCCAACGATGAGGATGCCGAAAAGAACATTAATAAGCATGGAAGTACCGAGAAATATGAGATTTCTTCCAGCATGACGCCATTTTTTATAGTTCAATTGCACCAATGGAATACCTGCTTCCAAGAGCCAAGAAATCATTAAACAAACGACTATCCAAGCTATTTTTTGTAGACTAGATAGGTTTTCGAAAAAGGCTAAAAATGCGTCCATGATTACCTGTTTTTTTTAACTAAATTCCAACTTCTTCCGCAAAGTACCCAACCAAAAAGCCAAGCCGCCAACTATCGCCAAAACACCCGCGATAAATAGTGATGCATTCGGAAAATTCCAGAAGAAAATAGGAACATTTACTGCCAATAAAAGCCACTTGACAAAATCGAAGCGAACGCCCCATATTTTGCGTTCAATGAGTGGGCCAAAAGAAATAACCGAGCAAATAATCAAGCTTGATAATTGTATTTTGGAGAGCAAAGCCATGTCTTTATTGATGAGCATATAGACAAATATAATGAGTGTCACCACGAGATTAGCTAGCAAATAGCCTTGCAATTGTGGTGGCACATGCAGTCGATATTTTTTGCGATTACCTTGTTCATCTACTTCAAAAGTGGGTTCATTAAACGGCACATCTTCCGGTGTCCAAGCTGGTGGCATGAAGAAAATTTTAATCTTATTTTTCCAGCTTTTTGTCTTTTTAGCGCGCCCAAAAAGGTCTGCCCAATAGTAGAAATAAGCCCAAACGGGATTAGAACTTTTGAAACCACTGATAATTCCATACTCTGGTTTTTCTGCTTCTGGCTCAAAAGTATTGAATAGCTTATCCCAAAAAATGAAAACGTGACCGTAGTTTTTGTCGATGTATTTATCGTTACGAGCATGATGTACGCGGTGGTGAGATGGTGTCACCATGAAATGTTCAAAAATGCCCATTTTACCGATAAGCGTGGTATGCGTCACGAATTGATACAAACCAATCAACAAGATAACGGTAGTCGCCAACATCGGATTAAAACCGAGTATTGGAAACCATATCCAGAAAAAAGTCCGGTTGATAACTGCAAAAGCGGATACCCGAAATACCGTCGTGATATTCAACTCCTCACTCTGATGATGGACGATATGTGCCGCCCACATAAAGTTGACTTCGTGACTGAGACGATGATGCCAATAGGCTAAAAAATCGCCAAATAACATCGCCACTATCCATACCGCCGGGTTGGATGGTAAGTGAAATGGTGCGACATTTTCATATAAATAGCCAAACAAAAAATAGAGGAAAACGACAAAGAAAAAGTCGAAAGTACGCTCTAATAAGCCACAACAAAAGTTGACGAGCGTATCGCTAAGGCTATATGCACCTAAGTTCTTCTTTTTAGAAATATAATATTCTAAAATGTTGAGTATCAATAAAAAAGGGACAATATACCCTGCGTAAGCTAAACTACCTGATCCACCCATGATGTCTTGTTTTTTGTCTAATTTTAACAGTATTCCTAAGCTATTTGGATTTATCACCAGTGCTTATCTTAACTACAAAAGTAAAGATAAGTTGGAAAGGGCAAGGGTTGGTTGATATATTTGATTTTATTTATAATCATTCTATATTTTATACGGTCGTCAAGGATATGTTCTAGGCTTGACTTCTGCTGCTGCTTCAGCTCGCATTTCTTTCGCTAATTGCACGCCTGCAAAATACAAAACTAAAGAAGCACTTGCCATCAAAACATGACCCAAATCGTGATAATTAAAGTATTTATGCAGCGTAATTTCAGCATTAAAAACCAAGCCTGTCACGAAACTCAAAGCCAATCCGAGCACTACTTTTTGGAAACCATTGCCGCGTGTTTTCCAATATAAAAATGCAAAAATAGGAAAAACTATGCCTGCAATCCCAATGGTCGAGTTAATTTGTACAGTTTCAAAGACACGCGTCATGGGGAAGACTAAACAGGCGATAAAAAGCGCTAACTTTATTTTAAAGAACCAAAACAACCAATTCCACTTTTTGTTGTGAGTGGTGCTTTCGTAGAAATGTAGCGCGCTGTTTTCGATGCAAAAAATACCGATGGCACTGAATGTCCAGCCCACTGTTTTCCAATTATAGCCCGACCAATACAAAATGGCGTGTGATAAAAAAGCAGCCAAAGCTGTCCCAATTGCCATGAACAAAAAGTAGTGGTAATAGTATCGAAATGCGGGCGTTTCGATACTTGTTTTACGCAATTTAAAAAAGGCAAATAAACACACCGAAGCCGTCAGTAGGTCAGTAACTGCGGTCATTGGTTCTTCAAAAAGTACTCCGAATAATTCGATAGAAGTATATTCTACTGGACTCATAGTTTGTTGAATTAGAAGTTGAGAATTCACAACTAAAAACGCAAAATTAATCTTAATTGTGTTTTTCCAATATGAATAGCCTTATTTTCCCGTTGCCAAAGCAAAAAAAATGCTAGAATCAGACAAGTGTACTTTCTTTTTCAAAAAAACACATACGTTTTTATTGAACTGCAATAGCTTTCCTTACATTTGATGCTTATTAAATAGCTTTCATTAAAGGTACTTTTATCGTCTATCATTTAATACCGTGTAAACTAAGTTTTGATTATCTAGAAAGGCAGCGCCTTGACACCGTTTGTAGAAAAATGACAAATGCTTGATGAGTAGCAGCGCCACGACACCCAATGTTTAGGGGAACGTGGCGCTGCCACTTAACCATATTTTGATGTTATTTTCTACAAACGGTATCGCCGCGCTGCGGCTTTAGAAACTAAGCAAAATTTAGTTTACAGTGTATTTAAGCCAATCATTCTTTTAGCCTAAATA
The DNA here is from genome assembly GCA_947561585.1 of Caprella mutica. Taxonomy (NCBI): domain Eukaryota; kingdom Metazoa; phylum Arthropoda; class Malacostraca; order Amphipoda; family Caprellidae; genus Caprella; species Caprella mutica. Next base: position 12,925 of record CANNZV010000267.1, read on the forward strand.
CTAACGTTTAAGAACTCCTTTAAAGCGCACGAAAAAAGAACATTAAACATTCGTCTTTATTGCTAGGTCAATTATCCGACTATTGTAAAGACATTCAACAGTTTCCCAATGATACGAAGTAAATTCCAATACATTTACACAATAATGGCGATGGTCTCCGTTGCCTTTCTCGTTCTTAGCTTCTCTTCTGCTCCGCCTACCGGACGAACGAATGCACCCGGCGATGGAAATTGTACGGACTGCCACAGTAATGGCAATCTTAACGGCAATATTACCTTAACAGGTTTGCCCGCTACCGTGGATCCGAATACGACTTATCCACTTACCTTGACGCTCACCAAAACCGCAGGAAATGCCTTGCGGGCAGGCTTCCAAGTAACCATGCGCGACGACGGCAATAATGCCATGTTTGTCGGTGCTTTTGGCAATGCAGGTAGCTTTGCTGCTATACAAGGCACGGAATATGTCGGACACTCGCCAGCAGAAGCATTTAGTGGGAATACCATTGATTATACCTTCGATTGGACCTCGCCTGCTAGCATTACAGGCAGTGGCGTGTCTTTATATACCGCCGCATTATTCGCTAATAATATGGGTAATTATCCCAATGGTGGCGGTGGTAATACGGGCGGTGATTTTACTGCGAATAGCGTTTTTACAGCCAACTGGAATGCAGGAAACCCCGCGCTAATGGCTTCGATAACTAATCAAAGTCCGGCTCAATGCAATGGAGAAAGCAATGGCTCAGCAACCGTCAGCGCGACGGGCGGCACAGGTACTTATAGCTATTTATGGTCAAATAATGAAACTACGGCTACCGCAACAGCTTTAGCTGCCGGTAACCAAAGTGTGACGGTTACTTCTGGTAGCGAACAAGTCGTTATTCCTGTGAATATTACACAACCGAGTGCGATTACGATTTCATTGATTAGTCAACAAAATATTGATTGTATTAACACGACAGGCTCTGCTACCGTGGTTGCGACTGGTGGCAATGGCAACTTCCAATATTCATGGAGTTCGGGAGCTACCGGACAAACCGCGAATAACCTCGTGGCAGGAACTTATACCGTAACCGCTTTTGATGCTAGTCAATGTTCAGAAATTTTTACGGTCAATATTACTGCTGATGATACGTCTCCTGATGCCATTGCTGGCAATGGTGGTCAGTTAGATTGTAATACCACAACGGTTCAATTAAACGGACAAGGTTCTGCAACTGGTGGTAATATTTCTTATCAATGGACAACACAAGATGGTAACATCATGTTTGGCGGAACGACTTTGACGCCTACGGTAAATGCGGCTGGAACATACACCTTAATGGTGACTAATAGCACGAATGGTTGTACCAATACTGCTCAAACAACAGTCACAGAAGATACGACACCACCAACGGCGGAAGCTGGTCCAACGATGGAAATTACCTGTACGCAAAGCACCGTAACATTAGATGCTAGTGGGTCTTCAATCGGCAATTTTACTTACCAATGGATGACTGCTAACGGAAATATCCTCAGTGGCGCAACAACTTTAAACCCAACGGTAGATGCGCCGGGCTCTTATACTTTAACGATAACGAGCTTCGCAAATGGCTGTCAAAGTTTTGATGCCGTAACGGTTACTGGAAGTACAAATACGCCAACGGCTAATGCTACCAGCTTAGCTGCCTGTGGCGATGCAAATGGGCAAGCTACTTTCGATTTGACATCACTCAATAGTACCGTTAATGGCAATACAGGCTTAAATGTCAACTGGTATTTTGACCAAGCGACCAATAATCCAATTCCTAATCCACAAGCCTTTACATCTAGCTCAACGATTGTTTTTGCAACCGTAAATGACGGAAATTGCCTCAGCACACCAGCCTCTATTGACTTGACAGCATTGTCGGCACCTTTCGCAAGTGGGACATCAGCAGAGGAATGCGGCGATGGGCAAGTAGTTTTTAATTTAACGAATTTAGAAAATACGGTTAATGGCGGCTCTAATAATGCCGTCAATTGGTACTTTGATGCTGCGGCAAATAATGCGATTAACAATCCGCAAACATTTATAACCAGTAGCACTACGGTCTTCGCAGTCGTAACAAATAATACAACAGGCTGTACATCTGATGCGCTGACGATTAACTTAACCGTTAATCCACAACCTACGGCAAATGCCGGCGCAGATATGCAACTGACTTGCGACAATCCTACCGTAACTTTAGACGGTACGGCTTCTAGTCAAAGCGGTAATTTTGTGTATGAATGGACAACTACTGACGGTAATATAATTAGTGGTGGCTTGACTTTAACTCCAACGGTCAATGCAACAGGTACTTATACTTTGTTGATTACTGACCCGAATACGGGCTGCCAAAACAATGATAGCGCAATAGTTACGGGCAATTCAGATATTCCTGATGCGATTATTGCGCCAGCAAATGAATTGAATTGTAACGTTTCGGAAACTACTTTAGACGGCAGCGCATCTTCTTCGGGCAATGATATTAGCTACGAATGGACGACACAAGATGGCAATATTACGGGCAATACAGACCAAAATACAGCTACTGCAACTTCGGCAGGCATTTATACATTAACCGTAAGCAATACTACAACAGGCTGTTTTGCACAAGCAAATATAGAAATTGTGGACAATGTTGAAGTACCTATCACAGATGCAGGACCACCGCAAACGCTGACTTGTTCCAACAATAGCGTCACTTTAGATGGCAGCGCATCAAGTACAGGTAATGAATTTAATTATGAATGGATGGATGCAAATGGCGACGTCATTTCTACAGAAATTACAGCCACAGTAAGTGTGGCAGGTACTTATACATTAACTGTTACGAATACAACTAATGGCTGTATTAGTAATGACTTCGTAGAAGTTTTCGAAAACGCACAAGCACCAATAGCTGATGCAGGTGCAGATATGGTGGTGGTTGGCATGAATACGACGGCTGTTTTAGATGGAACGAATTCTAGCCAAGGCGCAGAAATAGTCTATCAATGGACGACGCAAGATGGCACTATTCTTAGCGACTCGAATACCTTAAATCCAACTGTGGATGGGGCAGGAACGTATTGCTTAGAGGTATTGAACACTAACAATGGCTGTAATGCGATTGATTGCATGACGATTACTGCTGAAGATTGTGAAGCACCTGTTATTGAGCTTATTATTCTTTCTGAAATCGCTTGTAATGGCGACGAAACAGCTAGCTTAGAAGTCCAAATAGATGGCGGGTTTACCAACGAAACCATTGATTGGTCGAATGGCGCAAATACGGCTATCATTGATGGTTTGCCAGCAGGCGAATACTTAGTCGTTGTGACCAATGATTGTGGTGCAAGCAGTATTATTACTACCGTTATTAGTGAATTACCAGATTTAGAACTTTCAGTAGAAACCACAAATGAAAGTGCCGCAGGCGCAAGCGATGGCAGCGCAACGGCAAACGTATCAGGCGGAACAGGCAACTATACTTACTTGTGGTCAAATAGCACCACGACGCAAATGATTTCTAACTTACCAGCAGGAGAGTATTGTGTGACGGTAACAGATGGCAATGGTTGTGAGGTAGAAAGTTGTGGTACAGTCAATAGCTTTGATTGTGATTTGACAGCCGAAATAAGCGCTACAAACATATTGTGTAATGGAGAAGTTGGTTCAGCAACAGTCACTGCAATGAACGGCACTATGCCTTACAGCTACGCTTGGTCAAGCGGCGGAGATGAAGCAACTGAAACAGGCTTAGTGGCAGGAACATATACCGTAACAACTAGCGATGCCGCTAACTGTGAAGTGATTTTAACGGTTACTATTGACGAACCAACAGCAATGTTAATAACGACAGATGTTGTTCAGGTGCTTTGTAATGGCGATGCAACGGGTTCAGCAACTGCCTTTGTGACTGGCGGCACGCCTCCTTATCAATACGATTGGTCAGCTGGCAGCGGTGACAATTTACCTGCGGGCATTTATACCGTAACTGCAATAGATGCTAATCAATGTACGATTACAGCTGAGTTTGAAATCTTAGAACCAACAGCGATTACAATGACGACAACAGTCACCGATGCTAGCGCAATGGGCGCAACAGATGGCTCGATTAGCATTGGCGCAATGGGCGGAACGACCCCTTATCAATACTCTATTGATGCTTGTATTACCTTCCAGCCAACAGGTGAATTTACCAATTTAGCCGCAGGCACTTATAACGCAGCAGTAGTGGACGCTAATGGCTGTAAAGTAGAAGAAAGCCTAGTTATCAGTGAAATGGGCGATGCTTGTGCTGGCTTTACGATGACTTTAACTAGCCAAAATCCAAGTTGTAATGGCTTCACTAATGGTAGTGCAAGCATTGAGATAACAGGTGGTACAGCACCATTTACTATCGCTTGGTCAAGTGGTGGCGATGAAATGACGGAAATTGGATTATCTGCCGGAATGTACAGCCTAATGGTCACAGATGCCAATGATTGTGTGCTTTCTGAAAGCTTTGAATTAGTAGAACCTTCTGCTTTAACTATTCAAATCGTAGAGCAAAACAACATCGAATGTGCTGGACAAACGAGCGGTTCTGTAACAGTAATGGGGGCAGGCGGCACGCCAATTGTCAATGATGGTTATTTGTATAGCTGGTCAACGGGCGAAAGTGGCGCAACACAAACGGATTTAGCCGCAGGCACTTATACGGTCAGCGTTTATGATGCCTTCCAATGTGAAACGATTTTAGATATTGAAATAACAGCAGGTGGTGATATCACGCCTCCGAATGTCGTTACACAAAATGTAACCGTTAATTTAGATGCGGATGGACAAGCAATAATTTCTGCGGAACAAATTGATGGAACTAGTACCGACAACTGTGGTGTGGCAACATTAACTATAGATATGATGAATTTTTCTTGTCAAAATCTAGGTGATAATACAGTCATTTTAACAGTCACTGATGTTAATGACAACATGAACACAGGCGAAGCTACGGTAACTGTAGTTGACGCGATTGCGCCAGCAGTAGATTGTCCGCCAAATCAATCTTTCGCAGCTTGTGGCCCACAAGAAATTATTTACATTTTGAATGTATTTGATAATTGTGGCGACTTTACGCAAGAATTAATCAGCGGTTTAGGTAGTGGAGGTACATTCCCTGTCGGCACGACAACGGAGAGCTATATTGTTACTGATGCTTCTGGAAATACGACCGAATGTAGTTTCGATATCACCATTGAAGGCAGCGATATGCAGTTAAGTTTACAAGGCACAGACCCAAGTTGTCCGGGTGATTCCGATGGTAGCATTGTTGTAGCAGTAGCAGGCGGAACACCTCCTTATGTTTATACATGGACAGGCGGTGGCGGCGAAGATTTGCCTGCCGGCGTCTATGAAGTGATGGTAGAAGATGCAAACGCTTGTCAGATAAATGGCTCAGTGACACTTGTTGACCCGCCAGCCATTGAAATTGAAACGGGACAAATTGTTAATGAAAACAACAACAATTTTGATGGCGCTATTGCCGTAGATATTTCTGGTGGAACAGGCGATTTGACCATTAGTTGGGCAGGGCCAAATGGCTTTACTTCTGACCAAGAAGACCTACAAAACATCGAAGCAGGTGACTATATCTTGACGGTAATTGACGAAAATGCTTGCGAAATGTCTATCACAGTTGTTGTAGAACGCATTACGGCGACGGAAGAACCAGAATGGGCGCAAGATTTGATGCTATTACCAAATCCAACAAACGGACGTTTACAAGTGACGTTCAGTAGCAATATCAATACTGATATGCAAGTCATTGTTTATGATTTAGTAGGTAAGCAAATGCTAACACAAACAGCGACCAATAACCGTTTTGAACTAGACTTAAGACCATTCGCAAGCGGTGTTTATTTAGTGAAAATACAAACAGAAACAGGTGCAGCAGTTCGTAAAGTTGTAAAAGAATAAACTATTCACTTCGCCGACCGCCCTCAAGGCGGTCGGCGAACTTTCTAATAAAAAAAGAGTTGCAACTACACAGTCGCAACTCTTTTTTCTTTCCTCCAAAATTTCTCCCTTCCTTCTGCGCCCTCTGCGAAATCGCTCTGCACTCCGCATCCACTATCTAACACGATGTATTTTACTTAAATCTCCTTCACCTCTCTATCTGATTTCGCATAAGTCAAGCGCGCCAATTTTTCCACCGAATAATATGCATCCAAGCCAGCAACGGTTATAGTACCTGCCTTTTGAAGGTCAATAAAACCATCTTCGCCCATACATTCCGCCGGAAAATACACGTCTTTAATTTCACCAATCATGAGTACTGTACCATTGAGTTTGATGTCGATTTGTTCTATAAATTTCAAGCCAATTTGCACCGGACTTTCCGCCACAAAAGGCGCGATAAAACCTTCTTTATATTCAACATTTAATCCTGTTGCATCAAATTCAGAAACTTCCGCCGGATAGCGTGCCGAAGTTTGGTGTGCTTTTTTGTAGAAATCGGCAGTAATATGATTGAAGGTAAAATAGCCCGTTTCTTGGATATTGGTGTAAGTATCGCGAGTGACGGTTGGGGTAATTGGCCGCATATTGAAAGCCATTAAAGCAGGATTTGCACCCAAATGAATGACCGAACTCACGATAGATAAATTCGTAACGCCTGCTTTATTGACCGTTCCTACTAAGTTGACGCTTTTAAAACCACTCAAGGAATTAATTACTTTTACCCGCTTTAGGCGCTCCATTTCTTCGATAGCTGCTTTAGTCAAATGTGTGCGTTGCATCGTTTATTTTTTGATGTAAAAAGAAGGTAGAACAGTAGATGGGAAGATATGTTGTCGTTTTTAAGTAGCACACCTCAATTATTTCGGTAATTTGAAAACATCTTTTTCCGCCTATTTCCTCCAAAAAATAAGTCCGTAGCTAGGGCTATGCACTGATTTTTTAAAGAAAATATACGAAAAAATCTTGTCCTCAAATTTTCCGAAATAATTAACGTGTACTACTTAAGTGCGTAACACTATTTATCTGAGTATTTTGAGAGGATTTTTTTCCGTTATTTTCCTCCTAAAAATAGTCGCGTGATGCAGACCATGCAACGATTTTTAAAAGAAAACTAACAAAAAAATCTCTCTCTCAAATTTACCCACATAAATAATGTCACGCACTTATTTAGCGAAAACGATTTTTTAAAATTTTTCAAACAAAAAATAACTTCCTCAAAATGTGACACTTCCTTAAATCATCATTTTGATTGATTATCATGGTTTTATGATGTTAGTAAAAATATGCATAAAAGCGAAGCAAATATCCCACTTAGCCAGAAACTTTTTATTAATTTTAGGCCTTATATTCAGAAGAATAGCCGTTTTTTATTTTTCAGAAACAAAAGCAATTACATCACTTAATAAGCATTGCAAATGCCCGCAAATTCTATGAGAATAACTCCCCTTGGCAAGATTGTCATCCGCAATGAAGAAACCGCGCACAAAGACATTTCGATTGACCCAACGGTAGTACAAAATAATCAATTACTTAAAAACGCGATGCTAAAGCGATTGCGGGTGCTAAAGCCTGCCATCGAAAGTCTGCAAGAAGAAGAAGCTGAAATTCGTACCCGTTCCGTCAGTAAAAAGAGCGATGAAAATGTCCACTCTTTACTAGAAGATTTGAACAAAGAGCATGCAAAAATCAGGGAAATACTGCATAGTATAGAGAGTATTCCTGAAAATGCGATGCAAACGGCGCCCGTGCAATTGAACCGTTTGGTGGATATTAGTCGGGAATTGAAAGGCTATTTGATAGAAGACCAAATCGATAGAACCCTCGAACGGCTCGGCGAAATATTAATTGAAAGCTCTGATTTTTATAATGAATTTATCGTGCTTTCCGCACAATTTAAACGCGCTGTGCGTTCGCACAGAACGGGTATTATGCCTTATTTACAGTTTAATGAAACGATGAATAAAATGATATTGGCATTGACGGGCATTATAGATTTATTGGAAGCAGAAGATGTGATGGAAGCTTGATGTTGTACTCAAAATTACAAAAAAGACACGTTCTGTTGATTGGGGCGTGTCTTTTTGTTTTGAAGGAAAATATCTTATCTTGACGGCGTAATTATTCATTTTTTTATTCACAATTATTCATTAAAATTATTTGACCACACCACACCAAATACTAAAACAAACCTGGGGCTACGACCAGTTTCGTCCCCTACAAGAAGACATCATACAATCGGTATTAGATGGACACGATACCCTTGCGCTATTGCCAACGGGCGGCGGCAAATCCATCTGTTTTCAAGTGCCTGCCTTGGTCATGGAAGGTATTTGTATTGTCGTATCGCCTTTGATTGCTTTGATGAAAGACCAAGTTTTTCACTTGCAAGAGCGAGGTATTTCGGCAGTGACATTGCACGCAGGAATGCACTTTAAAGACATTGACCGAATATTAGATAATTGTATATATGGTAAGGTGAAATTTCTATATCTATCGCCAGAACGCCTGAAAAGCGACTTAGCTCGCGAACGTATTTCACAAATGAATGTCAATCTAATTGCGGTGGATGAAGCGCACTGTATTTCGCAATGGGGCTACGATTTTCGACCGCCTTATTTGGAGATTGCAGAAATACGCGATTTGCTGCCTAATGTGCCCATCATGGCTTTGACGGCTACCGCAACACCGGAAGTCGTGTTGGATATTCAAGAGAAATTGGAATTTAAAAGAGGTTCGCAAGTCTTCCAAAAAAGCTTTCAGCGCAGCAATCTTTCTTATTCCATTTTACCCGAAGAAAATAAACCTGCTAAACTGGTGGACATTCTAAAACGAGTGCCAGGAAGCGGTGTGGTATATGTGCGTAGCCGCGCGAAAACACGCGATATTGCGATGCTTTTGCGTAAAAATCGCATTTCGGCAGATTATTATCATGCGGGCCTTTCGTCAGAGAATAGATCGCTAAAACAAGAGGCTTGGTTGGCTGGAAAAACGCGCATCATGGTCAGTACGAATGCCTTCGGAATGGGCATTGATAAAGCCGATGTGCGCACGGTGGTTCATATGGATTTGCCGGATAGTATGGAGGCGTATTTTCAGGAAGCGGGTAGGGCAGGACGTGATGGCAAAAAGGCTTATGCGGTCTTGCTTTTTGAAAATCATGACCGACTGAAACTACTGCATCAGTTTGAGTTGAGTTATCCCGAAATGAAGGAAATCCGACGCACGTATCAGGCATTAGGCAGCTATTGCCAATTGGCGGTAGGTGGCGGCTTAGGGCGTAGTTTTGACTTCGATATGATTGCCTTTGCAAAGAACTTTCAATTGGAAGTTTTTAAGACGTATAGCTCGCTCAAAATATTAGAACAAGCCGGATGGATTGCGCTTACTGATGCGATTTTCATTCCTTCTAAATTCATGATAAAAGTCAATAAAGACGAGCTTTATGACTATCAAATTCGCAATCGAAAGTCAGAGAAAATTCTTCAATTATTGCTTCGTGCCCACGAAGGCGCACACATCAATTTTGTGCAAATGCGCGAAACTCAGCTCGCTAAATTCCTTAAAATATCGGTATTTGATTTGACGGCTGCACTACAACGTTTTCATCAAGATAAAATCATCGAATATCGTCCTGCCAAAGATAAACCGCAACTCATTTATACGCATGAACGCGTGGATGCTTCGGATTTGATGATTGATATGGCGCTCTATAATTTTCGAAAAAAACAACACGAAAAACGCATAGAAGCGGCTATTCGATACGTACAAACGCCCGTGTGTCGCAGTCAGCAATTATTGGCTTATTTTGGTGAAAAAGAAAGTGAAATATGCGGTATTTGTGATGTTTGCACAGGGAGAACTAAGGCAGAATTATCAAAAGCTGATTTTGATAAATATCGTAGTAAATTAGAGCTAATATTGAAGCGCGAAAAACTCTCCGAGCGCGATGTTATTGATTCTTTTGCTCCAAAATATCATACGCAAGTGCTGATTGCTTTGTCGCATTTATTAGATGAAGGCGTGCTAGAGTTGACGGATGGAAAACTAGTTTGGCAAAGTTAAGTAGCGCAGCTTTGCCACCTGTTCATCAGGAAGCCCCGCGACCTCGAAAGTAACATGACAGACTACTTAGTACTAATTATTAGACTTTGAACGAAAGACATTCGATACCTTGAGAGACAAGAAAGACTAGACAAAAATACTTAAAGATGCAAAGATTTTAACACAGTATTAGATTTGATTATCAGTGTAATACAAATCTATAAATCTATTTATCTGATTTTTCTTGCCTCTCGTATCTTTGCATCAGGGTAAAAAGATTAAAAAAAGTTGATTGAAAAATATTAATATAGCACCACCGAAAACAGAAGCATCTGCCTCTAAACAACATCCTTGAAAAAGGATGTATGTACTCCTTGAGAAAAGCTCTGTTTTGGGGAGGTTCTTTAGAGTCTGAATAGTACTTATGGCGTTGCTCATTAGTCAGTTACAGCCGCAATAAAATTACGAGACAAGACGTAGAGAGAGCCACAATTTTAACATTATTTCAACCACTTTCATCATGTCGAAAAAAACCACAAAAGCAGTTATTGTAAAACAAAATGTTGGTATAGATATTTCCAAAGATGACTTTAAAATTTGCTTGTATTGCCGTGATAACAATGACCGGAAATTTATCAAAGGAACTCGTACCTTCAAGAATAACTTAAACGGCTTTGAGGGACTGATAAAATGGTTAACATCTAAGTGTAATTCGGAGCTTCCTGTTCATATCACGATAGAAGCTACAGGCGTGTATTACGAAAATTTAACGCACTTTTTGTATGCATTGGATTACACGGTTCATGTCATTTTGCCCAATCAATCTAAAGCCTATGCACAAAGTCTCAATTTGAAATCCAAAACGGATAAAATAGATGCTAAAATGCTAGGCTTAATGGGCTTGGAGCGAGAACCATCTGACTGGACACCAGCCAGTCCAAAAATGCGGACGCTTAAACAGCTAACCCGTGATAGAGTGGCATTGTTAGAAGAAAAAACAGCCGTCAGCAATAAACTGCATGCGCTAAATCATTCTTATCAGCCACATAAAAAAGTCATCCAACGAATAAAGCAACGGTTAGCTTTATTAAAAAAGCAAATTAAGCAAGTGGAGCAAGAAATCGAAGCGGTCGTCAAGGCAGATGAAGTATTATCAAAAAAAATAGAAAATATCTGCAAAGTCAAAGGACTTGGTATTGTTACCGTAGCTACGATTGTTGCTGAAACGAATGGCTTTACCCTGTTCACTTCCCGAGGACAACTGATTAGCTACGCGGGCTATGATGTGGTCGAAAATCAGTCTGGATTAAAACAAGGCAAAACTCGAATTTCCAAAAAAGGCAATCGACATATTCGACGAGCTTTACATTTTCCAGCCTTGTCTATGGTGAAACATGAACCACATTTCAAACAAATGTTTGAACGAATTTTACTCCGAACTGGCATCAAAATGAAAGCCTATGTCGCTGTTCAACGTAAAGCACTTATTCTGATTTACACCCTGTTTAAAAAAGATATTCCTTATGATGCAAATTATCATAAGAAAACTCAAAAAAAAGAAGAATTAAGCATACTAAATGTGTAGACAGGATACTTATCCTGCCTACTCTGGATGCTTGCCTCTAAGGCAACCTCCTTTGTGCTACAAAGTTAATATTTTTTCAATGAACTATTTGGTTTTTTACATAGTACCTCAAGGTGTCTAATATCTAAAATTTTTCGTCCAAAGTCTAAAGTCTAATTTAAAAAAGAACCTAATTTATTTACCCTCAAAATAATCACGCATATACTCAAAATGGCTTCCTAAATCGCCATCTTTCGTTACACTAGCGCGCTCAATCATCTCCCCATCGTTCAATAATTCCTCCAAAACATGCTCCATAAACATCCCGCCAAAAGCTTCTGATGCGTCACGTGGTAGCTCGTTTGGTAAATTATCAATCGTCATCATATCCACGATACCTTCGCCGTGTGGCTCGGCTTTTTCGCCCGTTTTTGGGTCAAAACCGAAAATAGGGTCAGCAATCGTACTGGCATCAATCGTAGCTGGAATAGACGAAACTGGCGCAATATCACAAGTTACATCTGCAATGACTTTGATGTTCCAATCGGCTTTTTGCATGTCTTCCGTCGTGAAAAACGCGGGGGCGTCATTGTCCCAATAAATACCATTAATCATCAAATCCGCAATTTGTGTGTACGGTTTAAAGATGCTTTTATAAGATGTTGGGTTCGCGTAAAAATCTTTTTTATCGAAGGCATTACCGTCTTTATGTGCCGTATAATGCTTACAGAGCAACTGTGAATAAACCGCTTCATCGTATGTTTTTGTCAAAAAATCTTTTGCATCGACTTTACGAATACCCATATCATCCAAGACTTTCGCCGCCCCTTGTCCGACACGGCCCGAGCCTGTTAGTGCAATTTTTATAGCTGGAAAATTCGTCTTCGCATAGACCTCTTTAGCTGCCGCATAATCATGCAAACTATTCATTCTTGGCAGGTCAAATTCGCCTGTACGCCAGCCATAAGTCATCAAGCCATTGTGCGCGCCAACCATACCTGCGAAGAAACCAAAAGCAATAACACGTTTGTTATTTGCGCCTTTAAGTACTTCATAATCAAGGAGTTGGATGTTTTTTTCGACGATAGCGCGGAGCAATTTTAAGTTGTACGCTTGCAACTTAATCGTGTGCGAAAAGAAGAAATATTTTTTATTCGGAATAAGCATATCAATTGGGACTTCCTTTACGCCCATCAAGACATCACAGTCGCTTAAATCTTCTTGAAAAGGGATATTTTCTGCCTCATATTCTGCCGCTTTGTAGCAACGACCTTCGGAGGGTTGCACGACGATTTGGAGTTGATATTGGTCAATAATTTGCCGACATTGTTTAGGGGTCAATGGAACACGGCTATCTGGTGGTACTTTTCCTTCGCGGATAATGCCAATTTTCATAGGATACTGGTTTTGTTTACGGTGAACGGCAGAGAGTCGATGGTGGACGGTTTGCGCGTTTTCCGAATAATTTGATTAGAACTTTGAATATTTAATAAATGGAATGGTTAATCCAGACTGCAAATGTAAACTAATTATAATGTTAGACCAGCAAATAGTTTTCCAAATTTTTGGAATAAGTAATCGGAATTAAATATATCAAGGCAGAGATTTTATGTAGCTTGTTTTTGAAATACTTTTTCCCAAATACCTAACAATATACGCTCCTCATTTTCCCAATGTAATGTCCTTGCTGCAACCTGACAATTTTTAGCTAAAATATTATATAAGTCACTATTATTCAGTAATTTATCAATAGCATTGGCAATAGTATTCGCTTCCAAATCAGCTATCAAAACAAAGGTCTGATGCGCTTTTTGTAAAGCATTATACTCCGGGAAATCCATATTAATCGACGGCTTGCCAGCTTGAATGTAATCGAATGCTTTATTTGCCAAGGAATAATAATAACTCAGTCCTTTATTTTCCAATAAATTCAAACCAATAGTGCATTCATCGGTTACTTTCTTCAATTCTGGAGGGCGTAAATAGCCCAAGAAAGTTACCCGGTCATTGATGTCTAAATCGCTCGCTAACTGCCTTAATTGCTGTGATAAATCACCTTCGCCAGCCAGCCAAAGCTGCGCATTTTGAATCCTTTTCATAGCTTGTAAAAGAGCTTCAATTCCACGGCCTTCATTGAGTGCGCCTTGGTAAAGCAATATATTTTTTTCTTGCTTTTTTAGTGGGCTAGGAGAGGAGTTAATCTTCTTAAAAGGCACATTGCGCACCACTCCAAAATCAAGGCCATATCGCTCCGAAAAAATGCGAGCCAAACCATCTCCGACCGTATAACCATGCGCAATACGTGGAATAGTCGCCCGCGCCACGCCTTCCCAAATCCGTTTTATCATTGGGCGATGCACGACTTCCGGTACTTCTGTAAAATACTCATGCGCGTCATAAACTACGGCTTTGCTGCGCAAACGACCGACCGCATAAGCAGGCAAAATGGTATCTAAGTCAACGCCGCATATGGCTTCACATTTTACGAAAAGCAAGTAAAAAAACAGCCGAATATTATATTCAATATAGAAAAATTTACCGCCATCAAAAAAGCAGTTAAGTCGCTCTTGTTCAAAGACTTGCGTCGCCAAAGACTGCGACTTTTTACGCTTTCTACCCACCAAAGTCACGGCATAGCCCGCTTGCACCAAAGAAGTGCAAATGCGTATCATACGTTGGTCGTAATTCAAGTCATTAGTGACGGTGCAGATGATGCGTTTTTTCATAGGGCGAAGGTACGTATAATTGGCGTTTTGGGGCTGTTAAATCCCCCTCACTATTTCACTGGTACTCGCAAACTAACCTCAAATTCATCACTCACCGTAAACGCGAAAAATGGGCCTTTTATGCCATAATCTTCCCTATTGATCGTCACTTTGCCCTCAAAAATATTATTCTGAAAAGTAAAGGGTATAGTAATCGTTTTCGTTATGCCGTGCATCGTCAAATCACCGCTTACTGCATAGCCGTCGCCTTTTTTCGCGAAGGTATTGGAGGTAAATTCTATCGTCGGATATTTGCCCACATTAAACCAACTTTCGCCACGGGCGTGCTTATCTTGTGTAGCATTACCAGTACTAATGGTTTTGGTTTGTACGCTTACGTCCATTTTGGCGGCGTTAAGGTTAGCTGCATCAAAAACAATCGTACCCGTAAGTCCTTGAAAAGTCCCTTCTGCACCTCTTCCACTGAAGGCAATGGAGTAATTATCGGCAATTTGATAATTGGTGAGTAGGGCAGTGGTAAAAGCTGTCAATGTGAATAAGCTACCGATTAGTAGCGCAAAGAGTATCTTTTTCATCGATTTTATTTTATTAGACTTTATGAATGAGATTTGAGCGGCTTTATTCTTGCTCTTTTGTCCTTGTTTTTCCTTTAAAATCAGTCAAAGTATTAACAATTATCCTTCTTTTAAAAGAAAACCAAGAACAAAATAGCGGCGTTTAAATCTCACTCAACCTCATTCATAAAGTCTATTAAAGTTAAATAGCTGAGTTTTAAACATAGCACTATCTAAAAAGAGAATACCACTTTAATTAGTTGTCTAAAATGGTGATTTCTTTTCGTAAATGTCTGCAAGCGAACGATACGTTGTATGCAACTTCAACTATTAAGGAAAAAGAACAAGCATAATGGTATAAATTATTTAGTTTTTTTCACTAAAATAGGTATAGAATCAAAAAAAGGGAAGCACCATGAAGTACTTCCCCTTTTTTATTGCTAAAAATCGAATAGATTTAAGCCACTTTACTAACGATGCCTTTGAAAGCATCTGGGTGGTTCATCGCCAAATCTGCTAAGACTTTACGATTTAATTCGATATTATTTTCTTTCAATTTGTGCATGAATACGCTGTAAGACATACCTTCTTGGCGTGCACCAGCATTGATACGCGCAATCCATAAACGGCGGAAAGCACGTTTTTTATTGCGACGGTCACGGTATGCATAACCCCAACCTTTTTCTACGGCGTTTTTCGCAACCGTATAAACTTTACTCCGCGCGCCCCAGTATCCTTTGGCGGCTTTCAAGATTTTTTTGCGTCTTTTACGTGACGCTACTGAATTTACTGAACGAGGCATAATCTCGATTTTTTTGTGCAGTACAGGGGCTTATTAATTAGGAATTGAGAATTAAGAATTTGAAATTCCGCTTTCTCAGCACTTTTGGCCTGTACTCTCGTGAAAAAATGAAGTCTTATTGTGAATAAGTCAAATAATTCACAATTTACCTTAAATGTTTAACAATCTCTTCATGCGTGGCGTATCACAAGCAGCAACGATAGCACTGTGGCGTAAAGCCAACTTCGTTTTCTTGGTTTTTTTACGCATCATGTGAGAAGTTTTCGCGTGTGCGCGCTTTAGTTTACCGCTACCGGTTACTTTAAAACGTTTTTTCGCACTTGAATTCGTCTTCTGCTTTGGCATAACTCGAAAAATATGAAATATGAATAATGAAAGAATTAATCTTTTAATTAACTGATTATCAATTAATTAACTCGATAATTCATTCTGTATTAAGTAGTATTGACTATATCAACACTTCCTAATGGGGCGCAAAGGTAAGTAAAATAATGGATAGATGAAAGTCTAATTCGATATTTTTAAGATACTTTGAAAAGGAAATCGTTTATGCTATAAACGACAATAGCGTAAAGAAAAAGGAAGGACAAGTCTTCTTTTCTCTTTACGCTATTGATTATATTAAGGTGAAGCAAAGTTACTATTAACAATAAACAGAACACGGAAGTGTACGTCTCAAAGGAAACCGTCTATCGTCTGTTGTAGAACTTTGTCACTATCTCAGTTTATTTCTTCTTAGGAGCTACCATAACGCTCATCCGACGACCTTCCATTTTCGGAAGTGCTTCGGCTGAACCTAGCTCGTCTAGTTCCTTCAAGAAGCGAAGGAGTAATAATTGACCACGGTCTTTAAATACAATCGTACGACCACGGAAATGCACGTATGCACGTACTTTATTGCCTTCCGTCAAGAATTCTTTGGCGTGACGTACTTTGAAATCAAAGTCATGATCATCCGTATTCGGACCAAATCGAATTTCTTTTACTTGTACTTTTACCTGCTTTGCTTTTAGCTCTTTTTCTTTCTTCTTCT
Source organism: Caprella mutica (assembly GCA_947561585.1). NCBI lineage: Eukaryota > Metazoa > Arthropoda > Malacostraca > Amphipoda > Caprellidae > Caprella > Caprella mutica. The sequence continues at coordinate 29,633 of CANNZV010000267.1, forward strand.
TCTCGTACAAGAATTTGTTGAAGTCAATAATGCGAACAACAGGTGGTTTCGCATTTGGAGAGATTTCTACTAAGTCAAGCTGTGCTTTTTCTGCCCATTGACGTGCTACACGCGTTTGGTAAACTTCGCCTGGCTCGATTTTTTCGCCAATTTTTTCACTAATTTTTTCTAGGTTTTCGCCTACTAAACGTACCTCTGGTACTTTAATGTGGAAATTAGTCCGAAAGCTATATTTCGGATTATCCGGCGGACGTTGGTTTCTTCTTCTTCTTATTGCCAAATGATTAATTATTTAATTAAAAAATGAATGTGGTTATGTTGTTTTAGTAACGCTCAAAAAATAATTTCCCGATTGGGACGGTCTCTTTTGCCCTTATTTTCCTTTTAAAATCAGTCATAGTATCAACAATTATCCCTCATTTAAAAGAAAACAAAGACCAAAATAAATTCGTCGAAATTATGAATTTATTCTTTCATCGTTCCTTGGTTTTTAGGAATAGATAATTATTTGGGCGAATATACTACTTAATAATTATTTACCAACAACAATTTTCTATCCCTATTAGCTATAACGCAAAAGTCGTCCAAAAAGGTTCTCCCATAACGAAGAAAAATCCTTTTTGAACGACTTTTTGCTATGTCAAGGCACCATTAAGCACTGACTTTTCCTTCTTTCTTTGTAATCTTTAATCCGTCTTTCTCTTCGTTCATTGTTGCTTCCAAAATACTACCTTCTTCTGGATTTTCATTCAAAATGAACTCCGCTAGAGGGTCTTCAATATATTTCTGTACAGCACGATTCAATGGACGTGCACCAAATTGCGGGTCGAAACCTTTGTCTGCTACAAATTCTTTTGCTTCCGTTGTTAATTCTAAAGCAAAGCCCATGATTTCCAAACGCTTGTACAAATCTTTCAAGGTAATGTCGATAATCTTGAAAATTTCCTCTTTCTGGAGGCTATTAAACACGACTACGTCATCAATACGGTTCAAGAATTCTGGTGAGAAAGTACGTTGTAATGCCGTCTGAATAACGGACTTACTGTGGTCATCAACAGAGCCTTTACGGGCTTTAGTTGCAAAACCAACGCCTTGACCAAAGTCTTTCAATTGGCGAACACCAATGTTCGAAGTCATGATAATCAGGGTGTTTTTGAAATCAACTTTGCGACCCAAACCATCCGTCAATTGACCATCATCCAATACTTGTAATAAAATATTGAATACATCTGGGTGTGCTTTTTCAATCTCATCTAAAAGCACCACACTATATGGCTTACGACGTACTTTTTCGGTCAATTGTCCACCTTCTTCATAACCTACGTAGCCCGGAGGCGCGCCGATTAAGCGAGAAAGAGAAAATTTTTCCATATATTCCGTCATATCTATACGAATGAGCGTATCTTCGCTATCGAATACTTGACGGGCTAAAGCTTTCGCTAATTCCGTTTTACCAACACCTGTTGGACCAAGGAAAATAAAAGAACCAATCGGTTTCGTTGGGTCTTTCAAGCCCACTCGATTACGCTGTATTGCTTTCGCAATTTTCATAATCGCTTCGTCTTGACCAATAATCGCTGTCTGCAATTGCTCCGCCATTTTGACGAGCTTTTTGCTTTCATTTTGTGCCACGCGTTGTACAGGAATACCCGTCATCATCGCCACTACTTCTGCGATATCATCTTCATCCACAGGGTAGCGTTTAGTACGACTATCTTCTTCCCATTCTACTTTGGCAAACTCTAGTTGACGAACCAATTTGCTTTCATCGTCGCGCAAGTCAGCAGCACGTTCATACTGCTGGTCTTTGACCGCTTGATTTTTTTGCTCTTTTATCTCCTCAATTTTCTTCTCTAACTCCTCAATATGCTTCGGCACATGAATGTTTTTCAAGTGAACGCGTGCGCCTACTTCATCCAATACATCGATAGCTTTGTCGGGCAAAAAGCGGTCAGTTATATAACGTGTACTCAACGAAACACAAGCTTTTATCGCTTTTTCTGAATAAGTAACGTTGTGGAAATCTTCGTATTTCGGTTTGATATTTTCCAAAATATGCACTGCTTCTTCTGGACTTGGTGGGTCCACAATTACTTTCTGGAAACGACGGTCTAGCGCGCCATCTTTTTCAATATATTGGCGGTATTCATCCAAAGTAGAAGCACCGATACATTGCAACTCACCCCGCGCCAATGCTGGCTTAAAGATGTTAGACGCATCCAAAGAACCCGTCGCACCGCCCGCACCTACTATGGTGTGAATTTCATCAATAAATAAGATAACATCGCGGCTTTTTTCGAGTTCCGTCATGATTGCTTTCATGCGTTCCTCAAATTGACCACGGTATTTAGTGCCTGCCACCAAAGCAGCCAAATCAAGCATTACCAAACGCTTATTAAATAGCGTACGGCTTACTTTTTTCTGCTGAATGCGAAGGGCAAGACCCTCTACGATTGCAGTTTTACCAACCCCCGGCTCACCGATAAGAATAGGATTATTCTTTTTACGACGGCTCAAGATTTGGCTAACGCGTTCGATTTCATTTTCGCGACCAATAATCGGGTCTAAACGACCTTCTTCTGCCAACTTGGTGATGTCTCGCCCAAAATTGTCGAGTACCGGAGTACGCGACTTTTGTTGTGCGCCTTTGCCGCCACGTTGTTGTCCACTACCACCACCATAATTGCCGCGCTCGTCTTCACTAAACTGGTCGTCATTGTCGGCAGCATTAGAAAACGGCTCGTCAAGAGGAGCGTTGAAATCAAAATCTTGACGTACATATTCTAGCTCTGCTTTATAAATATCATAATCGACATCAAAGCGCGCTAAAATCTTGGAAGCCAAGTTTTCTTTATGTTTCAGTACAGAAAGCATCAAATGTTCGGGCGCAATTTCTTCCGCTTTGAGCATTTTTGCTTCAAGGAAAGTCACTTTAAGTACCTTCTCTGCCTGTTTATTCAATGGTAAATTGCCTACATTAAGCACGGTATGTGCTGCCGGACGACGTTGTATGCTCTCCTCAATCGTATCCTTCAACTCTGGCATATCGACATCCAAGCTATCCAATACGCGGATAGCTAAGCTTCTACGTTCTTGCATGATACCGAGCAATAGGTGCTCCGTACCGATATAGTCGTGTCCTAATTTTACAGCCACATCTCTACTTCGTGAAATGACTTCTTTTACCTTAGGGGAAAATTTTCTTTTATCATTCATCATTGTTCGTTTCCGGTTTTCTTAAAAGTATCAGATATAGTTAGATTTTAGATGATAGATTTTAGACAGAAGATGAGACAATGAGATAGAATGATTAGAAAGACTTATTTTTTTGTAAAAAATGAATGAACAATATTTTACAAATTGATTAAAATTTAAAGTCTTTTTATCTAGTCTTCTGTCTAATGTCTATTATCTAATATCTTACTTATACACCTAAAGGTATATTTATTTTAGCCAATGGTCGGAACAATATTAACGGATAATTTTGGTATCTACAAACCAAATTTAAAGTTATTCCAAAAAAAAAATGAAATATAGGGCAATGTATTAAAAAACCATTGGATATACCCACTTTTATTTATCGAAAAATTCATGCCATAGCCATATTTGTCCTCAAAACGGCCATTTTGTCCTGACATTGTTGCCGATAGCTGCCATTTGTCGCTGATTGGCATTTTTAGGAAATGGATGATTATTCCATTTTGCTAACATTAAACACAGTTTCTACTAAAAAGATGCCTTTCGAGTATAAATTGCATATTCATTTGTCGGCGGGAACCTATTTTTTCTTTTATGAAAAGTTAGACGATTTGCTTTTTAAAGGTTTAATCTATTTTAAAATACTTGTATTTTAGATATGAATGTTTTTTTTTGCCTGAAAAATTTTAATAAAACTAAAATTTGCCTTTACTTTACTCTTGGGTTTAAATGCCTACTCTTCATCTACTTGATATTAAGTAAAATCTAATAATATATTATTAGGATGTTGTTTTTTTGAAAAAACACCCTAATTAATGGCATTGGTTGGTTTAGTTGGCGAAACAATTTAAGAAGACATTGCACAAAAATAATCAAATGAAAAAAAACATACTCCAATTAATGAGTATAAGCTTACTAATAAGTTTATTCTTTATGGCTTGCGAAAATGAACCGTCAAATAAAAAAACAATCCCTACCGATTTAGGAGGTCCCCTTTTTGAGCTATTATCCACAGAACAGACGGGCATTGATTTCAATAATAAAATTACAGAAAATGAAACTTATAATCATATTTTGAGTGATGTAGTGTTTAATGGTGGAGGCGTTGCTGTTATTGATATTAATAATGATGGACTACAAGACTTATTTTTTGCAGGGAATATGGAAAAGGATAAGCTATATTTGAATAAAGGGAACTTAAAATTTGAAGATATTACTATCAAAGCTGGTATTACTAGTAATACTTGGTCAACGGCAGTAACGGTTGCGGATATTAACCAAGATGGTTATTTGGACCTGTATGTAGGGAAATTCATGTTAATGGATGCAGGTGACAGAAAAAATGAGTTGTATCTGAATAATGGCGACAATACCTTCTCCGAAAAAGCAGCCGAATATGGTATAGCTGATAATGGACATTGTACGGCAGCCAACTTTTTTGACTATGACAAAGATGGCGATATGGACTTATATATCGGTAATCAACCACATGTAACTCGCCATGAAAAGGCTGCTAAAAATCTGCAAATCAATAAGGCAGATTTTACAGATAGATTGTTTCGTAATGATGGCAATCGTTTTACGGATGTAAGTAAAGAGGCTGGAATAATGAATTACAACTTCACCTTAAGTGCAACGGTGAGTGACATGAACAATGATGGTTGGCCAGATATTTATGTAGCATCTGATTATGAAGAACCGGACTATTACTATCAAAACAATGGTGATGGGACGTTCAAAAATATTGCGAATGAAGCTTTGCGTCATCAAAGTAATTTTTCGATGGGCGTGGATATTGCCGATTTTAATAATGATGGTTGGATGGATATTTATGTAGCAGATATGGCAGCAGCAGATAATTTTCGCACCAAAGCGAATATGGGCGGTATGAACCCCAAAAAATTCTATGATTTAGCAAAAGCGGGCTATCATTATCAATATATGTTTAATATGCTACAACTCAATAATGGCAATGGAACATTTAGTGAAATTGGAGCCCTCTCGGGCGTAGCAAATACAGATTGGAGTTGGTCCACACTATTTTCGGATTTTGATTTAGATGGTGATAAAGACTTAATTGTATCTAATGGACAGCCAAGAGATATAAAAAACAAGGATTATATTATTCGCCGAAAAATAATATTAGACTCGCTTGCTAATGAAGCACGTGCGCGTGGTGAAAAACCTGCTATTTCTAGTATGGAACTAGTCAATTTAGCACCACAAACGAAGCTCAATAATTACGTTTATGCCTATAATCAAGATTTAATTTTTACGGATAAAGTAAAAGAGTGGGGCTTTGAACAAGCGACGTGGACGCAGGGCGGTGCTTACGCTGATTTGGATAATGATGGTGATATGGACATCATATTGAACAATATGAATGACCGTGCTTTTGTCTATCGAAACAAAGCCGCTGACCGCCAAATAGGTAATCATCTACGCGTTAAGCTAACAGGTAAGTCAAAAGGAAATCCCTTAGCTTATGGCGCCAAAGTGTGGCTCTATTCAGGTGATGAAATGCAGGTACAAGAAGTCGCACCTGTGCGCGGCTATATGTCCACTTGCGACCCTGTTTTGCATTTCGGTTTAGGTGCAATGGAAACAATAGACCGCTTAAAAGTGCAGTGGGCAGATGGAAGCGTTTTAGAGCAGAAAAACATCAAACCCAATCAATTATTGACCTTTAAGTGGGCGGATGCAAAAGGACAAGAACCATTTCCTAGTGCGAAATCAAAAACTACTCTTTTTGAAGATAAAACACTTGCTTCAGGTATTGATTTTGCGCATCAAGAGAATGTATTTGAAGATTTTGACCGCGAGATTTTATTGCCACACCGGATGTCTCGTTTAGGTCCTTGTACTGCTGTTGCAGATGTAAATGGCGATGGTCTAGAAGACTTTTTTGTCGGCAATGCAGCAGGAAATGCCAGCGCACTTTTCTTGCAAAACCAAGCAGGCAGATTTACTCGAACTAGCCAAGCTACGTTCAATATAGATGCGGCTAGCGAGGCTATTCACGCCCACTTTTTTGATGCCGATGGCGATGGCGACCAAGACTTATATGTGTCAAGTGGTGGCAATGAATTTGCTGCAAATAGCGCGGCACTTAAAGATCGTTTATATACCAACGATGGGCAAGGCAACTTCAAAAAATCAACGGCTTTACCCAATATCGCTATCAGTACAGGTGTGGCTCAATCAGGTGACATAGATGGCGATGGCGATTTAGATTTATTCGTTGGTGGCCGTCAAGTTGGCGGCAAGTATGGATACACGCCACCAAGTTTTATTCTAGAGAATAAAGACGGTAAATTCGTAGATATTACTAAAATTGTTGCGCCAAATATTGCAACTATCGGCATGGTCACAGATGCTAAATGGTTAGATATAGATGGAGATAAAGACCAAGATTTAATCGTGGTAGGAGAGTGGATGCCGTTGACTTTTTTCCGAAATGAAGGTGGAAAACTGACCAATATGACTACTGATATGGGCATGGAAAAAACAAACGGCTGGTGGAATCGTATGGAGTTTGCCGATTTTGATAAAGACGGCGATTTAGATTTTATAGCCGGAAATTTAGGAACGAATATCAAATACAAAGCCTCTGATTTAGAGCCATTTAGAGCTTATGTAAAGGACTTTGATGGCAACAACACCAATGACGTTTACTTAGGTTATTATGAAAAAGGAGTATGCTATCCGGTGCGTGGGCGGCAGTGCTCGTCTCAGCAAATGCCATTTATCAAAAAAGAATTTGCCAGCTATACTGCCTTTGCAAATGCGTCTATTGATGAAGTCTTAAGTGAGCGAAAAGAAGGCGCCATTAGCCTCGAAGCACATCTTTTTGAAAGTGTGTATGTGGAAAATAAAGGCGATGGCAATTTTGTCATTCATACCTTGCCAAATGAAGCGCAAATAGCGCCTATCTATGGCGTTTTAGTAGAAGACTGGAACGATGACGGGCATTTAGATTGCTTTATTGCAGGTAATTATTATGAGCGAGAAGTAGAGACTATTCGCTCGGACGCAGGAGCTGGACAACTGTTGCTAGGTAATGGAAAAGGGCAATTTAAAGCTACTCCAATTGCTGAAACGGGTATATTAGCCTATCTAGATGTACGTACTTTAGCGAAAATAAATACAGCTTCAGGAAAGCCAATGATACTGATTGGTAATAATGATTTAGGGATGCAAGTTTATCAAAAACGTTAGTCTATTGCTGTAGTAAATGCATAAAGCACTGAAGGAGTATTCTACTTATATTCATTTAGAGTACTCCTTTCTGTTTTAATGTATGAAGTGTCGATAGCTTAGTGTTTATACAGAGTACTAAGTATTTATATTGCTGTATCTTAATTGTATTTATAGATAATTTTGCGAAAAAAACATTTTTTTAATAATTCTATATAGGCCTTGTTATAAATTATTTATATAAAAATTCATTTTTTTTTTGCTTCAAATTTTCTTTTTTGCAAAACCTTTCCTAAATTTGCTACGTATTAAAAAGATATAAAGCACTTAAAAATGCTTTATGTTTTAACCCTGAGGCCAAGATTATCTTACTTATCATCTATTTAGAGATGAAATCTTGCCTACAATATTTTCGGACAACAGACAAAATCTTTTTCTGGACATTTTACAAAAAAAACTGCTACGTAGTATTTCACTACGTAATTATCCGATTGTTTAACTGCTCTTTAGTAAAAAAAGGAAAACTACACAAACACACATTTATTAGACCTTGCTGTTTAATAACGCTGGTCTATTTTCATTAACCTGAAAAAATCAAAACACCATGCTTAGAATTAAAAATAGTCCTTAGTTTCCTTTTTTACAACATTTCTTGTCCCCCCTCCCTGTAATAGGCTGCTTGCACCTACCTACTAATGGTATGTTTATGTTTCCTGATTACAGCTCTACTTGATGATGCACTCGTCGAGCTGCTATAGCTATGTCTTTAGCTAGTTCAAGTGACTTTGCCAAGTACATTCAATCAAACGTATTCGATTGTCGAGCCATTGCTATGCCTTGACATAACAATAATTACCCTTTTTATAATTTTTTTAACCAAATTTTTAAAAAATGATTAATACTTGGACAAAAAGTAAAATTCAACCACAAAAGTGGCTAAGTCGAACCTCTGGGTTCCTAGCAGCCTTTTGCTTGGTCTTTAGCTTTACCTCACTACAAGCACAGATTGTAGCTACAGGTCCGGCTTCTGCTGTAAATCAAATAGATAATGCAAATCCACCATTTCTATCTCCAGCTACAGTTGTTTCTAATTGTGTAGTAGAAGATGATGGTGATGCAAACACCGTTGGTTATGACATTTCTGCGGTCAATCTAGACATTACACACACTTTTGATGCTGATTTAGAGCTTACTCTAATAGCTCCTAATGGAGTTACGTTAGATTTAAGTTCTAATAATGGTGGCGGAGATGATGATTTTACTGGTACTGTATTCCAAGATGGAGGTATCATAATCGATGGAATAGGAACTGGGGACCCTAATGGTGCGCCATTTACGAATATTTATGAACCAGAAGGCGGTACTTTCGCTGCTACTTTTGCTGGTGCGCCTGTAGGCGGTGACTGGACATTGCAAGTACTGGATGATGCTGGCGGTGATGAAGGTACACTAAATAGCTACTCTATTGAGTTTACACCATCTAACGATGCTTGTGCAGATGCACATCCGACAGTTCCTAGTTTAGCGGGGACTGTTTATTCTGGTTGTTCTACTGGAGCAGCGTTCTCTCCTCCGCCAGCTTGTGATGGTTTTACTCTTCCTAATACTTATTTTTCAGTAATAGGCAATGGAGGTGACCTGACACTAACCGCAGCAAGTAATGCTATTCCTGTCATTAGTGTAATAGAAGGTGGTTGCGGAGGTGTCTGCTTACCAGATAATATTTTTAATGATAATCCAAGCTTTACGGGAACATTTGTTATTCCTGCATCCTTAGTTGGCGTAGAATATATTATTGCTTTAGATGATAATGGTTTCCCTGGTGATTATACCCTTACTGTTCAAGGAGTCCCACCATGTACCGTAAACGCCATCTGTCAAGACCCAACGGTACTTTTAGACGCAACAGGTAACGGAACAATCACAGCTGCTGAACTAGACGGAGGTTCTAACTCAGACTGTGTAGGCCCATTAGCTTTCTCTATCGGAGATGCAGATGCAGACGGCACACTAGATAGAACGGCTTTTACTTGTGCAGATGCAAATGCACAATTCCCTGTTACTTTAGTAGTAACAGATACGGATAGTGGTGCAACAGATGAATGTGTAGCTACTGTAACCGTACTCGACCAAGTAGCGCCAATGGTAACATGTGTAAATACAACAGTAGCGTTAGGAGCAGATGGTACAGTAAGTATCGAAGCGGCTGATGTAACTGCAACAACTTTGACGATTACTGGTGGTGATAATGGTTCTGGTGCTGCTGGTACTACTTCAGCTACGGTAACTATTACAGTGCCAGGTAGTATTGATGTTGACTGGTTTTATTCAACTACTGATATCCCAGGTTTTGACGATTTCGGTTTTACATTGAATGGTGTGACTACCTTATTGGCAGATACTAATGGACAAACAGGAACAGAGACTATTGCAGTAGTAGAAGGAGATGTCTTGACGTTCTTTGTCGATACGGATGATAATATCTTTGGAGCAGGTGTTATAACTATTGTTCCAACGACGATAACAAGCGACTACGACCCGGCAAACTTTGTTATTGCTGATGATTCAGGAGGAACGGTAACTTTCGCACCAGTAGCTTTCGATGCTTGTGGTATTGCTTCTTTCGCTATTGATAATGACGACTTTGATTGTACAGAACTTGGTGCAAATACAGTAACATTAACAGCTACTGACGTAAACGGTAATGTAGGTACTTGTACTGCAGTAGTAACTGTAATCGATAATACTGACCCGACAGCTGTTTGTATCGATGCAACAGTACTTTTAGATATAGCTGGTAATGGGACAATTGCAGGCGCAGACATAGATGGTGGTTCTACTACTACTTGTGGCGACCCTCTGACACTTACTATTGATCCATTAGACCAAGCTGCTTTCACTTGTGCTGATGCAAACGCTCAATTTCCAAATACTACTTTGATTGTAACCAATACCGTAACTGGTGAAACAGCAACATGTGAGTCTACCGTAACCGTACTCGACCAAGTAGCTCCAATGGTAGCATGTATGCCATTCACAGCAGAACTAGACGCAAACGGCTTAGTAGAAATTGACATCGAAGATGTATTAGCTCCCGCTTTGACTATTGTAGGTGGTAATTCTGCTGGTGGCAACTTAGGACCTGCAGGAACAACCGAAGCAACCGTAACTATTAATAACGCCGGTTCTTTAGTTTTAGACTTTAGCTATACAACTCCTGATGCTGATGGTTTTGATGATTTTGGATTTACATTAAATGGTACGACTACCTTATTAGCAGATGCAAATGGACAAAATGGAACATTGACTATAGATGTATTACCAGGTGATGTTTTAACCTTCTTTGTCGCTACAGATGATAATGGTTTCGGAGCAGGTACAGTAGCACTTACACCTGATAATTTCCTTTTAGCAGGAGATTTAGGACAGCAAAACTGGACAGTAGTAAATACAGTTGGTTCTGATGGTAGCGTAACTTTCAACCCAACAGATGCTTGTGGTATTGCATCTTTAAGCTTAGATGATGATGACTTTACTTGTGCTGAATTAGGTGTTGGTAACACAGTAACCGTAACAGCTACTGACGTAAACGGTAATGTAGGTACTTGTACTGCAGTAGTAACTGTAGAAGATAACTTAGCACCAGTAATGGTTTGTAATGATGATACTGTAGAATTAGATGCAACAGGTAATGTTGTATTAGATGCAAACGCATTAGCAGCAGGCTCAACGGACAATTGTGACCCTAATCCAGTATTTGTTGCAGCTCCAGCAGCTTTAACTTGTGCTAATGCAGGTACTACCGTAGCGGTAACCGTAACAGGAACCGACGCTTCTAACAACGCTGCAAACTGTATTGCAATGATAACCGTAGAAGACAACACTGCTCCAGTAGCGAACTGTGTGAATGTAAACGTAATTTTAGACGAAAACGGTGAAGGTTCTACTACAGGTATTGCTATCGCAGGTGGTTCTAGCGATGCTTGTGGCATTGCTTCTATCGAGCCAGCAGCATTAGACTTTACTTGTGCAAATATCGGTGCTAATACTGTAACGATAACAGTAACGGATGTAAACGGTAACGAGGCTACTTGTATGTCTACAGTAACCGTTAGCGACAACATCGACCCGAATGTAATCTGTCGTCCAGACATCAATACACAAACCAACTCAGGTGAGTGTGATGTGAACTTGATTTTATTGAAGCCTTTCGCTTCTGATAATTGTAGTATTGCTTCTATTACCGTTTCAGGTAATAACGGAGCTAACATCACTAATGGTGAACCAACTACAGGTACGTTCCAGCCAGGTCTCACAACCTTAACTTGGTCTGTAACAGATGCAGGTGGCAATACGGTAACTTGTCAAAATGAAGTAGTCGTTTACGAATACGAAGCTCCATTTATTGACCCGAGCTATGCTCAAATTACAACTTGTACAGACGACGGACTTTGCTCTGCTAAAGTAAATATCAATCCAAATATCACAGATAACTGTGGTATGGTAAATATCACTGGTACTGGTATTTTTGTATTACCTGCAGGTGTACACCAACGCGAAGTAACAGCTACTGACGTAAACGGTAATGTGACAACAGTAATCATTCCTGTATATGTACATGACTGTGAAGCTCCAGAAATTACTTGTGCACAAGGTCCAATCGTAGTTAATTCTTCGAATAATAACCCTACTCCAGTAAACATTCCTAATGCTTCTGCTACGGATAACTGTGGCGTAACGGGTATTACGAATGACGCTTTAGATGCTTTCGCTTTAGGCGAGCACACCGTAACTTATACCGCAACAGATGCTTACGGCAACGAAAGCACTTGTACGGTTGATGTAGTCGTAAACCCAGGCGTATGGGCGAGCATGGCACCAATTCAAGCTTCTATTCCATCTATTGACGAAGAATCATTCGTTAACTGGAATGCTCCACAAGTTGGTATCAACTGTGAGCAATGTGGTGAAACAGACATTCCTGACTTTGTGTATTTAGGCGACTTCTTCGGTCACCAATACTTCATGCACACCAGCACAGGTAGTTTCTACGACGCACAAGATGCTGCTATCCAAATGGGTGGTCACTTAGTATCTGTAAATAATGCAGAAGAAAACTTCTTCTTAGCAGGTGTAATGCCAAGCGACGTAGAAAACGTATGGATTGGTTTCTCTGACGAATTAGGCGAAGAAGACGGTGATTACTCTTGGGTAAATGAAGACGAAATTACGTATGTAAACTTCGGTTCAGAAAACATTCCTTCTAACGAAGACCAAAACTTTACATTGATTGACCAAGAAGGTGACTGGGTGTTGACAGATGACACAGAAGCACACTTCTTTATCGTAGAACGTCCATGTGTGGACATCGTACAGACTGGACCAATCGTAGAAGTTGAAAACAATGCAGGTGAAGTAGAAGAAGTATTATTAGAAGCAGGGGATATGTGGCCAGAAGGCGAATACAATGTAACTTACCAAGCAACTGACTTATGCGGCAACTTTGGCGTATTTGGTTTTGATGTAAGTGTCATTGAGCCAGATGCTGAATACTGTCAATCAGGTTCTAATGACAACGAAGGTCTTTGGATTGAGCGCGTTGAAATTGGTAATATGAACCAAGAAAGCGAAGCTGACGAAGACGGTTACGGTGATTACTTAGACCAAACTTTCCAGTTGGCTAATATGGCTGAGGAAGACGAAACGCCTTCTACTACTATCAGCTTAGAAGCAGGTGGAAATGAAGACGGTCAAACATTATACTGGAACGTATTTGTTGACTTGAACCAAGATGGCGACTTCTTCGACAATGGCGAAATGCTCTACCAAGCAGCTAGCCAAAATGCTATCGAAGCAACTTTGGTATTGCCAGAAGCAGTAGCATTTGATACTCGTATGCGTGTGATGGTTAGCCGTTTCGGTTACTCTCAAGCATGTGGTAACATCTACACTGGTGAAGTAGAAGATTATGCAGTAAGCATCGACAACTTGGAATTCACACCAGGCGACGCAACAGATGCATTCGTAGCTAATGTATATCCAAACCCAACAGTGGACTATGTAATGGTTCACTTGACGGCTAACGAAGTACCAGCGACGATTTCTATCTTCGACCAATTAGGAAAATTACACCACCAGCAAGCAATTAGCGAGCATGATGGTCAAACTTTCCGTATTGATTTGAGTGGCTTTGCAGCAGGTATGTACCAATTGCAAGTAGCTACTGAAACAGGTGCTGAAACGCATACGATTACAGTTATGGCTCGTCCATAATAAAAATAGAAATGATTGCTTGTTTTTAAAGCTTACTGAAAAGTAATTTATAAAGAAGCGAACCTTTTGGGATAAAATTCGTGAAGTGCTGCCTTTGGGCGGCACTTCCTTTTTGTATGAGTATAAATGTGGTGTTAGCTGTAAAAAAAAATAGGATTTTTTTCAGATAACATCACTGTTTATACGACTTATACGACTTGTACGACCGTGAAACCGAGCGATGTTATCAAAAAAAAGGTTTTGACCTTTTTTTATTGCTAACACCACCTATATGTATGCTTAATTCAAGGACACAGCTCCAAAAGCAGTCGATAAACTTTCAGATGTATTCCTTATGTTTGCCTTCCATACACCCCATTTACCACAAAATCGTCCGCCGTAAAACCGTCCATCGTCCACCGTCAAAACAAATGTCATGCAACTAAAAGACGCTACCTTTCAAATCACCTTCAATGGTAAAACCGAAATCTTTCGTTCCGACAAAATGACTTTTTTTGACAAACTTTATGTCGAAAGTAAATTGACGCAAGTAGTTGATAGTCAGTCAGGTGTGAAAGGCGTGGCGATTGCTGTAATGGTTCACCCAAAACAGCCTGTACGTCTCGAAAAGTTAGAAATAATACTCCCGAAAAGCTACCAACAAAGCAAGCAAATTCTCTGCAATGGCTACCAATCTTGGTCAGCAACCCGTTGCTTTACACCTTCCGAAAAAATACCGCGACCGAATGTCATCATGCGTCACTATATGCCTTATCATGGCGACCACCATATCTCCGAAATAAAGCGCGGCAAAGGGCAGTTGCATAGTTGGACATACACGACTATTCAGCCCGAAACTTCATCTCTAAACCAATTCGAACTAGCTGCTTCACTTGACGAAACAACGGCTTTTACGCTTTTTCAGCATGATACCAATACCGGACAATTACATATTCAAAGCGATTGTGCGAATTTAGATTTAGAACATTCAATGCCGCTTTTAAATGTCGTTTTGCTAAGAGGGGAGGAGCAGGCCTGTTTTGATAAATGGCAAGACTTATATGTGCCACATTTACCTGAAAAAAAAACGACCAAAACCGTAGTTGGTTGGACGAGTTGGTATCACTATTACACTGACATCTCGGAAGAAATTATTTTAAAAAATCTAAATGCCTATACCGCAGCCAATACCCAAATCGACTACTTTCAAATTGACGATGGTTGGCAAAAAACAATAGGCGACTGGCTCGATATACGCGATACTTTTCCGAATGGTATGCAGAATATACGACTGAAAATCAGTGACTTAGGAATAAAAGCAGGATTATGGCTTGCGCCCTTTGTTTGTGATAAACGCTCTAAAATATACCGAGATAAACAACATTGGCTACTCAAAGATGAAGCCGGAAAATTGCTTAAAATAGGACATATTCCGCTTTGGGGCGGCGATTTTTTTGCGCTTAATATTTACGATAAAGAAGTGCAAGATTATTTATCAAAAGTATTGCTGACGGTATTTGAAAAATGGGGATTTGATTTGGTGAAGTTAGACTTCTTATACGCCGTTTGCGCTCGACCGCCAAAAGGAAAAACACGTGGACAAGTCATGGCATTCGCGATGGATTTTTTGCAGAAAATAGCAGGGAAAAAACAAATATTAGCTTGTGGAGTACCATTAGGTAGCGCCTTTGGGGTGGTCGATTATTGTCGAATTGGCCCAGATGTCCATCTCTCTTGGGAAAATAAGCAAATGAAATGGCTGAAATTTCGCGAACGTACTTCTACCCTTGGTACTCTCCGAACCACCTTAAATCGATGGCAACTCAATAATCGGTTTTTCGGCAACGACCCAGATGTTTTTATTTTGCGCAGCGAAAAAAATAAATTGAATACGGAACAACAATATACACTTCTATTAGTCAATGTATTACTCGGAAAATTGGTTTTTACCTCTGATTTTATAACCGATTATACACCCGAACAGTGGAGCGAATATCAGCAAGTTATGCAATGGAAAAACTGCCTAATCAAAGAGGTCAAACCAGTAAATATAGACCAATATCGTATTCAATTTGTACAAGCTAAAAAACACTACATTGCCTTGGTTAATTTATCGAAAAAAATAGCAAAATTTTCGTTTGAAAAGCAAGAAATAAAGCTTAGTGCATTTGAAAGTATCGTGCTAAAATCGTAAAAAATACGAAATATGGAAAAGAAAGTTTATATTCGCTTAACAATTGTAAAAAAAAATACTTTTACATACCTTCCTGAGAAAGCTACATCTCTGTGCAAACTTCTGATTTTCAAGGACTTGTGTGGGTTATGTCGATAGTTCGGCAGCGAGTTCAACTTTTATAAATCAGAATTCATTTTCCTATTTTATCCAAACATTAATGCTCTTTAGCTTGCTGAAGAGCATTTTTTATATTTCTCATCTCGGTTTTCTTCCCAAATTTGGTATGCCGACGGACAAAAAAATAAATGGATAGTTATCGTTTATTTTTACCTTTGATTCTCAACTGTATTATTTGAAAAATTAACTACTTCATTTTTCAAATAATTTGACAACTTTTGCAAAAATAGATTTCCTTGTCATGAAGCGACTGCAGGTCAACGCGCGACATAGAACTGCAAAAATTGTTAAAAAAGATATTTATTTCAGGGACTATTCTGAAGGAAAAACCGATGCTATACTCACTATTTTATAAAATGATGAAAAATAGTATCGCCCAATAATTAGAATGGTATTTCTCAATTGTTCATTAATAAAAACACGCTTAACAATGAAGCAACTTTTACTGTGTATTTTTACATTACTGACTACTCTCAATTTATTCAGCCAAGCACCAGCCAACGACGATTGCGCCAATTCAGTCGCTATTATGTTGGATGAAGTGGTTGATTTTTCTACTGTTGAAGCAACGATGGACGGACTTTCTGTCACTTGCTTTGGCGACAATGACAGCATCCCCGGGGATGTTTGGTTTACTTGGACAGCAACCTTGACAGGTGAGGTCAAATGGTCTAACTGTAGTACTGCTGACTTCGACTCGCGTATGGCAGTTTACAATGCTGGCGTAGGCTGTACCCCAGCAGACGCAGACGTTTTAGGCTGTAACGACGATGGCGCAAACTGTGAAGCTAGCACCTCAGAATTAATTTTCCCTTGTCTAATGGGAGAAACATACCTATTGCGTATGGGCGGATATGCGGACGAGGCCACCCCAGCTACTTTCGGTACTGGTACCGTCGTATTGACGGAAACCAATGCGCCAGCAAATAACTACTGTGTGAATGCAGAAGTAGTGATGAATGGACTTGGTCAGGCATTTACGACTGTAGATGCTTCTACAGATGGACCAGAACACCCAGACAATCCTTGTTTTGGTTTCGGTAGCTTGGTAGCCAATGCAGACATTTGGTACACCTACACTCCTGATTTTACGGGCTCTGTACTTTGGTCAACTTGTAACACGGGCGGATTTGACACGCGCTTAGCAGTTTACGGACCAGACTTGCCAAACTGCCCACCACTAGATGAAGACTTATACTCTTGCAACGATGATGGCCCAGACTGTTCTGGTTATACTTCCTACCTCATTTTTGATGTAGAAGAAGGCATGACTTATACCTTGCGTTTAGGTGGTTTTGGTGCTGATTTTGGTTCTGGTACATTTGATTTGGAGGAAATTATTCCACCAACACCACCAGCCAACGATGAATGTCCAAACTCAGAAGAAACGATGGTTATCACACCAGAAGTGGCTGATGCCTTTGGGTTTATTACTAATGGAACAACAATCGCTGGCTATTTCGATACGGAAGATTACCTATATCCTCCATGTTTAGGTAACCAAGATGGTGGGGAGTTTTCGGATGTTTGGTACCACTTCAATACTTTAGGAAATACCGAACTCCAAGTACGGTTTTTCAATTTCTCTCAAAATGAAAACTCCGTTTTCTATCTAGATATGTTTACTACTTGTGATAGCCAAGTTGATACTGTAGTAGTCATGAATAGCTGTCTAAGTGTGGATTTTGATAACATGAATGCATTCGGCGATGTAGCTGGTCTGCCAGACGAACCAACGGATTTATTAATTCGGGTATCTACTCGTCTAACCTCTGATTCTCCGGGAGAATTTGCCTTCCAAATCGTAGGTGCTGTGATGGATAATGTAGAAGATGTTTTTGCGGCAAATGGCGTAAATTTCTTCCCAAATCCAGCTAGTACTCAAGCAACTTTAGAGATGAATTTAGAGCGTGCATCAGATTTAACATATAGTATGCTTAATGCATTAGGACAAACCGTTCAGACGCAAAATCTTGGACGTTTACCAGTTGGTAATCATCAATTAGAAGTACAATTAGATGCCTTGCAAGCTGGAATTTACTTCTTGACGATTCATTCAGAAAATGAACAAAAAACGGTTCGTTTTGTGAAACAATAAGCCAGTTTATTTTCCTTTAAACAATAGAAATTAAACTAAAAAAACAAATTCGGCAGGCTCAAAAAAGAACTTGCCGAATTTATTTTTATTTTTTTTCGCCTCCAAGTCCTTGTAAATCAGAGACTTGGAGGCAATTTTTGATTTTAGTAGAAAAAGGCTTGGATATATCCCCAAAAACATTCTATATTTGCGTCGCTTTAGGAGAAAAGCACATAATGTTTTATTAAATGAAAAATGTTATTCTCGGAACTTAATTTCCGTAATAAGGTTTAATAAAATGACCAGAATGCGAAAGTAGCTCAGCTGGTAGAGCACGACCTTGCCAAGGTCGGGGTCGCGAGTTCGAATCTCGTCTTTCGCTCCAAAAGCCTCTAAATGATTGGAGGCTTTTTTGTTCAATTCAATGGAATTGAACAGCGTTTAAATGATAAATAAATAAGAAGGTTTAGGCTTTCCTAATCCATAATTATTTATTTCTAATTAAACCTGCCTGGGTGGTGGAATTGGTAGACACGCTGGACTTAAAATCCAGTGCTTTCACGAGCGTACGGGTTCAAGTCCCGTCCCGGGTACTATTTTTTTTAATCGTTGTTAGTTAATTAACCAGAATGCGAAAGTAGCTCAGCTGGTAGAGCACGACCTTGCCAAGGTCGGGGTCGCGAGTTCGAATCTCGTCTTTCGCTCCAAAAGCCTTCATTTTTTGAAGGCTTTTTTTTTCAATCGAATGCAATTGAAAACGTTTATATATTAAGAGTTTTAATTACCGAATTGCCGAATGTAATCCTTCTAATTCGTAATTATTAATTCCTAATTAAAACTGCCTGGGTGGTGGAATTGGTAGACACGCTGGACTTAAAATCCAGTGCTTTCACGAGCGTACGGGTTCAAGTCCCGTCCCGGGTACTATTTAAGAAAAGTCCTTGTTAATCAGCTGATTAGCAAGGGCTTTTTTTTGCACAAAATTGAAAAAAAATTCCTACTCCCTAAACCGAAAACAGGGATTCTCGGTTTAAGTAAATGTCAAGTAGTGTTACCCGTTTTCTAAATCCCTCAGCTAATCCTGAATGCTTCAAAACCAATCCATTTTTCATGCCAATTGAGCCTATATAACTAAATGAAATAATGCAAAATATTCCTTCTATTCTGAACTTTATTAAGCATCAAGACTTTACATAAATAATAGCATTAATTTGACTGACTACTTAGCTATTTTTATAGTAGTTTATGTTTTGTTTTGTAAATTTGCAGCTCACTCCCCTTTTATTGTTTTAATATTAACTTGACTGACTACTAAGTTAAATTGTAAAGGTTGTTTAATTCCGATTACTTATTGTTAATGCAGCCTAGTGTAAAAAACAAAAACTATGTTTAATACCTCTCTAAAAAAACAGCCGATAAGCGGGCTGTTTTGTCAACAAATACTCCAAAAAATTTATCTCTTAGCTTTTTTAGTGCTAAGCGTATTGATGCCTCTTTCTGCACAAATTGAAGTGACGACTAATCATAGCGATGCTCAATATGATGTCGATGAAACCATCATTTTCCAACTTTCGTCTGATGAAAGCGACTCGGTGACCTACGAAATTCGTTACGATGAATTATCGCCTGCTTTGGCTACGGGTACGCTCTACTTGCAAGCTAATCAAACGCAAAATGTCACCTTTCAATTAGACGAACCTGGTTTAGTATTTTGCTTTGCACAACAAAACGGAAACGAAGCGCTTGGTGGGGCTTTAGTGGAGGCTAATGCTATTCTTCCTTTGGAGGACGAACCGGACGATTTTGATGCTTTTTGGAATGGGCTGCGCAATCAAATCAACAATGTGCCATTAGATGCTGATTTAGACTTCTATGAAGAAGATGATGGTATCGAAACCTATCGAATAAATCTCGGAAATATTGATAACCGTCGCGTATATGGCTGGATAACAATACCCCCAGGGGATGGCCCATTTCCAGCTATTATCACCATGCCTGCTTATGGCAGTGGCGCAATTTCCAAAGCACAAGATTTGGCGGATAAACTGGAAGTGATTTCCATTTCATTAAGTGTACATAATGTGCCCGCAGGACAAACAGACCCCGATGCTTACGATGATAATAACATGGCTGACCCTGACGAATATTACTATAGATACGGCGTTTTAGGCGGCTTACAGGCTATAGAGTACCTGTTTACACGTGCTGATTTTGATGGTGAAAATATTGGTGTGACGGGGGCAAGTCAAGGCGGTGGTTTGGCTTTAATGTTGGCTGGTTTGGACGATAGAATTGATGTATTGGCAATTAGTGCGCCTGCATTATGCCAGCATGTAGGTATGAAATACGATAAAGCAAGTGGTTTCCCACAATACATTCATCGGTCTCGTACGCAATTTAATGACCCCGCTCACGAGACAGCGACGGTAGCTGCCAGTAAGTATTATGATGCTAGTTATTTTGCTAATCGCTATGATGGGCCGGCTTTAGTTTCTGTGAATTATCGAGATTTAATCACGCCAGCCGCTACAAATTTTGCGGCAATAAATGGATTACGCGGACAAACCGTAGTGGTGCATAATATCGAAGATGGACACACGCACCCGTCGGAATATTGGAGTGGACGCTACGACTTCTTCCGTCGAGTAGTACCAGAGATGATTGTACCGCCTTATTTTGTAGGAGAAGGTTTTTGGGCGAATGCTGGCGAGGATGCAACGGCTGATATAGGCGAAAGTATTGCGCTTACAGGTGAATTTTATGAAGAGGAAGCCTTGAACTATGATTGGCCGGTGAAGTGGGAACAAATCAGTGGTCCCGGTATTGCCAACATTGCTAATCCTAATCAACGCAATACGAATGTTAATTTCGATACTGAGGGTGTTTACACCTTGAAATTAACCGCACAAAACAATGACCCACTGCAAGCAGATGCGCAATTTTTTACTATTGCAGATTATATCCAAATCACAGTTGGTGAAGGAAATGGGGGTAATGGAGGCGGAAATGATGATGATAACGCTCCTATTCTTTCCGTTTGGTTTAATGGCAATAATGCGGCGGGTTTGCCGACTTTCTTAGGCGTCGCGAACGAACCCATCTTTGGACTCGCAGCCAATGACATATCGCTCAGCAATGGAACGGTCAGTAATTTTAATATGGTAAATAGCCAAACTTTTTCATTCACGGCTAATCCTGCACAAAATGGACCTTTGACGATTTATGTGCTTGCAAATGGGGCAGTAGATGCGGCTGGAAATGGCAATCTGATTTCTAATTTTGTACAAATCTATTATATTTCACTAATAATTAACGACTGCGAAAATGTCACGGATGGCGGTGATATTGCCGGCGACGAAAGCAATTGCGACAGCTTTGACCCTGCTATTATATCAAGTATTGCATTAGCGTCTGGAGGTAATGGAACGATTGAATATCAATGGGAAAAATCCAGTAATTTAGGCGGTGCATGGATAGCCATAAACGGCGCAAATGGAACGACTTATAATCCGCCAACAATCACCGAAACGACCTATTATCGTCGAGCAGCCAAGACGAATACTTGCGAAGAATATGGCGCGCTAAGTAATGCCGTGGTGAAAAGTATTGCACCGAGTTCATCTTCAAATAATCCAAGTAATAGTCCGCAAAACTATTGCAATATAATGGCTGAAAATCCTTGGAACCAATGGATTTCGCGCGTAAAAATAGGCAATTTAGACCACAGTTCTAGTAAGGCAACTTATAATGATTTCACGGAAGAAGTACTTAATGTAGTAGCAGGCGAAAACGGCCATATTACCCTGACGCCTGGCTCTAGTTGGTGGGAGGAAGAAACCTTCCACTGGCGTGTTTGGATTGATTTTAATGGCGATGGTGACTTTGAAGATGCCAACGAAACCCTCGTTTCTGCGGCTGGGTCAGACATTTTAGTCATTGATTATAGCGTGCCGCAAAATGTGTCGTCAGGTACGACCAGAATGCGAGTAGCCATGCAAAAAGATACGCCACCGCAGCCATGTGGTCAGCTAGAAAATGGCGAAGTAGAAGATTATACGGTGGTGCTAAGTGAGGGTGGAAGTACCCAGACTTACTGTGTCGCGCAAGGAACACAGCCGTGGAAAGAATGGATTGGTCGTGTAGAGTTAGCTAATATGGATAATTTTTCCTTCAAAGAGAGATACGCTTATTTTGCAAATAAAACAGTGACATTAGACGCAGGCGAAAACTATGACTTTATGGTTTCGCCGAGTTATTCCTACTTTAATCCACCGTCATTTTACTGGCGCGCATGGATAGATTACAACCAAGATGGCGACTTTGAAGATGCCGGCGAATTAATCCTACAAAATGCCGCTAACCAACCGATAACGGAAGATATTTTCGTCCCACTAACCGCTATGTCAGGCACTACAATCATGCGGGTTGCTATGCGTCGAGGTGCTTATCCAAGTGCTTGTGGCGAGTTCTTGTTTGGCGAAGTGGAAGATTATCCGGTAGAAATCAATAACTGTATGGATAGCAATTTGCGTTTAGGCGCCCGTTTAGACCTTTCTGCTTATGAAGATGCACAAGCTGTTTCCGTGCTTTGGAATACGAATACCGACTATAAAAACAATCATTTTGTAGTTGAACATTCTGCCAATAATCAAGACTTTGAAGCGATAAATGAGGTGCAAAGTACGGGTAACGGTTATTTGCCAAACCTCTACCGCAGCAGCCACGAAACACCGCAGCAAGGTTGGAACTATTACCGCATTAAGCAAGTCTATCATAATGAGGACTTTACGACTTCAGAAGTAGCAGCAGTTTGGTTTGGAAAAGATTTAGCGGGCATCACGCCTTATCCAAACCCGACGGAAGACGAGTTGACTATTCCTATTCAACCTTATAAAGGACAAGCCGCTAACTTGATGATTTACAATGCTTTAGGGCAAATAGTTTGGCAGCAAGACTATGCCGAAATTACGGAAAATAGTATTCAATTAAGTACCGCCCCGTGGCAAAGTGGCGTTTACTTTTTAGTGATTGAGGTGAAAGGATTGCGACGGATAGAGCGGCATTTTGTGAAGTTGTAAATGGTTGTTTTTATAAAATTTTATAGGATAGGGCATACTTGATAAGCGAGTATGCCCTATCCTTTTTCTGGTGATTTTGAATGTTATTATTTTATAATTTATATTTTTGGAGATAAGTTTTTATGTTTACGGGGGATTTGTGTTGGGAATACTCTGTCTGTTTAGATTGAGTATTTTGTGCGTGAATCTATATTGAAAATAACGACTTAGTAACGATGAAATAACAGAGGCAAATGGAATAGCAAAGGAGATAATTGAAAATCTATCCGCTAGAGCGAGACTGTGCCTCGTTTATAAATTCCTAAGGCCTCTGGCGGCTTAGGAATGGTTCAAAAATAAATTACCATTCTTGGCTGCTTCTTTTACGCTCATGCCTCCCGTCCGCTTTGCGGTTCATTCGTTTGAATGTTATGGCTGATAGACCACGGGGCAAGTTTGTATTTTCATCATAATTGGGCAACTTGGGAAAACCATCTAAGCCGCACGTTTCCGAGTATAAAAGACCATGTGCTACTGGAGCGCGCTCATCATTTGACGGAAGCTGCCGAAGTCATTAAGCAATCCATCAACAAGGAAAAATTGGCTGAAATAGTGGCTTTAATACCCGAAGATTGGTTGATGGAGGAGGCGATGTCTATGACGACAAGCGAGCGGAGGACTGCTTATTTTGAATTTTTAAGTAGCAAGTTGAACAAAATTGATGTACTAGCAAAAGAAGCCTCAGATGCAAAATAAAGTAACCTACGAGTTTGCGGTGATTAGATTAGTGCCCAAAGTGGAGCGCGAGGAATTTTTGAATATTGGAGTTATTTTATATTCAAATCGGAAGAAATACTTGGGCATTAAATACAAAATTGATGGAGACCGAATAAAGGCTTTTTCCAGCGAAGTCGATACCGATATGATTCATAAATACTTGGAAGCATGGGAAGCCATCTGCAAAGGCGACCCCGATGGTGGACGGATGGGCAAGTTTGATATGGCTTTACGCTTTCGGTGGTTGGTGGCTTCTCGGAGTACGATTATTCAAAGTTCTAAGACGCATCCGGGGCTTTGTGAGCAGCCGGAGGAGGTGTTGGAGGATATTTTTAGACGCTATGTGCTTTGATATTAAAACTAAACAAACCATAAACGAACATGAGTCATCCCGAATTTTCTGAGAGGTGATTCTTTGAGGCATCGAGCCTCAAAAAATCAAAAGGGGGGCTAAGGCGAACATCCCCTGCTTGACTAATCCAAAAAGGATAGACCGAAGTCGGTATTTGGGTTAAACCAATGGTCAATAGTCCGTTGTAAGGGGATTTGTAGAGAAAAATGCTCCCTGTTCAAATGACGGAGTTACTTTTTCGTAGTTACTTAAATCTTTACTTTGTCAATTAAAAGCAACTAAACTCCGCTTTATATAGCGAATATTCGCTGGATATTGCCGATATTTGCCCCATGAAATTCATTAGTAAGCTATTCAAATACATAGGCATCTTTTTATTGGTTTTAATTGCTGTTTATCTACTCGGGCCGCGACCGGATTATCCTGATTTTACAGGAAAAATAAGTCCATTGTCTTTGTCATTGAATGAATTGGAAACACACATTCAAACACAAAACGCAGCTATTGAAAATCTAAAAGAAGACAATGAAACCCGCCTTATCTGGGCAGATAGTATGCGCAAAACGCCTTATGCACTGGTTTATTTGCACGGCTTTTCGGCAAGCCCACAGGAAGGTTATCCTACCAATGTAGCGTTTGCGAAACGCTATGGAATGAACTATTACGCGCCCATTTTAGCGGGACATGGCGTAGAAGGAGAAGATGTTTTTCTAAATGTGACGCCAGCAGATTGGATTAATTCTGCCAAAGAAGCGATTGCTATTGGGCAGTTAATTGGCGAAAAAGTAATCGTCATGTCGTGCAGCACAGGTAGCACGCTTTCCGTCTATTTAGCTGCCGAAAATCCCGACCAAATAACCGCACAAATCATGTATTCGCCCAATATTGACCTCCATGACCCAACCAGCGAATTACTCACTATGCCTTGGGGCGAACAAATACTCAAACAAATGGTCGGCGAACGTCGGCATAGTCGAGGTTCTACCGCAGGCGAACGTTATAAATATACAACCCAAAGCTATCGAGTAGAGGGCATCATCGCTCTCAAGGCACTTATTGAAGCGACGATGACAGATGCTGTTTTTGCTAAAAACAACAAGCCCTATTTCATCGGTTATTGGTACAAAAATGAGGAGCAATGCGACCGTATTATCTCCATTCCTGACATCGAATACTTTGATGAACACAGTGCCACTCCAAAAGGTGAAAAATGGCTGATGGCGTTTCCAAATGCCAATACGCACGTTGTGCCATCGGGCTTGCATAATGCGAATTTAGAAGAGGTACAAAAAGCCACCTACGACTTTGCAGAGCAAGTGTTGGGCTTAAAAGCAAAATAAATTTTCGATGGACGAAGTACGATTTTCGAGTATCTCCCGTCAATCGTACTTCGTCAATCGTACATCAAAAATAGTATGATTAACATTCGTTCAAAAGACCTAGATGGCGCAGAAATCAGTTGGTTTGCGCCCATCTGCAATGGTGATACCGACTTTCTTGGCGAAATGCCCAACGAATATAAAAGCTCCTGGGAAAACGCCTCGCGTATTCTACAAACTGCTGATAAACTGGGCTACCGCAATATTTTATGTCCGTCCAGTTATCAAGTCGGGCAAGATACCTGGACGTTTGCGACCGCAAATGCGGCATTGACCAATAATATTAATTTGTTGCCTGCCATACGTTGCGGAGAGGTGCATCCGCCCATGTTAGCGCGTGCAGTTGCGACGCTTGACCATATCTTAAAAGGACGTTTAACCCTCAATATTATCTCTTCCAATCAGCCGGGCGAAGACCTGTCGTCGGAGGCACGTTATCAGCGGTCGCGAGAAGTGATTTCGATATTGAAACAAGCGTGGACGCAAGATGAAATTGACTTTCAAGGCGAGTTTTATAAGTTTAAATTGCCGACCGAACCTATTAAGCCTTATCAGCAAAATGGCGGGCCATTGCTTTATTTTGGGGGCTATTCGCCGGCAGGCGTTGACCTTTGTGCCGAGCATTGTGATGTCTATTTGATGTGGCCCGAAACGGAGGAAAAACTACAAGGCTTAATGCAAAATATGAGCAATAAAGCCGCCGAATATGGTCGCGAAGTGGACTTTGGTTTGCGTATTCACGTCATTGTGCGCGAAACGGAAGCGGAGGCGCGCGCTTACGCCAAAAAACTGATGTCAAAACTAGATGCAAAAATCGGTAAAGAGATAAGAGAACGCGCCTTAGATGCGAAGTCTTACGGTGTTTCGCGGCAAGCGGATATGCGTACTTTATCGGATGAGGAAGGTTATGTAGAATCGAATTTGTGGACGGGAATTGGGCGCGCACGTTCGGGTTGTGGTGCAGCATTAGTGGGCAATCCCGGCCAAATAGTCGCCAAAATAGAGCGTTATATGGAAATGGGTATGCGTTCCTTTATTTTCTCGGGCTACCCGCATTTAGACGAGTGTAAATTGTTTGCGAAGCATGTTTTACCGCGCCTGAAAACGGTGTCTTTGCCGCGTGTATTGGGACGTATTCCGAAGATTGAACCATTGACACCTTTGGCAGCAGGGGAGCGAAAATAATGTACCCCGTACGGGGTCGCGCCCTAGCGCGAAAGTACACGTTTTATTCGCTAATTTATTTAGCTAAGCAGCTAATTATACGAGCACTTTTGCTCTTCGAGCAAGCCCGCAGCAGGAGCTACGGGGTACAAAATAACACAAAAATGAACTTAAATCCAGTCATCTTAGCCATTCCGATGTTCTTTACCTTGATGGCTATTGAACTCGTTTACGAAAGTATTACGAAGCGCAAAACGTACCGCCTGAACGACTCGATTACCAACATCAGTACGGGGACTTTACAGCAATTGACCAACACCTTCAAGACCTTGATAAAAATCGGATTATATGCGGCGGTCTATCAATATTTCGCGCTATTTACGTGGCAAGAAGGTTGGCTAACTTTTGCTGCCGCGATGATTGGCTGGGATTTTTGTTACTATTGGGAGCATCGTATGGCGCACGAAGTGAGCCTCTTTTGGGGCGGGCATTCGGTGCATCATCAAAGCGAAGAATACAATCTTTCTGTTGCGCTTCGGCAGACTTCGACGGGCTTTATTTGGGGCTTACCGTTTTTCTTGCCGATGGCAATTTTAGGCATTCCACCGGAGCAAATGGTCTTGGCGGGTGGACTGAATTTACTCTACCAATTTTGGATACATACGGAGCATATTAACAAGATGCCGCGTTGGTTTGAATATCTGCTCAATACGCCTTCCCATCACCGCGTACATCATGGTCGCGACCCGAAATATTTGGATAAAAACTATGCGGGTATTCTCATGGTTTGGGACCGTATTTTTGGAACATTTAAAGCAGAGGAAGAACGCCCACATTATGGCACGACACAACCGCTCAATTCATGGAATCCCGTCTATGCAAATTTTGCGCATTATATCCACTTATTTAAGCAAACTAAAAAGGCGAGAACGATGGGCGATGCCCTAAAAATGCTCTACAAGCCACCGGGTTGGATGCCCGACTATTTGGGTGGCTATCAGGCTGTGCCAGAAGTAGATACGAATTACCAAAAATATAATCGAACGACTAATATGCGCATCAATTGGTATATCTTTATCCAATTTTTAGCGGCGGCAGTGATTAATGGGTTTTACTTTTTTACCTTTAAAAATATGGAGGTGGAAGTGCAGGTCGCCTTCGGTATTTGGATAGTCGTGACGACCTTGTTATTTGGCTTTCTATTCGAGGTGGAAAAGTCGTGGCCGACGTGGTTGGAAGTGGGGCGTTTGGTGGCTATTCCGGTGGGCTTGTTTTGGTTGATGGACTTTGGGTATTTGGTGCCGATTTGGGGCTTGGTATTGGGGGCGGTGTTTGCGATTTTGAGTGTGTTTGTTTTGTGGTTTTTGAAGAGGGGAAAATAAATTTTTTGACAATTTTTGCAAAAGCAGCGACTAAATAAATGTGCTCGGACTAGCAGCCCATTTAAGACAGCGTTCATTTTTCAAAAGATATCAAAGAACCAAAACTAATCAATACCGCCGCCCATTCAAAAATTCCCCAACAAAAGAACTCCGCACCAAAAAATGATAAGTCAAAAAGCAAAAAGCCGTCGTAATACTAAACACAAAAAGCCATTTAAAACCGACGAAAACATCATAGTCAAAAAGTAGACTTGGCAAAAAGGCAACGATAGGCAAGTGAATTAAATACACCCAATAAGAAGCATCCGAAATATAGCGCATGCGCTTTGAGGGCTGATGGTAATGCGTTAAAAACCAGCCACTTATGCCGAAAGTGAAACACCATATTGCCAATACATTGCAGCCAATAATGAGGTATAACATTGCTTCAATATCATAAGCAAGATACAAATAAGCCTTAATGGAAAAGCATATCAAACCAATAATAATAAAGCGCCAATAGTGCTGCCGAAAGCTCGCTAAAAGTTGCTTTTCTTTGAATAAAATCCAACCATACCAATAGAAAATACCGTAGAAAAAGAAGGTGCGCCAGTCAGGAATGATGGAGGTTGAAGTAATCGCATCTGGGGCTTGCATGAAGGCAAATAAGGCAAAAAGAGGTAGCGTTAAAACCGTCATTTTAAGCCAATTATGGTGATGTATATAGACATAAAACTGACGAATAGTGCGCGTAATAAGCGGCTGTTTTTGGAGAAAAAGAGCAAGACCCCAAGTGAAAAAAGAAAGCAAAGCTAAGTAAAATAAAAACCATAAATGTCCCGTCGTAATTGGAAAAAAAACATCCCAAGTCATGGATTGCCAAGCTATTTGATAGGCATTTGTTACGCCTGTTGAGCTCAATTTTGATGTTTCAAAAGCTAAATAAAGTAGAGGGCTAAGAAGGATTAAAAAGACGATAAAAGGCAATACAATCCGCTTGAAACGATTAATAAACATGCGTTTTGGGCTGCGTTCGTAAAATAATAATGCCCCGAAAAAGCCTGATACTAAGAAGAATATCGGCATCCGAAAGAGGTGAATTAAACCTAAAAAAACATCGAAAATAAGGTGCGTATTCTGTGGGTCGAGAAAGGGCCAATCTTCCAATTTGTCAATCTGCCCGTAACTGGTGCAAGTGTGTAGCACTACACCTAGCATCATCATGATGGCGCGAAGGGCGTCGAGGGCGTGTATTCGTTCTGTTTTTTGCATAGTGGTAAAGCCGCGTTACTTTAAGCCAATTTTTAGCACCAAGGCACCAATCCCAAAACCCGCTGAAGTGCCAGCAATCATGCAGGTTTCGCCCGTTTTTAGGCGGCCCGTTTCAAGGGCTTGACAAAGTGCGGTCGGAATAGAAGCGGCAATACAATTGCCTTGTGTTTCCAAATTATGGAACACCTGATCAGGCTTAAAATCATACTGTTTTTCAAATACTTTTAAGCCCATTTTACTGGCTTGATGCGGAATAATTAAGTCTAAATCCTCTATTTCCATCGGCAAAGATTGAAAAAAATCTTGCATAAAGGGCGCAATATGCAGCATCGCCATCCGCAATAGCGGTTTGCTATCCATATGGAAGGAATGCAAGTCGGCATCATAAGGATGGTCTTTGAAAAAAAAGCGATTGCCACCGCCTTTGATGTATGCGCCATCAACGCCCTTGGAGTAGGTTTTTTGTTGGTATTTTAGCACGCCATATTGCGCGGTTTTGTCGTAAGAAAAGACGAAAGCCGCCGCCGCATCTCCAAAGAGGGTAGCGGTTTTTGGATGACTTGGATTTAAGCCTTTGGACGCTATTTCTGCCGTCACGACCAATATATGCGGACATTCCACGGAGTCTAAATAGCGAGAGGCAATATCGACTGCCGTCACGAAACTGAGGCAGGAGGTATTGATGTCTAAAGTCGTGCAAAGCGTTTTATCTTCGGGGTCTAATTCACTTTTAATTAAACTAGATTGATGCGGTAAAGGTTGGTCGTAAGTCGCTGATGCTGAGATGATTAGCGAGATGTCATTCAGTTTTAAATTGGCTTTTTTTAAGGCTTTCCGTGCTGCTGCTGCGCCCAAATTTGCGTTGGTTTCTTCCTCCACATGGTAGCGTTTTTTTACGCCCGAATAGAGTGCTGACCAGCCTTCTGGAATGCCCAATTGCGCTTCCAATGCTGCCGAATACACTTTTTTTGCGGGAAAAGCCGTACCGTAACCTGCTATTTTTAATGGTCGCATATTGATTGATTTTTTGTTTATCAATGATTAATTATTGCTACTTTTATGACACTATTCAAAGCCAGATGTCATGAGGCGACTTGAAGGTCGCCGCGTGATGTAGAACGTTGCTTTTGCAAAAATTGTCAAAGAGCCAAACATCATAATAAATCTGTGTTGAATAATGTCCTATTTTGCGGTCTTAATGTCACTTCTTACTCTTCTCATTTTCTCACCTTTTGGCAAAATATACTCTTGCATAAAACGAATAGATACACCTTCTATTTCATAAGTCAAAAATAAGGCTTGCAAAGCTTTTTTGACTATCGTTTGCACTATTATTTCATTTTCCTTTTTTGCTATTTTTAAATAACAATCCACCTGCTGCATATCGCGCTGTATGACCACATATTCTTCCACTTTTTCCGAGGCAAAAACAACTGCGCGACGGATAAAATCAGGGTAAATCGTGACGGCTTTACCTTCTTTATTTTTAAATCGAAAAATATCATCACTTCTGCCTTCTATGGCTGCTATTGTGGTTGTTTTTCGGCCACATTTACAGGGTTTTCCTTCTACTATAATGTCATTCAACTCATAGCGAACCACTGGCTGCGAGCTGCGCCAAAAATCGGTAATAATGGGATGAAAACGCGTTTTGTCTTCGTCTAAATACCGTTTTTCTATTAACAAATTATCTTCATTGAAATGTAGCACGCCTTCCTCGCAAGTTGCCGCCAAAAAACCTTCTGTACATTGATAGACTTGATGGATTTTTTGTTGAAAATAATCACCTAAATATTGGCTGTCTTCTGGTGTCAACACCTCGGCAACGGAAATCACTTTCTGCGGCTGTAATTGAATATTTTTTTCGCGACAATAAGCGACAATATTACGCAAAACAGAAGGCTGTCCGACAATGATATTGGGTTGATAATCAGCGATTTGTGCACCTAGTTGTGCTAAAGGTAATTGAATGTCATAAAACGAAAATTCAATTAATTTACTTTTTACTGCTTCATATAAATTGCTATTGGCGCGCAAAAAAAAAGCTACTTTTCGCCGCTTCCAAGACCAAGCAATGACCTTGCTGAATACATTAGCGACCCATAGGGCACGTTCTTTTTTAGAGGCTAAAAAAATGCCTCGATTGCCACTTGTTCCCGATGATAAACCAACGGTAATTCCGTTTATTTCCGACGAAAAATCGCGACTTTTTTCACTCGCATAAGCAATTTCGAAAGCGGTTTCTTTTTGAATATTTAGGGTATTTATTTCATCAAAATGCGCCATAAAATGCGCTTTATTGGTCAATGGAATTTCGTAGAGTGGCGTGTCTTTATATTTTTTATAAAAAGGAGATTTTGCCAGCGTTTTACGCAATATTTGCAGCCGTTTTTGCTGCAAAAAGTCTAACTTCTTGACGGAATAGAGGTGACTATTATACCAACTATTTAACAAATAATGCTGCACAATTTTTAATTTCATATTGCTATTCTTTTCGGTTTTGATAAGACAAAGATGCAGGGAAAATGGACGTGTAAATTAGCGAATTATGCGACAAGTTGTATTTTATTTTCGCTAATATTGATTTGTCGCTTCTTTACATGACTTCCCGCATCGTTTCCTCACAATGGCAAGGAATAATCAAAGTTTCGGGATGCCTTTCATGGTATTTTTTGACCTTATTCACCGAGGCTTTAAATGCCGACCAATCATCAAAAAAGGTGCGTACAATCGGATGTGGTAAATGCCCTTTCTGATAGGTCGCTTTCATCCAACAAGCGTCTGCCACTAAAAAAATAGCTTGCTTTTTCGTCTGTAAAATCGCTCCAATTTGCCCTCTCGCATGACCTTCCAATTGGCAAAATTGAATGCTATTATCGCCAAAATAATCGACTATATCGCCTAATATAGCATCTTGTTTTGCTGCTTTTTTCCAATCAATAAACCCCACGCGTTCGTCAAAATCAAGGGGTAATAGATTGTTCAAATAGCCATTCATAAAGGCAAAAATGCCTTCCTTTTTTCGGTAGTGTTCGTAAGCGTTTTTAGCACAAATAAAGGTTGCATTGGGGAAATCGTGTAGTCCGCCAACATGGTCAGCATGAAAATGAGAGATAATAATATATTTTACGTCGCTTGGCTTAATGCCTTGATTTATAAGTGTTTGTGCAGCTTCTTCTTCTGGTCGGACAACTACTTTAGTCACCTTTGCATATATATTTGCCGGAAATTTGGCGGTCTCTTTATAAAAACGTTGCGTATAGCCCGTGTCAAATAAAATCACCCCTTTTTCGGGATGTTTGATGATGCCAAAAGTCGCATAAAAACGTATCGATTTTTTCTCCGCACCTCGCAAGGCATGATGCTGACTAGCGATGCAATAGCCCGCAGATTGAAGTTGAAAAGAGACTTTCATTATTTAATTAGGAATTAAAAATTAGGAATTGCTGTACGTTCATGGTTCGTCGTTCTGTAAATACCATTCAATAAATTCATCCAAAGACTGCTGCGTAGTTTGCACGGGTTGATAGCCTAATTTTTCGCGTGCCGCGTCAATATTCATGGTCACAGACGTACTAATACTGCCAATGCCATAAGGCAAAAGGGCGGGTTCTTCTTCTGCGCCAGTTAGTAGGGCAAAGCTTTCAATGATACGCGCAAAAAATAGTGCTACGCCCTTTGGTAGTCGCTTTTTAGGCATTTCAAAACCACAGCCTTCTAGCACATATTTAATGGTTTCCCAGAGTTTCACTGGCTTGCCATCCGTGATATTATAAACGCCTTGCGCTTGCGGCAATTTCGCCTCCAAAGCACAGCGAACGGCTTCTACTACATTCACAACAGCTGTCAAATCCACTACATTTTCACCATCGCCAATGATGCGCAATTTACCTTCTCTCACGGCCCGAGCTAAACGTGGCATGATGACCGTATCACCCCGCCCATGTAAGGCACGCGGCCGCAAGATAACATATGGAAGCGAAGCTTTTTGCAATAATTGCTCGGCAGCCAATTTGGTGCGGGCGTAATGATTGACCAAATGAACAGGCAAAGGGTCTTTTTCTTTGATGTCGAAACGGTCTTTTCCGGTGTAATAAATACTTGGTGTAGAGATGTAAATGAAGCGATTAACTCCTTGATTTTCAGCGACTTGTATTAGATGTTGTTGTGTTGAAATATTGGCTTTGTAAAACAAATCATAACGACCCCAGGGCGAAGAAAGACTGGCGCAATTGACGACTGTATCGACTCCTTTGATTATTTTTTGGACGTAATTTATGTCTGTTAAATCGCCTAATTGATAGCTGATTTTGGGGTGTCTGACTTCATGCGTTGCTTTTAAAGTACGCCCTGCCGCTACGATTTTTTCAACTTCGGGATAGCTGACTAGGTGTTCGATTATTCTTGAACCGAGAAAACCAGTTGCGCCGGTGACGAGGATTGTTTTTGGTAACATGATGGCAAAGATATATTTTTCTGACTAGATGGCTTGTTAGGTAGGATTAGACACGGATTGGACGGATTGAACGGATTTTAGCAGGTCGGGCGCGTTTTTTTGGCAAGGATGTTTTTTCCGATTAGATGACCTACTAGATAGGATTAGACACGGATTGGACGGATTGAACGGATTTTAGCAGGTCGGGCGCGTTGTGTTTTTAATTAAAATTCAGTATATTTGCTCGCATTTTAATTTTTCACCTAACAAAAAACTAACTATGAGCTTATTGCACGAAGATATTACTAAAGTGTGTATCAAGGCGTTTTACAATGTCTATAATAAATTGGGACATGGCCATTTGGAGCAACCTTATGAAAAAGCAATGATGATTGAGTTGAAGAAACTGGGACTTTCTGCATTCCGACAACATCCGATTAAGGTCTATTATGACGGGCAAGTGGTTGGAGATTATTTTGCAGATATTTTAGTGGAAGACAAAGTTATTTTAGAATTAAAGGCAGTCGAAAAATTAACAAAAATACACGAAGCTCAACTTTTCAATTACCTAAAATCAACCAAAATTGAAGTCGGATTATTAATGAATTTTGGAGTAAAAGCGAAAGTATCCAGAAGGCTTCTTGAAAATCACCGAAAATAATTAATTAGGACGCAGCCAATGCACATTCTACACATTAGCTGCGTCCCAAAACGCGCCCGACCTACTCTAATCCGTTACATCCGTCCAATCCGTGTCTAATCCTACCTAGTCGGTCATCCAATCAAAAAAATATCTTTGCCCAATATGCGCCCGACCTATAAAATCCGTCCAATCCGTGTCTAATCCTATCTAGTCGGTCATCTAATCGGAAAAAATATATCTTTGCGGCATGCTATTAGACCTAACAATCGTACTCCTTTACTTCGCCGCCGTCATGTATCTCGCCCTACGCGGCAGGCAAGGTACCGAAGCCACTACCGAAGAATACTTCCTCAGTTCCCGCAGTTTACCATGGTATTCCGTCGCCATTTCTACGATAGCGACCAATGTACAAGGCTATCAATTTCTCGGTATGATGGGGTCTGCCTATCTCTACGGATTAGCACAAGCCAACCTCGAAATTAACGCTATGCAAGGCATCTTAATGGCAGCATTCATCTTCGTACCGATGTATTTGCGCGACAAAGTGATAACGATTTCGCAGTTTATTAAAAATAGGTTAGGAGAGTGGGTGGCCTTGCTGTATTCTGTTGCAAATATCTTGTTATTTTCAACCATCGGCTTGGGGGCGGCTTTGTTTTGGGGGGCGTATGCAGCCGATTTAGTTTTTGGAGAATATTTGGCGTTTATTTCAGATGATAGACTAATACGTGTGACGATATTGCTCATCGCATTGGGCGTTTTTTCAGCAATATATACCTATTTAGGCGGTTTAACGGCGGTGGTCAAAACCGATATTATACAGTTTACGATATTATTAATTGGCGGTACGGTCGTGCTATTTGTGTCGATATATC
This sequence comes from Caprella mutica, assembly GCA_947561585.1. Classification (NCBI taxonomy): domain Eukaryota; kingdom Metazoa; phylum Arthropoda; class Malacostraca; order Amphipoda; family Caprellidae; genus Caprella; species Caprella mutica. The sequence goes on from CANNZV010000267.1 coordinate 65,025, forward strand.
ACCTCGGCGGCTGGGGACAACTCTACGAAAAGACCCCCGAATTGATGACCTTACACCTCCCCGCCGAACATCCGAAATTACCGTGGACATTAGTATTTGGTCTTGCCTTATTAAACATCAATTATTGGTGTGCCAACCAAACCGTGATACAGCGCAGCCTTGCCGCCCGCAGTCTCAAAGACGCGCAAATGGGATTGATGGCAGGCGGTTTGATGAAGTATTTTATGGCGATTATCATCATTGTGCCAGGTATTGCCTTGGCGGGTATTTTGCAAGATATGCCACTGACCGACCCTGATGAAGCCTATCCATATATCATCCGAGAATACTTGTCGCCTGGCGTGCGGGGCATCATTTTGTGTGCGCTTTTTGCTTCGCTAATGAGTACCGTCGATAGCACCTTTAATTCACTGGCAACGCTTTTTTCTATTGATATTTATAAAACCTACATCAATCCACAAGCAACTGATAAACAAGTGGTTAGCGCAGGGCGGAATACGATTTTAGTGACGCTTTTGACGGGTATTTCGATGGGCATTTTGCTACTTTATATTAAAGTGGAAAACGTAGGTGGTGCATTTACGCATACGCTGAATAGTATGCGCTATTTTTTCAATTGTGGTTTTGTCGTCATCATTTGTGCGGCCGTTTTTTTGTTGGCTCCGCGCTTTCGTTTGGTCTTGTTTGCAGCCTTGTTTACCGTTGTATTGAACTTTGCCTTTCTACATTATTTGCCTGATATGAACTACTTTGTGCGTGCAGGTTGGGTCATTTTACTGGGCTATTTAATTATCGCTTTTCCGAATTGGTGGCGAAAAGGAATGCCGCCTTTAAAAGATTATTTTGTAGCTGCTACGCCGCAGATGGCTAAAATTGGTATTGGTTTGATTATCTCTTTGGGGGTTTTGCATTTGGTGTTTCACTAAAATATAAGGAAGCTGTCATCGTTCCTATGTCATATAATTCTCCACCTTTGGCAAATAACTTGTCCACTCGTTTTGAGACCGCAGCATCAGGAATAAGCGGCGGTGCATGATGTGGCTTAATACGCGCATCAATAATCAATGCACCACGGCAGCCCCAGTGTTTGTGTTCTACAAAACTATCTACGCCATGTATGTCGTGCGAAGGATTGGCACGGGTGAAAGTAGCCCACAAGAAATTATTAAAATGTTGCGCCAGAAAATCGCTATCTTCGGTGAGAATAACCAAAGGAATATGCTTTAAATCTAATGATTTTAAGTATTCGCCGAGATGATTTCCGGCGGCATAATCATCATCGCTCGTGAAGGTTTTAGTTTCGATAGCGAGGATGCCTTTATCTATAAATTTAGGATTGGAAAAGCCTGTCGGTAAACTAAAATTAGCGGGTAATTCCGCTTTCAATTCCCGCTTTTTATCTCCACAACAAGCCATCACGACTTTAGAGCCCGTATTCCAGCCATCGCCCGAATAATCAAGGGTATCAATGGTGGTTTTGGTTTGGAAATGCAAATCTCGCGTCCAGTCAATGCGTTCCAAAATGTGTTGGAAATAGCGCGGATGATTATGCGTATTTAAGGTTGGGTCATCGCCATGTGCGGCAATAATCAAAAACTTCGTCAAAGACGTTTGTCCTTTACCCAAAAGATGATTGGCTTGCGTCAAAATCTCCTCCGGTTTGCGTTCTCGAAAGGGCATATATCGCTCACTACCAATGCAGACCAATAGCGGATGTACGCCGGCTGCATCGACCGCATTTACTTCTACTATTCCAGGAAATTCCTGCCCCGTCAAGGGTTCGACTAATTCATGAATTAACCAACCAAAACTACTATCTTCTTGTGCCGGACGCCCTACTACTGTGAAGTGCCAAATGGCATCTTTTCGATAATAAACATCCTCTACATCCATGACCGGAAAATCATGTTGCAAGCTATAGTAGCCCAAATGGTCACCAAAAGGGCCTTCAGGCTTTTTGGCGTTTTTTCTAATCGTTCCGGTGATTACAAAGTCGGCATCGGCAGAAAGAATATGCCCATTTTTACGCACATATCCGAATCGTTTATTGGCCAACATTCCAGCAAAAGTCATTTCCGAAAGGCCTTCGGGTAAAGGCATAATAGCTGAAAAAGCATGGCTCGGCGGTCCGCCAATAAAGACAGAGGCCCGAAAGGGTTTATCACTTTCATTATAGGCCTTATGATGCACGCCAATACCCCGATGTAATTGATAATGTAAACCAATTTCTTTATTCATAGCATACTCATTGCCAGAGAGTTGGATGCGATACATGCCGATGTTTGACTTCATAGGATTACTTTCGTCAGGCGGCAAAGTATGTACTTGCGGCAGCGTCACAAACGCACCGCCATCCATTGGCCAAGAGACCACTTGCGGGAGTTGGTCAATAGTTGTTTTGCCGTATAAAATGGGGGCGCGCCAACGCTTTCTAGGCAATGCCGTCAAAGCTGTGAGAGGCGCAGACAAATAGTGCATCGGTTTTTTCAAAAAAGCCATGGGGTCGGCTTTTAATTCGACCACTTTTTTGACTTTCGGCAAAGTCTTTCTAAACAAAAAAGCCGTTCGCTCAAATGTGCCATATATGTTTGATACTGCTGGAAAGGGGGAGCCTTTCACCTTCTCAAATAACAAAGCTGGCCCTTTTGCATCGAAGACACGACGGTGTATTTCCGCCATTTCTAAATTGGGGTCAACTTCGGTTTTGATACGACGTAAATGTCCGTGTTTTTCGAGGTCAAGTACGGCAGCTTTCAGACTTTTATGCATGTCGTTAGGAATTAAAAATTAGGAATTAGGAATGAATAGTCATTCTAATCATTCGAACAAAGGTAGGCAAAAGTAGTTGTCAGAAAAGTGTCTGAAAACAGAAAGGCATCGAAATTGTTTTCGATGCCTTTATTGTCAGCGATTCTCGGTTTAAGTAAATGTCGAGTGGTGTTACCAGTTTTTTTTACGATAAAGTAGGCAGTAAATGAATACCCGTTTTTTAAGATTAATGACTGGTAACACCACTTTTCTGCTTAAACCGAGAATTGCTGCTTTATTGTTATCCATATTAGGGGAAATGGTATTTATATCTTCTATTTTTTCGCCAATTCAAATTCTTGTATGAGCGGATAATAAGCATTATTATATTTCTCTAATTTTAAGCGTTTGCGAAAAGTTTGCATGGTTTGTATTGGGCCATAATCGAGAGCCATATTCGTCAACCATGCCGGAATACTACCTGCTGGGTCGCTGCCTAAATAGTATTCCAAACGTGTTTTTGTGGGAGATATTGGGGTCATTTTCCATGTTACTTTCGACTTGGAAATGCGAATGACATCCTTCATTGTTGGAACGGTATTGTCTTGAATAGCAACACTTTCGGTATAGACAATACGTGTGGCAGGGTCTTGCCAAAGTTTACTATGCACGACTAATTCGCGGTCGGACATTGGCCAGGGGAAGTCGGTGCGATTGTAGTACACCATTTCGTGGTCATTGATACGTCTAATCTCTCTGGCATCGCAAGTGCCATAGACCCACTCTTTATGTGCTGGAACATCATTCATCACTGCTATAATGGTTGATAGCGAAGCTTCAACTTCCAAATCCATGCGTAATTCTTTCACTTCACCATGTACAGAAGGACGTAAATAGACCTTAATGCCGTCGACATTTTTTTTGAGTTGCCAATCAGATTGAGCGTTCAACAACAAAGTTGAACAACTAAAAATGAAGAGAGCCAAGAGTTTAATCGCACGCATAGGACTGTTTTTACTTTGAGAATATAGTATCTATAAGTCGTATAGACTAAAGATTGTTCAGTAATAGTTACAGAAAAAACAATTGGGAAGTTCTGCTAGAAATGTATTGAACTGCAATTTATGGAAAAAAATTGCAAGAAGCAAGTGCTCTGTGCTTGGCGAAGGTAGAAAAAGTTTTAGATTTGTGGATTAAATTGAACGTAAAAAGAACAGAAATTTAAGAATTTAGTAAAACATACATGAAACAATACCACGAATTATTGCAACATATTCTCGATAAAGGAACAGACAAAGGCGACCGCACGGGCACGGGCACGCGCTCTGTTTTTGGCTACCAAATGCGCTTCGATTTGAATGATGGCTTTCCGATGTTGACCACCAAAAAGCTACATTTAAAGAGTATTATTTACGAATTGCTTTGGTTTTTGAAAGGCGATACCAATGTCAAATATTTGCAAGAAAATGGCGTGCGCATCTGGAATGCATGGGCGGATGAAAATGGCGATTTAGGCCCGATATACGGTAAGCAATGGGTCGAGTGGGAAACTCCTAATGGCGAAAAAATTAATCAAATAGCTAAAGCGATTGACACCATAAAAAACAACCCAAATTCGCGCCGAATTATCGTAAACGCTTGGAATGCCGGCGAATTGGGACAAATGGCACTCACGCCTTGCCACGCGCTATTTCAGTTTTATGTAGCCGACGGAAAGCTCTCTTGCCAACTCTACCAACGCTCGGCGGATGTCTTTTTAGGAGTACCTTTTAATATTGCTTCTTATGCACTGCTGACGATGATGGTGGCACAGGTTTGTGATTTGGAATTGGGCGATTTTGTACACACTTTTGGTGATGTGCACTTGTATAATAATCATTTTGAACAAGCCGAATTACAGCTTTCTCGTGATTTTCGTTCCCTGCCATCGATAAAAATTAACCCAGAAGTGAAAGATATATTTAACTTTACTTTCGAGGATTTTGAATTGGTCGATTATCATCCACATCCGCATATTAAAGCAAAAGTAGCGGTTTAAGGAATAGTTCAAAAATAACTTTCCTTATTCTTTCGTCTTTACTTAATTTAAAAAAACTAAATAATAATAAAAGTACAGGCAGCACATTAGCGTTTCATTACATCTGTCTATTGGTATTCACCTATGAATGGAACGAGAAACCAAGAAAGACATAGGGCGAATGGAAAATATATTCAATCCTTCTCCTGGACTGAACGGTAACGAGGATTTATAGCTGGCTGGCTGTACCTCGTTGCCTTATTTCGGACTTATTCTTTCTTCCTTACTTAGAGCAGACAAAGAGCTTCTTCACCACGTCAAGCAAAACAGCCACTGTATTAAGTCTTCTTCATCTCCAACAGCGTATTTCTATCTACTATATGCTTGCCTTCAAACTTTTTTACATTGTATATGAAGCCCTGTGCTTTTGCAAAGTTATGATGCCAAGCTACTCGTTTTTCGGTGAGAAATTGGTCGGCATCGCCATATACCCAAGTACATTTTTTGTCTAGCAAATAATCATGAAAAGGGGCGTATTGCAAATCATCGGGCAATAGTCCTGCCCATAAGATAAGACGGTGAAAATGTGGCTTTTCTTGTAATATCCAGCGTATTTGAGTAGCTACGCCTTGCGAAAAACCAAAGAGGATAACTTCTATATCTTCAGGCAGTTGTGCCATAAAATGCGTGTAAAGTGTCTGCAAATAATTAGTATAATCAGCGATTTCATCCAAGCGATCACCACTTGTCATCCATGAGGCTACAATATCGCCAGTAAAGCCGCCCCAATAGAAACGCGATAAGGCCTCTGGAGCTAAAATGAAGGTTTCATCGTCGGACAAAACATCAAATTTTTGGATGAAACGCTCGGCTGCCTGACCATAGCCATGGGCACATAGCCAGAATTGTTTGGTCTTTGGGGAAGGCGAACCCAAAGTATAATAGTGGGCAGTACGTGGTACTGAAATTTTATGTGCATGACTTTTTTGCATGTCGTGAAGGTCGGTTTTTTGTTTTAAAAAACGATACAAAATAAAAAATTAGATGAAAAAACGCTAATCATAAGAGTGAAATATAACAAACATAGTGTAATTATCTATTATGAATAAGAACTTGATAATCAAATGTTAAATTAGAAATCTGGACAATGTGATTGAAAATTAAGTTACCCTCTTTTTTGATTTCAAAATATTATTTGGCGAACAAAAGGTGCCTTGGCAACATTTTGGCTGTAACATTTATGAAAACCGATTAAAAAAATGAATGTTTAGAAAAAGAGACTCTATTTAAGTACCCGGACATATTTATTCGTCCAAAGTCTAATAGTTCTATAAACCGCTAATAAATGTGTCTGACTACTTAGAAACGCAAGATTAAATGCGTTTTTGCTTAAAGCCCTAAATTTGGAAATATAGAAGGTTGCCCTTTTATAAACTACTCACGAAAAAGAACCACTCATGAAAATTTTCCTAATTTTAACTTCTCTATTCGGATTTTTCGCTCCGACAACTGCACCAACAAATACGGCTACTTACAACGATATTACTGCGCATTGCAATGCGGAACTCGACTATTGTCTTAGCTATCCAAAAGACGTTTTTGTCAAGAAGGGAAAGCTTTATACGGACAGTTTTCTGGTCTTGACTTCTTCCAATGAAGATGCTCATCTATTACTTAGCCATCATGAAAATGAGTTAGAAATGAAATTGATGGGAGTTGCTCAAAAAGTATTTAGTGCTTATGAACAAAATCAACGTAATTGTAAGCAATTGAGTTTACAAAGAAAAAGTGCTAACAATATTGCTGCGGAATATCAACTCGAATATGAATGGCATTATATTGAAATTTTACTGACTGAAAAAGGCTATTTGACTTTGCAATTGACGATGCCAACACAAGCTACGGATTGTGACTTTAAAGAGGTGATAGAAAAGACAGAATTACAACCATTTCGGGTTTAATATTGTGTAAGTGAAAAGAACTAAATAATTTATACCATTATGCTAGCTTTTTTTCTGCAAACTCCCTAAGTAACTTGACTGATTACTTAGTAGTCAATCAAGTTACGTATTGTAAAGAACAAAAAAGGCTTACATCTAAGCAGATGTAAGCCTTTATATATACAATTGAATGTTGTTAATTATCTGAAAATCAGTAGTTTATGACGAATAATCATATCTTTATTTTGCAATGCAACTTCGTACATACCTGCCGCTAATTCCGGTAAATGTATTGTTTGTTGGGTTGGATTTCCTAATGGTAATGCACCTTCGTAATGCGTTCTTCCCATCACGTCAAACAAAATAACCTGCCATTCGCCAGCTAATTCTGTCTCCAACGCGATGGTAAATACACCTGTATTTGGATTTGGATAAAGCGCAAAATTAACGGCATCTGTAAGGTCTTCTAGACCTGTTTCTTTGACAATTTCAAAGGTCGAAGCCGAACAGCCATTTGCGTCTAAAACAGTAATCGTATATTCTCCTTCTGGTAAATTTTCAAACACATTGCTAGTCTGATATGCACCGCCATTTAAGCTGTATTCGTAGCCCGGAACACCGCCTGCTGCTGTGACCGTAATCGTATTATCTACTGCTAATGAGCTAATAGATAGCATTTCTGGATTAGTCAAAACGACTGGATTTGCTTCTACACTAAAGCCATTTGCATCAATAACCGTAATGATATAAGTGCCTGCTGACAAGCCACTAAAGACATTGCTGTTTTGGAAATTAATGCCATTCAAACTGTATTGGTAAGGGGCAACTCCGCCACTTATGCCTGCGCTAATGACCCCATTATTACTATTGTGACAAGTAATCGGACTTTCGAGTAAACCGCTGACAGCTAAGGTGTTAACAAAGATTTCGACAAAAGTAACGAAAGTACAAGCGTTAGCATCGATCACCGTTATTTCGTAGTCGCCATTCGCTAAATCATTGAATTCATTACTATCTTGAAATGCGCCGCCATTGATATTGTATTGATAGTTTGGTGTGCCGCCAGTCATATTTACAGTGACATTATTACCGTTTATATCCGTAGCACCTTGTAGCGCGTCAGGATTGATAATGATGACGGTATTCGTCTGAACACTATTGCCATTAGCATCCAAAACGGTGACTGTATATGCACCTGCGCTTAGCCCGTTAAAAGTGTTATTTGCTTGATAATTTTCGCCATCGATACTGTACTGCAAGGGTTCATTTCCGCCTGTAGCTGCTACTGAAATTTGACCATCATTGGTATTATTACATGAAATATTTTGTACTAAAGTCGCTTGCGCTGTCATATCGATTTGATTGACAGCAACTGTTGTTGTCGTCAAACAGCCATTTATATCCATAACAGTTACCGTGTATTCGCCATTTTCTAGGTCTTCAAAAACGTTTTCTTCTTGAAAATTCACACCGTCAATACTGTACGTATAATCCGGCGTGCTGCCACTGGCATTTACTGTAATTATATTACCTACTACATTGGCATTTGCTTCAAATACAGGTGGTTCTATGATGACTACTGTATTTGTTATCGTTTCAAAACCTTCTCCATCTACGACTAAAATACTGTATGTTCCTGCTGTTAAAATTTGGAAATTTCCATTATTTTGGAAAGTTAGACCACCATCAATACTAAATTGTGTAGGCGGCGTGGCATTGAATACGCTTACAATGATTTGCCCATTATTGCCACCATGACAAAGTACGTGATGAATAACAGAGGCTTGTGCAGAGAGGTTATTTTCAGAAATCGTAATCGTTTCTGTTGTTACACAACCATTGTCGTCGCGCACGCTGATTTGGTAGGTACCATTGTCCAAATTATCAAATACATTATTGCCTTGATATGGCCCGCCATTGATGCTAAAAGTATAGTCAATGATGCCTCCAGAAGCTTGCGCGGTAATCGTGTTTCCATTTGCAAATAGCTGTAAACCAAGTACTTGTGGTTCATTGACGGTCAAGGTGTTCGTCGTTAAGGTGAAGCCTTCTGCATCGCTTACTTCCACTTCATAATCGCCTGGTGTAAGGTTATTAAAGACATTTTCCGTTTGTGCTGTGCCACCATTTAAGCTATACATAAATGGTGCAGTTCCTCCCGAAATAGAAACAAATACTTGCCCATCATTTTCACCAAAACACGAAATATTCAAGATGCTAATGACGCTAAATGCCATTGTATTTTCAGCAATTGTCGCTGTAGTAGTGATGATACAGTTATTATTATCTTGTACAAAAATGGTATAAGTACCGTTTTCTAAGTCAGAAAAGACATTCGAAATTTGATAATCAATACCATCTAAAGAGTATAATAAATCGCCTAATCCGCCCGTCGCGCTGACGGTGATTTCGTCTGCACTGACCATTGCCGTTGCGCTAATCGCCTCAGGATTAGAAATAGTAATCGTATTTGTCATTTGCGTAAAGCCCTCATTATCAATGACTTCTACGCTATAATCGCCTGCGGCTAAATTGTCGAAGGTGTTGTCATTTTGAAATGCGCCACCGTTTAGACTGTATTGATAATTTGGCGTGCCGCCGGAAACATTGACGGTCAAACTGCCATCGTCGAAACCGCTACAAGAAATATCATTTACAGTATTGATACTGACGGATAAATTATTGACCGCCACGGTTGCTTCTATGGTTTTAATACAAGCGTTTTCATCTTGTATAGAAATGGTGTAAGTGCCATTGGCTAAGCCGCTAAAAGTTGGACTATTTTGGAAATTATTTCCATCAATACTATAGGTTAAATTGCCAGTTCCGCCGTCTGCTGTGACGGTGATTTCGTCGTTTATCACATTGGCATTCGCTGTAATCGCCTCAGGATTAGAAATAGTAATCGTATTTGTCATTTGCGTAAAGCCCTCATTATCAATGACTTCTACGCTATAATCGCCTGCGGCTAAATTGTCGAAGGTATTGTCATTTTGAAATGCGCCACCGTTTAGACTGTATTGATAATTTGGCGTGCCGCCGGAAACATTGACGGTCAAACTGCCATCGTCGAAACCGCTACAAGAAATATCATTTACAGTATTGATACTGACGGATAAATTATTGACCGCCACGGTTGCTTCTATGGTTTGAATACAAGCGTTTTCATCTTGTATAGAAATGGTGTAAGTGCCATTGGCTAAGCCGCTAAAAGTTGGACTATTTTGGAAATTATTTCCATCAATACTATAGGTTAAATTGCCAGTTCCGCCGTCTGCTGTGACGGTAATTTCGTCGTTTATCACATTGGCATTCGCTGTAATCGCCTCAGGATTAGAAATAGTAATCGTATTTGTCATTTGCGTAAAGCCCTCATTATCAATGACTTCTACGCTATAATCGCCTGCGGCTAAATTGTCGAAGGTGTTGTCATTTTGAAATGCGCCACCGTTTAGACTGTATTGATAATTTGGCGTGCCGCCGGAAACATTGACGGTCAAACTGCCATCGTCGAAACCGCTACAAGAAATATCATTTACAGTATTGATACTGACGGATAAATTATTGACCGCCACGGTTGCTTCTATGGTTTGAATACAAGCGTTTTCATCTTGTATAGAAATGGTGTAAGTGCCATTGGCTAAGCCGCTAAAAGTTGGACTATTTTGGAAATTATTTCCATCAATACTATAGGTTAAATTGCCAGTTCCGCCGTCTGCTGTGACGGTAATTTCGTCGTTTATCACATTGGCATTCGCTGTAATCGCTTCAGGATTAGAAATAGTAATCGTATTTGTCATTTGCGTAAAGCCTTCATTATCAATGACTTCTACGCTATAATCGCCTGCGGCTAAATTGTCGAAGGTGTTGTCATTTTGAAATGCGCCACCGTTTAGACTGTATTGATAATTTGGCGTGCCGCCGGAAACATTGACGGTCAAACTGCCATCGTCGAAACCGCTACAAGAAATATCATTTACAGTATTGATACTGACGGATAAATTATTGACCGCCACGGTTGCTTCTATGGTTTGAATACAAGCGTTTTCATCTTGTATAGAAATGGTGTAAGTGCCATTGGCTAAGCCGCTAAAAGTTGGACTATTTTGGAAATTATTTCCATCAATACTATAGGTTAAATTGCCAGTTCCGCCGTCTGCTGTGACGGTGATTTCGTCGTTTATCACATTGGCATTCGCTGTAATCGCCTCAGGATTAGAAATAGTAATCGTATTTGTCATTTGCGTAAAGCCCTCATTATCAATGACTTCTACGCTATAATCGCCTGCGACTAAATTGTCGAAGGTGTTGTCATTTTGAAATGCGCCACCGTTTAGACTGTATTGATAATTTGGCGTGCCGCCGGAAACATTGACGGTCAAACTGCCATCGTCGAAACCGCTACAAGAAATATCATTTACAGTATTGATACTGACGGATAAATTATTGACCGCCACGGTTGCTTCTATGGTTTGAATACAAGCGTTTTCATCTTGTATAGAAATGGTGTAAGTGCCATTGGCTAAGCCGCTAAAAGTTGGACTATTTTGGAAATTATTTCCATCAATACTATAGGTTAAATTGCCAGTTCCGCCGTCTGCTGTGACGGTAATTTCGTCGTTTATCACATTGGCATTCGCTGTAATCGCTTCAGGATTAGAAATAGTAATCGTATTTGTCATTTGCGTAAAGCCTTCATTATCAATGACTTCTACGCTATAATCGCCTGCGGCTAAATTGTCGAAGGTGTTGTCATTTTGAAATGCGCCACCGTTTAGACTGTATTGATAATTTGGCGTGCCGCCGGAAACATTGACGGTCAAACTGCCATCGTCGAAACCGCTACAAGAAATATCATTTATAACCGAAGCACTGACCACTAAGGAGTTGAAAGCGACGGTCACTTCAGCTGTTCCTTCACAGCCATTCGCATCTAAAACGGTGACGGTGTAAGTGCCATTTGCTACACCAAAAAAGGTATTGCTAGCTTGAAAATTGACGCCATCAATGCTATAGGTATAGCCGGGAGTACCGCCTTCGGCAAAGATATTAATTTCGTCATCAATTGCGAAAGCATCGGGTAAAACGGGGTCAGGTTCACCAATAATAACGCTATTGGCCGTAGTCTGTGTGCCTTGCGAGTCTTGCACGGTGACGGTGTAAGTTCCTGCGCCTAAGCCCGTAAATGTGCCGCTATTTTGGAAGCCGCCACCAATACTATATTGATAAGGGGCAATGCCGCCTGCGCCCGAAGCGGTCAAACTTCCGGTCTGATTACCGAAGCAATCGGCATCGCTAGTGGCATTGGCATTTGCTGTTAAAATTTCTACAATAATGTCAATATTGAACACATTATTCGTCACACTTCCGCCGCCGCTATTGGTGACATCAAAAGTGAAACTATCGCTCAAATTCATGTTGCCGTTATGCATATACGTCACCAATCCTGAATCAATATCAGCTTGTGTAAACATGGCGCCAATACCCAAAGGAGAACCGTTCAGGAAGACCGTTCCGTTTTGTGGAAGCGAGGTGATGATATATACAATTTGGTTGGTCGAACTGCTGGCATCATTCGTTTGTAAATGCGCATTGTCAATCGTATTAGATTGATTATGAGGGACTTGTAAAATATTGTTGACGATTAAATTAGGAGGTGCAACGGCTGGGACGTAGCAAATTTGTAAGTCCCAATTGTCCAAAGTTCCACCATCTTGATTTTCTAAATCATTGATAGTTAAGGTCCAATCTCCTTGCGCACTTTGTCCATCAAAATCGCCTAAATTACCATCTGGTTGATAATTACCCCCATCAATAGGTGGGCAAGGAATATCAGCATGTGCGACATTTGCTTCATCATCAAAACTGACATTGACATTGTCTTCTGAACCACAAATAGCATCCATCAAAGTGACTGTTGTGCCAGTCGGTGAAGTAAGCGTAATTTGTAAATCGGCTACCCAAGTATGTGTGATTTGTAAGCTACTGACATTCAAATCGGATATGGTTAAATCGTCTGGAATATTGAGGGTAGAAGTAATGGTAGGTGTGCCGCTATCGCTAATGGCGACAGGCACATTGGGCGAAGCAAAAGCACTACATTGGATGTTTTCGGTGGTAAATGACCAAGTGCTACTATAATTACTCGTACCGCAATCATTGCTGCCGCGCACTCGCCAATAGTAGGTCGTTAAGGGAGTAGTTGCCATGCTTGCGGTGTAACTATTGCCTGATACCGTCGCCGTTTCGATGATGTTGGAAAAGTTAGAAGTCGTTGAAATTTCGACTAAATAATTTACACCTGTTGTGCCATTCCAAGTTAAAGTTGTCGGGACAGTCGAGTTAGTTTGTCCATTATTAGGGGAAGTATTGTTTGGTGTGGTCGGGAATGCATTGATGGTGATTGTCAAAGCATCGTTTGAATTATTCGCACCATCTGTACCGATAACATTAAAATTATATGTGCCAGGGGTAGCTGAGCCAGTGCCTGTAATGGTAAGCGTGACATTCGAGCCAGGAGCGGCAGCGCTTGTACTAAAGTTGCCACTCAAACCTGCTGGTAAATTTTGTAGCGAAAGACTGACCGTATTTGTGAAATTAGAGCTAACCGCTAAAGAATAGGTCACGCTACTAGGTGCACAAATTTGCATAAAAGAAGGATTACCGACGACAGAGAAACTACATGCCGAAGCATAGCGACCATCTACGACTTGTACGCCAGTATTGTTCGGGTCTAACCAATCTCTTACCCGTGTAGCAGCCGTGCCATCGCCCTCCCAAGAGCGCGCCAGTGCGCCATACCAATCGCTTGAATTATTGCCACAAGCCGCGCCACCACCGTGTAATTGTCCGATAACACGCTCACTTTGGTCGAATATAGGGGAGCCAGAAGAACCCGGCTCCGTTGTGCCCGTATCCCAATCTACGACACGTACGTGGGTATAATTGGTGGAAGGGGTATTGCCAAAACCATTGGTGAACATTAAAGCGTCGTCTTCAAAACTGATGCGCTTTTCGTCGGTATTGGGGTGATGTACTCCAATGGCACTTGATACTGCCGCTGCCGTTGCATCAAAACCTGCAAAATAGGCATTTGCCGTCGGCGAAACTTCATCATCTAGTTCTACAATGGCGAAGTCCGAAGTGCCAGATGCTGCACGAAAAATCGAGCCAGTATTAAAATCATTTAGTAGGCCATCGCCAGCATTTCCGCTGGCGGCAGAGTTGGGCTGACGGCAGAAACTATTTTGAAAATTCCAGTAGGTAACTAAGGAAGGGGCATTGCCAGCATTGATGCCACAGTGATTTGCGGTCATGAAAAGTGGCGTACAATCTTGTTCGACATTATTAATCAAAAAACCTGTACAGAAAGTGCCACCGCCTGTTGAAATCACGGCTACAGACTGGATAATATCGCGGTGTGGGTCAACAATTCCCCAACCGTCAGCGGCATCACATATCACATCTAGATTACAAGAACCAGACATGACCAATGCACCAAAATCTTGGAAACCGTGATTAATACTGCTTAACTTTAATTGCAAATTAGCCACTTCTTCGGCAGGTATTTGTACTTCTATGACTACTTGGTCGCCCTGCGAAATCGGTGTCCATAACTCTTCGTGTTCTTCATTGTCTGCTGGTGTGAATGGGCCTTTAATTTCTTGATAATCAGGTGTGTAGATAAATAATTTACCACGATTGGGCATGATGTACTTCGTGAAACCAAAGTTCAAATTTTTAGCTGTAGGCGAATTAATCCGCAAACGCCAAACGAGCAAACCATCATCGGTGCTTTCCCAGATGCCATGCGTTTCGGGTGTAATTTCAACGGCTCGTACTTCCGCAAAACGTGGCGCATTTTCATAACCACGTCGAGCTTCTTCTTCGGCTAATAGCTGCGCATTGTTAAGAGGCGGCAAGCTATACTCTGGTACGTTTTTGAGAGAAGTAAGATGTGGAGTTAATTGATTTTGTTGTGCCCAAAATGTATGTGATAATAGGCAAAAAGCGATGAATAGGTAAACTCTTTTCATAGTTCGTTTTTGTAAAATTGAAAACTGGAGTATGCAATATATATGGGGCTGTTTTAGCGAAATAATGCTAAAAACGGTGATTTACTATAATATTAAGGTGAATATTGGCGAGTCGAGTATTATACTTATATTTTAGGAAAGCTAAGGTAGATAAAAAAGTGGATTTAGTTCGTTTGCTGGATGACAAAGATGTGTTGGTCGGCAATTGGTCTGGAGAGTCGCAGTCAAAGTAGATTGAAATTAAGATATATTCTATTTTTCTCAGTTGGAGAACTGGAAAAAAGACTGTATCTTTCGCTAAAATTTGGAAATTATGGTGATGAAAGCACAGCCTATTGAAAGGCTATATACAATAGAAGAATATTTATCTTTAGAAGAAAATGCGCTCGAAAAGCACGAGTTTATTAATGGGGAAATTATTAAAATGGCGGGAGGAACTATACCACATAGCCTAATTTCAACGAATATCTCGGGGGGATTACGTTCAGCATTAAAAGCTAAAAAAGAGAGATATTATGTGATGGGAAGCGATACCAAAATTCATATTCCTACGGAAAATAGTATTCGTTATTCAGACTCTTTAGTTATTTGTGAAGAAATAGAATTATTAGAAGGACGTAATGATGTGATTACTAACCCATTAGTTATCGTCGAAGTATTATCAAAAAGTACCGAAAAATTTGATAGAAGCGGCAAATTTGATAGAAGCGGCAAATTTGACCTGTATCGACTTATTCCTAGCTTCCAAGAATATATTATAATTGCTCAAAACCGTCCATTTGTAACTACTTATTTTAGAGAAGATATAGATCTTTGGCGTACGAAAGATACTGCTGAAATAGAAGCATCTATCTATATTCGGTCGCTAGACGTAAGTATCAAGTTATCAGAAATTTACGATGGTTTGGAGTATTGAAAGTAGAGAAATTAATTCATCATCAACACCTCCACATTATTCGTTCTATCACATTCTTGCAGGGCTTGAAAAGCATCTAAAGACAAAATCAAATGGTTTAGATAGCGTGTTTTTTTACGAATATCTAAGCGCATTTCTGCGGTATAAATTTCGCCTGCGGGTAAGAATTCTTGCGGTTTTTTTATACCATCTTCTACGAATATTCCACCTAAAGTAATCGCACCACGAGATAGTTTTGGTACACCTGAAATATAAGCACGGATAGCCAAGTTGTCTTCACTAATCGCTTGATTACCAGTGAGTTTTGCAGGGCCTTTACCTTTGTTTATAATCGAATATTCAACGGTCAGCCACTTATCCGTTTGTTTAATGACTTTAATATTTACAAACTCCAAATCTGGGCAATTTTCCAATTTTTCTTTGATAGCTGCATCGGTTAATTCTTGGCTGCCTTTGGTGGTGAAAACTTCGGTTTTATCGTTCGTATTATTTCCTAAATTTGGTATTGGAAAAGGCGGTATATTTTTTTCTGGTTTTTTATTTTCAACAATTGGTTCTTGCGCTTCAATGATTTCTTCTGGCAGTAAAGTCGAAAATTTTAACACATATCCATAAGCCATTTCGCCCACTTTGAGGCGGATAGGGGCTTGCCGCAAAGCCAATTCAATATTTTGGCGATAGCCACCAAATTGCAAATCAAAAATAGACCTATCATACTCTACATTCAAAAATGCTTGTGGATGACTAGGGCTAATATTTATGGCTTTACGACCCGTATTGGTCGCATTAAAAGCTATTTTGATATAGTCTTTTTTCTGTTTCAAGACTTTCATATTCGACAAATGCAGCCGAAAACCGTGATAACTTTCATCAGTAGTTATCGTAGATTGTGCTTCAGCAGAGAAGCTAGAAAAAATAAAAATTAGAACTATGAAAATGTGTAGTGCTCTAATCAACAGTGGTTTAAGCATAAGAGTGCTTCGTTTTTTGTTAAAATTATTTCATGGCTGTTGATTGGATGTTCTGTTGTAAATAGTGTTAGAATGTGTGTATTTTGAATGATAAAATAAATTAAGACATGTCTCAATATTCAATCATTCTCTAAATCAATCATTCAATCATTAGTACCTAGATGTATTGGTCGATTGATGCTTTCCTGCAAAGATATAAAAGTTTCGGTTCGTTGGATGCCTCCAATCATTTGAATCTTATCATGTAACACTTCTCGTAGGTGTTTAGTATCTCGACATACGATTTTCGCGAAAATACTATACTGACCTGTCGTATAATGTGCACTTACAATCTCTGGAATAGCCGCTAATTCGTCCGCAACTTCCTCATACAAACTACTCTTATCCAAATATATGCCTAAAAATGCCGAAACATCATAACCCAACTCCGAATGATCAATTTGGAGCTGTGAATTTTTGACAATTCCCATATCCTTGAGTTTATTCATGCGGACGTGTATGGTGCCTCCTGAAACGAATAATTTTTTCGCTAAATCGGTATAAGCTTGGTCTGCGTCGCGCATCAATTCTTCCAGAATTTGAAGATCTAAACGATCTATCTTGTTTTTTGACATTTTTATAAAATTGGGAGGAATAGTTGTTGTGCTTTTAACAAAGATAGGTTTATTTTGTGAAAATAGCAAGTTAGGTGTGATTCAGTACAGATTTGTTATGATTTTTATGATTTTCCGATTAGACGTGTACTTAGATTTGTTTTTCTTTCATGTAAAAGGGAGTTATTCAGAGATTGCCTGCCTCTCGTATCTTTGCATCAGGGTAAAAAGATTAAAAAAAGTTGATTGAAAAATATTAATATAGCACCACCGAAAACAGAAGCATCTGCCTCTAAACAACATCCTTGAAAAAGGATGTATGTACTCCTTGAGAAAAGCTCTGTTTTGGGGAGGTTCTTTAGAGTCTGAATAGTACTTATGGCGTTGCTCATTAGTCAGTTACAGCCGCAATAAAATTACGAGACAAGACGTAGAGAGAGCCACAATTTTAACATTATTTCAACCACTTTCATCATGTCGAAAAAAACCACAAAAGCAGTTATTGTAAAACAAAATGTTGGTATAGATATTTCCAAAGATGACTTTAAAATTTGCTTGTATTGCCGTGATAACAATGACCGGAAATTTATCAAAGGAACTCGTACCTTCAAGAATAACTTAAACGGCTTTGAGGGACTGATAAAATGGTTAACATCTAAGTGTAATTCGGAGCTTCCTGTTCATATCACGATAGAAGCTACAGGCGTGTATTACGAAAATTTAACGCACTTTTTGTATGCATTGGATTACACGGTTCATGTCATTTTGCCCAATCAATCTAAAGCCTATGCACAAAGTCTCAATTTGAAATCCAAAACGGATAAAATAGATGCTAAAATGCTAGGCTTAATGGGCTTGGAGCGAGAACCATCTGACTGGACACCAGCCAGTCCAAAAATGCGGACGCTTAAACAGCTAACCCGTGATAGAGTGGCATTGTTAGAAGAAAAAACAGCCGTCAGCAATAAACTGCATGCGCTAAATCATTCTTATCAGCCACATAAAAAAGTCATCCAACGAATAAAGCAACGGTTAGCTTTATTAAAAAAGCAAATTAAGCAAGTGGAGCAAGAAATCGAAGCGGTCGTCAAGGCAGATGAAGTATTATCAAAAAAAATAGAAAATATCTGCAAAGTCAAAGGACTTGGTATTGTTACCGTAGCTACGATTGTTGCTGAAACGAATGGCTTTACCCTGTTCACTTCCCGAGGACAACTGATTAGCTACGCGGGCTATGATGTGGTCGAAAATCAGTCTGGATTAAAACAAGGCAAAACTCGAATTTCCAAAAAAGGCAATCGACATATTCGACGAGCTTTACATTTTCCAGCCTTGTCTATGGTGAAACATGAACCACATTTCAAACAAATGTTTGAACGAATTTTACTCCGAACTGGCATCAAAATGAAAGCCTATGTCGCTGTTCAACGTAAAGCACTTATTCTGATTTACACCCTGTTTAAAAAAGATATTCCTTATGATGCAAATTATCATAAGAAAACTCAAAAAAAAGAAGAATTAAGCATACTAAATGTGTAGACAGGATACTTATCCTGCCTACTCTGGATGCTTGCCTCTAAGGCAACCTCCTTTGTGCTACAAAGTTAATATTTTTTCAATGAACTATTTGGTTTTTTACATAGTACCTCAAGGAGGGCATTCGATGAAATGACCGAGTTTTAGGTACACGTATAAGTACACGCTCTAAGCGAAATCATAACGAATCATAACAATCATAGAAAATCTGCGCTGAATCACGTCTAAATAAGGAAAAAAGCAAGGAGAGAAGTGGGCAAAAAAAAAGCCCCGATTCACATCGGGGCATAATAAAAAAAACGAATCTTACAATTCTTTAACCAAAACTTACACATTATAGTATATTGCAATACTTGTGCCAGAAATAGGTTTTTTGAATAATATATCTTCTTTTTTTTGGAAAGTAGAATTAGTGAATTTGTGTATAAGTAATTGATTTTTAGGGCTTTATGAATGGAATTTAATGTGTAATTATTTTTCGCTCACAAAAAAATCGTCTTTATAAGCTGGTATAATACCTCGTTGGTGTGCAATAGAAAATAAAGTGCGAACTGCTTTTCGACCTAATTCGCCCAAATCTAAGGTGAAGTCATTTACATATAAATCAATGTGTTGGTATAATACTTTTTCGTCCATTTCCTGCGCATGTTGACGAACGTAATCCCGCGTTCCTTCTGGGTTTTTAAACGCATATGCCACACTTCTCCGCAAGATGCGATTTACTTTTTGTTGGACTTCTTTTGGTAATTTTTTAGACACGACAATACCGCCCAAAGGAATAGGTAATTGATAGGTCTCTTCCCAATATTCTCCGCAATCTAAGAGTTTAATTAAGCCTTTTTCTTTATACGTAAATCTATTTTCGTGAATAATTAGACCCGCATCAACAGCGTCATTCAAAACAGCAGGCTCAATATCCGAAAACAGCGTTTCGACTTTATGTTGTGCTTTCGGAAAAGCTAAACTTAATAGGAAATTAGCGGTCGTATATTTACCTGGAATGGCGATTTTTGCGGTATTAATCTCCTCATTGGTCATTGTTTTTTTCGCAATTAAAAGCGGACCACAATTATTCCCCAAAGCACTGCCCGAGTCAAGCAAATTATATTGATGCAATAAGTGCCCCAAAGCATGATAACTCAACTTAGTTACGGCCAAATCACCTGCAAAAGCACGCTGATTTAATTCTTCAACATCGCCTAAAAAGACATTAAAAGCCAAACCTTCGGTATCTATTTTTCCGTGTACCATTGCATCGAATATAAAGGTGTCATTTGGACAAGGTGAGAAACCGAGGGTGATTGTTGTATTATTCATTTTATAAAATATTGATATTCAATTAATTATACAGTTTTGGTGCGTTTTCTTATCGGCAATAAGATAATCCATATTTTCAAAATACGGATTATCTAGGCTTACAGCTAAATACAGCCGAATATTCACCCAAAAAATGCCTACTTTTGCGGCGATTTTAAGAATAGATTAAAAAAATAAGAGGTGATAAATGACTTTTGCAAAACGCATTTTTTCATTTTCATTTCTAACTTATTACGACTATGCGCTTGCAAATTTTGCACGAAGATAATCACCTCATTGCGATAAACAAACCGGCGGGGTGGTTGGTTCAAGGGGACGAGACGGGGGACATGACGGCTGCCGATATTGTCAAGAAATACATCAAACAAAAATACAATAAGCCGGGCGATGTATGGCTTGGTATTATTCACCGAATTGACCGTCCGGTGAGTGGCGTGGTGGTTTTTGCGCGTACGAGTAAGGCTTTGACCCGGATGAATAAATTATTTCAAGACCGCGAAATTGAGAAGACCTATTGGGCGATTACAACACATCGGCCTGACCCTGAAAATGGGGAATTGACACACTTCATTCGCAAGGATAAAACTAAGAATGTAGCGCGCGCTTACGACCGTCAAGGCAATCGTACACAAGACGCGAAAGAGTCGCATTTGAGCTATCAGTTATTGGCACAAATTGGCTCTTTACCTTTCATGGAAGTGAAGCCTACCACGGGACGTCCGCACCAAATTCGGGTACAAATGGCAGCTATTAATTGCCCTATTCGGGGCGATTTGAAATATGGCGCTTATGAACCAAATGAAGATAAATCTATCTGTCTGCATAGTCGCTCTTTGAAGTTTATTCACCCTGTGAAAAAAGAACCTGTCCTTATCGAGGCGAACTTGCCAGACAAAGGCGTTTGGAATGAATTTCGACACTTAGTAAGAGATTTTAAGAAGAAATGATTGAATGATAGGATGAATGAATGATTGAATGACGGTAAACTGGGAAGACGCACTTATAAAAATGATATTATGGGATATACACAAGCAGAAAAGGCAGCTTTTACGCAGTCTATTCAAAAACGATTTAAGACTTTTGTTGTTCGTTTAATACGCTTTTGCGAAACATTACCAGCTTCTCCGTCGAGGAATGTTATTAATTATCAAATCATTAAATCAGGAAGTTCTGCAGGAGCAAACTATAGAGCAGCTTGTAGAGCGCGTTCGAAAGCAGAGTTTTTTTCAAAAATGAGTATTGTTGTCGAGGAGGCAGATGAAACAGAATACTGGCTAGAAATTATTAAAGCTAAACCATTTGTATGTGATGCAATAGAATTAGAATGGCTTTTGAAGGAAATCGGAGAATTACTGAAAATTGTAGCAAGTGCAAGAAGTAATACCAGTCGCTAGTACTCGTCTAGGACATTCAATCATTCAATCATCCATTCATTCAATCATTATTAAAATGAAAAATATAACAGTAATAGGCGCAGGCACTATGGGCAACGGTATCGCCCACGTCTTCGCCATGAAAGGCTTTAACGTGTCTTTAGTTGACATTTCGCAGGATGCACTCGACCGTGCAGTTGCGACTATCGGAAAAAATTTGGACCGCATGGTCAAAAAAGAACGTATTTCAGAAGCTGATAAAACGGCGACTCTAAGCAATATCACGACTTATACGTCTATGGAAGATGGCGTTTCTACGGCAGATTTAGTGGTAGAAGCAGCGACAGAACGCGTGGATTTAAAGCTTGATATTTTCCGTAAAATGGACGTGATTGCGCCTAATCATGCAATTTTAGCTACTAATACATCCTCTATTTCTATCACGAAGATTGCAGCGGTGACCAAACGCCCTGCTAAAGTGATTGGTATGCACTTTATGAACCCTGTGCCGGTGATGAAATTGGTGGAGGTAATACGCGGTTATGCGACTTCGGATGAAGTGACGAATACCATTATGGATTTGTCGAAAACATTGGGTAAAATACCAACAGAAGTCAATGATTACCCGGGTTTTGTGGCTAATCGTATTTTGATGCCAATGATAAATGAAGCGATTTATACGCTCTATGAAAGTGTAGCAGGTGTGGAAGAAATTGATACGGTAATGAAGCTAGGCATGGCGCATCCAATGGGACCATTGCAGTTGGCGGATTTCATCGGTTTGGATGTTTGTTTGTCAATTATGCGCGTGCTGCATGATGGTTTTGGTAATCCTAAATATGCGCCTTGTCCGCTATTAGTGAATATGGTGACGGCTGGTAAATTAGGACGTAAATCGGGCGAAGGATTTTATGAATATACGAAGGGGTCGAAGGATGTTGTGGTGGCAAGTTCGTTTGTGAAATAACTGGATTAGATAGCCGAACGTGATAGGATGGAACACGGATTTGACGGATTTTAGTAGGTCGTGTTCTGTGTGACGAGTGCAGTAGGTCGGGTGCGTTTTGCTTGCTATTTTAGAAGGAAAGGGCTGTACGAAATCATTTCGTACAGCCCTTTATAAGTAGCACACCTCAATTATTTCGGTAATTTGAAAACATCTTTTTCCGCCTATTTCCTCCAAAAAATAAGTCCGTAGCTACGGCTATGCACTGATTTTTTAAAGAAAATATACGAAAAAATCTTGTCCTCAAATTTTCCGAAATAATTAACGTGTACTACTAATATTAAGAAATTCGTAGGAAAAATTCCTAATTCCCCATTCCTAATTATTTCGTCAAAGTCACATCGCCTTTGATAAATTCAATACGTCCATCTGCCATGACAACTTGTGCATACCAAACGAATACCCCCGAGTTGAATGCTTGACCACGGAAAGTACCGTCCCAGCCATAAGCAGGGTCATTAGGTTGAACATCGAAGTAACCAAATATTTGCTCGCCCCAACGGTTGTAGATTTGGAAAGCAGCAATAGATAGTACATTTCCTTCGCGAGAATGGATGTAGAATATATCGTTTACGCCATCACCATTTGGAGAAAAACCAGTGGGAACATAAATATATGGCGAACGGTCAACATTGATGGTTACGCGTCCTTCTGCTGAACATCCGAGACTATCTCTTACGATTACATGGTAAGTTGTCGTTTGTGCAGGTGTTGCAATTGGCATTAGACAATCACCACAACTCAAACTATCTGCTGGCGTCCAAGAGATGCTAGCGATATTGTCCGTATTGTTTAATTGCGGATTTAATTGAATTGATTCGCCCATTGCTATATCAATAGTTGGCTCAATTTCTAGCAATAGCGCCTCTCCTTGTGGTACGACATATGCTTCGCTAATTTCACAACCATTTGCATCTTGAATAACTACGTCGTAATTACCAGATTCAAGCGAGTTGAAAATATTACTTTGTGTGAACGTTTCGCCACCGTCGATAGAGTAGGAGTAGCTAGGAGTACCGCCTTCTATATCGCCTACAATGATGCTACCAAAGTCGTTTGCACAACCCGGTGCAGTTACATCTGCTACGAATGCAGTTGGTGATTCGGTCATTACTTCCGTGTCGTCAGTCGAAGTACAGCCATTGTCATTATCGGTTACTGTGAGCGTATAAATCGTTGCTGAACCTACATTTACATTGGCAGTATTTGCGCCACTATTTATCGTACCATCTGCTGTTGACCATTCGTAGCTAACGTTAGTTGTGCCAGATGTTGCGGTTAATGTTGCTTCGCCTGTATCACAATTAATGAGGTAATCTTGACCCGCTTCTGCGCCCGGTTCGTCGGTATTTTCGCCAACTGGCATAGAAGCCGTTTCAGAACAGCCATTGTCAGTATCTGTTGCAATAACCGTAAATAAACCAGCTTGTCCTACTGTTGCCGTAGGAGTGGTTTCGTTAGTAATCGTACCGGGGCCACTCCATACATAAGTGACATTATTCGGACTGCTTGCTGTTAAATCAACTGCATCTTCAATACAAGTAATCATTGCTGGCTGCGCAATTTCGATTACTGGCGGAACGATATTCGCAGTTACTTCTACGATGTCTGTGCTTTCACAATTATTGTCTGTGTTTA
The DNA here is from genome assembly GCA_947561585.1 of Caprella mutica. Lineage (NCBI taxonomy): Eukaryota > Metazoa > Arthropoda > Malacostraca > Amphipoda > Caprellidae > Caprella > Caprella mutica. The sequence continues at coordinate 89,116 of CANNZV010000267.1, forward strand.
AAACAGTGATTTGGTAAGTACCCGGCTGATTGATAGTTGGCATTAAAGTCGTTTCATCACTTTCTACAAAACCGCCTGCAATTGCTTCCCAAAGGTAGGTGATATTCGCGCCCATTTCAGAACCCGTACCGTCTAATATTTGTGAAGTGATAATACAATCTAATTCAGTCGCTGTGCCTGCTTCTACGGCAGGAAAATCAGTGCTTTCATCAACAAAAGCTGTTGCCATTGCTGTACAACCGTTATCCGTATTGGTAACGACTAATTGATAATCGCCAGAAACGCTAACGGTAATATCAGCACTTGTACCTGCTTCTTCACCTGTTGTGCTATTCGTCCAAACATAAGAAATATTAGTACCAAAACTAGAACCTGCACTTGTTAAAGGCGCATTCATTTCCGTACAAGTAATCGCTGCTGGCGCATCAGCCATAGCGTTTGGTGGTGTTGTATTTTCTAAAACAGGAACTGTTAAAGTGCTTTCACAGCCGTTGTCCGTGTTTAAAATGGTCAATGTATAATTGCCACTTGCATCTACTGTTGGCATTAATGCATCTGTCCCAGAAACGTAATTTCCATCAGCATCAGTTGTCCAAGTTACTTGGAAATTCGCACCCATATCAGAACCAGAACCATCTACAATAACCATTTCATCATCACAAGTGATGATTTGATCAGCAGTTAATGCAATAGTTGGATTGACTATGTTTTCAGCGATTTGTACATTGTATTCCGTTGCACAGTTATTATCTAAATTAGTAACTGTCAAAATGTAAGTACCTGCTGCATCTACTGTTGGCTGGAGTGTGGTTTCGCCTGCGGAGAAATTACCGATATTGTCTTGAATAGTCCAAGCAAAATCGAAGTTTGCGCCGGTGTTCATCAAGTCAGCAGTAATCGTAGAGGACATATTCGTACAAGTCAAATCGCCAGTATTGACGGCACTTACGATTGGAGCATTTTCGTCTAAACCAATATCTAAGTCATCACTATTAGAACAGCCATTGACGGTATTTGTAATGGTCAAAGTATAAGTACCTGCAGCATTGATGACTGGTTGGTCTGTTGTTTCACCACTTTCAATATTACCGCCATTAGATGCCGTCCAAAGTAGGTCATACGTTGCGCCCATATCACCAGCACCTGCGAGGCTTAAATTGTCAACATTACAGTCTAATTGGTCATCTAAACCTGCATTTACCATAGGTTCAACAAAATCTGCCATTATAGTTACGAAAGCAGTATCAGGACATTCATTATTTATATCGGTAACAATAACTTGATAAGTACCATCGCCACTAATTGTTGGTTCAGCAATATCTGTTGCACTATCAAAAGTACCGCCTACACTTGACCATTGGTAGCTTAAAGTGCCTTGTCCGCTAGAGTTAGCTGCGCTCAATGGTAGAGTAGGATTGAAGCAATTTAAGGTTGCGTCCAAGCCGGCATCTGCTGTTGGATAGACGCTATTGTCAATAACATTGATAACTTCGGTCGTTTCACAGTTATTGTCTGTATTTAAGACTGTCAACTCATAACCGCCTGCTTGGTTGGCAGTTGCTGTTGGCATAGTTGCACCTGCGGATATATTACCGCCATTAATAGCTGTCCAAGTATAGGTTAGATTTGCACCGCCTGAACCATTACCAACTAAAGCTACTTCTGAGGCAGCGCAAGTGATTTCATTTGGTGTATCAATAGAAACAATAGGAGCATCTATATCTTCTGTGACCGTAACTTCATCGACAGAAACACAGCCGTTGACGGTGTTCGTGATTTGAAGTGTATAAGTACCTGCGCTGTTAATTTGCGGGTCTAAGACATCGCTATTGCCAACTATATTGCCGCCGTTAGTTGGTGTCCAAGTAAAGTCAAAATCTGCACCTTGACTAGATGCAGTCGCGTCTAGGTTTTGATTAGATACAATACAGTTTAATTCATTAGGCGTAGCCAAAATTAATGTTGGTGCAATGGTATCAACCGTTATTTCTACAAAAGCTTCGGCTTCACAATCATTATTGGTATTATAAACCAATAAGTTATAGATGCCAGCTTCGGCTTGATTATTCAATTGCAAATCAGAAATACCTAAATCATTGCCATCTAAAGTCCATGTATAGGTAAAATTTGCGCCTACAGAAGAACCCGCTGCGTCAATATTCACGCTAGTAGCATCACAATCAATATTGCCATCTGAAACAACGATAGCTACTGGAGCTGCTGGGTCACCTGTGATGTCCACTTCATCAGTTGCAGTACAGCCATTGTCTGTATTGGTGATTTCGATTTGATAAGTACCTGGTGCAGAAACAGTGAGTTCTGTGGTATTAATATCGCTATCAATTGCACCTGTTGCGCTAACAATTGTCCACTCATAAGTGAAGTTTGCGCCTTGTGGTGAATTCGTTGCATCAATCGTTACGGTAGGGTCATCACAAGAGATTTCGGAAGGTAAAGCGATACTTGGCGTTGGTGCTAATGTATCGACCATGATTTCTACAAAAGCTTCGGCTTCACAGTCATTATTAGTATTAAAAACTAATAAATTATAGATGCCAGCTTCGGTTTGGTCGGTGAGGAATAAGCCAGTTTCTGTTAATTCCACGCCGTCTAAAGTCCAAGTATAGGTAAAATTAGCACCAATAGAAGAGCCATTACCACTGATTGTTGTTTCTAAAGTATTACAATCTAAATTGGCATTTGAAGAAACGGCAGCTACTGGAGTGTCAGGGTCACCCACCACTTCCATTTGCGCGGAAGCGGCACAGCCATTGTCATTATTAGTGACTAATAATTGATACGTACCTGGAGCGGAAACGGTAATTTGGTCGCCATCAATAGCTGTGTCAATTACACCATCTGTGCCTATGATAGTCCATTCATAAGTAATATTTGCGCCTTGAGCAGAGTTCGTGCCATCTAAAGCAACGGTTGGGTCGCCACAAGAAATTTCGTCAGCAGGGTCAATGTTAGCCGCAGGCGCAGCTATATCTTCGTCCACATCTATTTGCAAAGTGCTGCTACAATCGTTGTCAGTATTGGTGATTACTAATTGATAAGAACCTGTACCCGTGACGTTGGTCATCAAAGCCGTTGGGTCAGCAATACTACCTGCGCCGCTGGCTACTGTCCATTCATATTCAAAATTTGCGCCTTCGTCCGAACCGGTTGCATCTAATAATACATTATCAACAGCACAAGTCATTAAATCGGGGTCAGCAATCATAATGACAGGTTGAGCGCCATTATCTGCCACCGTTACGGTTGCCATTGAAGTACAGCCTGTGATATCATTAGTGACCACTAATTCGTATTCACCAGCTTCGTTAATTGTTGGCTCTAGTGATTGTCCACCTGTTTGAATATTACCAGTAATAGCTGTCCATTGGTAAGAAAAATCAGCACCTTCCGAGCTACCCGTTCCGTTTAAGTCTAATGAAGTGACGCCACAATCTAAAGTAGCGGTTGGTTCTACCATAATGTCAGGAGCAGTCATATTCATGTCCACGATGACATCATTGGTAGAGCTACAACCATTGTCTGAATTGGTGACGGTCAAGGTGTAAGTACCATCGGTATCAACGCTTGGTTGAGTTGTTGTTTCGTCGGTAATTGTGCCGGGGCCAGCCCAAGCATAGGTGATATTTGCGCCATTATCAGAGTTAGAGCCGTTGAGTTGTAAAGTCATATTATTACAATCCAAGGTCATATCTGAACCTGCATCGGCATTTGGCGCAGCCATATCTGCTACAATGGTAATAGGAGCGGAAGCAAAACAACCATTATCTAAACTAGTAACGGTCAAGGTATAAGTACCTTCAGTTGCTGCTTCGGCATTCAGTCCAACGGGCGGATTGACGAAACTACCGCCATTAGTTGCTTCCCAAGTATATTCATAATTGCCTTGACTAGATGGCGAGGCATCTAAAAAGACGGTCATATTGTTACAGTCAATGGTGCTGGCAGGTAAGAAAATGGCTTCAGGAACATCTGTACTACCGGGCACTTCAATGCCCAATAATTCTTGTTCGCAGCTACCATCAAAAACAGTTACATCATAAAAACCACTAGATAAACCTGTGATATTTTGGGTGGTTTCGCCATTATTCCACAAAAAAGTAAAATTACCAGAACCTCCTAGGACGTTAATGTTAATTTCGCCACCAGTAGGGGTATCACAATCAACACCAACTACAAAGTCTTCCGTTACATCAATAGCTTGTGGTTCATTAATCGTGAAGTCTAAAATGCTTTCACAGCCTGTACCATCTAAGACGGTGACGGTATATATATCGGCGACTAATCCGCCAATATCTTCAGAAGTTGCGCCGTTGCTCCAATTATAAGTAATGGGAGCAGTACCTCCGCTTACTGTCAAATCAATAGAGCCATTGGAGGCAAAAGCACATTCTACATCTGTTTGAGAAGGAACAACACTTAGGTCAGAACCAGTTACCGTTACGGAGCCTAAGGCATTACCAATACAGTTGCTAGTTGCTACATATTCTAAGTCATAGTCGCCGGGAGCGTCAATTACTAAGTCATAGGTTGGACCAGGAATATCGTCGATTTGTACGGGGCCATTAGGGCCAATGTAGCCAATATTAAAAGGACCATCTGAACCTGTAAAGGTAACAGTTAAAGAAGCACTATTGCCGTCACAAAGAGAAGCTTGACCGTCAAGGATGGCTTCGATTTCGAATACATTTGCGTTGACGGTTTCTATGGTTTGGGTGCCACAATTATCAGTTACAGTAAGGGAGTAAGTTGTATTTTGAGCTGGCACGTCTATCAAATTGGGCTGCGGGCTGCCATTACTCCACATATAAGTATAAGGAGCTACACCGCCTGTGGGTTCTGCCAGAAACATGGCAGGTGTGCCTGCGCAAATTTCGGCATCATCAAGACTAACTTCTAGTGGAGGTAATTCTTCGATAAATAATTCAGCTGTGTTCGTAGAGCAACTACACGCTGTTTCTAAGCTAAGAATAATGTTTTCGGTACCTTCTGCAATTGCATCTGTGAAAACATTAACTGGTAAAATGAACTGAACTTGTCCCGGAGGAATTGTAATAGTAGTAGGAAGATTGGCATAATCAGCCCCTGGAGTAGCAGAGCCTCCAATAGTAAAGTTAATCACAACGGGGTCATTGATATTTCCACCATTTCTAGTGAAAATGAATGAACCTTGTCCGCAACCCGTATTACTTTCGTAAGCAACGTTTGTACCTGTTGCATCTACAAGAGCTTCTGCCCCTCCAGTCGAACCTGCGTCGAAACTATTCGCTTTTAAGAAAACGGCAGAGTCATAAACATCATCAAACCCATCACCAATAACCAATTTGATGTGATAGGTTTCACAAGGAATAACATTGGCTACGGCTGTTAGTGCGACGGTATAGCCATCATATTCGATATCGGTTGTACCAGGAGGGCCGCCAGGGCAGGTATTTCCATTGTCTGTGGTAACTTCATTTGGAACAAAGAAGCCAGCGTTTGCTGCTGTATTGACATTATTAATAGATACATTAGTTCCGTCTGGTAAAGTGGCAATATTGATGGCGTTATTGGCAAATGTACCATTAATGCCAGGGCCAGAAATAAAGAAACCAAAAATATCATTGATACTTCCCACAAAACCACAGTATTCTTCACTGGCGAATACATATTCAAAGGTAACTTGGTCAATCGTGGGAGTAAAATCAAATTCTAAGATAGATGCGTCGGCAATAAAATTACCTGATGTAGCAATCAAATCAGCATCTGTTCCACCGCCATTTGCAGTTCCTGAATTAGCCAAAGCATTAGGCCCGGCAGCTAGTGAAACATTTCCTGTGGATAGAATGACGCCATTCTGAAAACCAACACTTGACATGCCATTATCGAATGTGCCAATACCATTAGTGCCTGAGTTGCCAACCACTCCAGAGACGTCAAAGCAACCACCACCAATGAAAATATCTTGGACAAGAGACTGATAGCTTGTATTAGGTGTTGCATTGACGCCTACCATGTTTTGAACCAACTCATTTGCGAAAGAATTGGTAGAACCCTCTTTTCGAATAGAGAGTAATGGTGCTGCAAGCCCTGCAGTATTATTTGGATAAGAACTAAAGAGATAAAATACTTGACAGACCGCAGTCGATTTGAAATCTAAACGCTGTGTAGCACCAGCTAAGTCGTCAGTTGTATGAATTAAATTCATTGAACCTTCGTGTTGTTTTACCTGAAAACGATAAGTTTCTGAAGGAATCAAACCACAAATAGTAATGGGGCTAACTGTTTGTGTTGGAAAGAGTGTTGAACGTAGTTGATGCGAGTCATCTATTTCTAAGTGAATCGCTGCTGAGTTAGGTTGAGCAAAACAAGGAGAAAAAGCAAGTACAGCTAAGATGTTGAACAGAAATTGTAAAATTGTTCTCATAATCAATAAATATTGATTGTTTTTAGAAAAAATGAAAGAATAGAATAAAATCAGGTAATTAATAATGTTTTTAAAGGCGACAAACTATTTTAATATGGAGATAAAGTCCATGTTAAGTGAAAAGAACAAGCATAATGGTATAAATTATTTAGTTCTTTTCACTAAGTGAAATTAGAAGTGCTTTTAACTTCCTAAATTAGTTATGAAATTAACTAAGGATGTTAAAAAAAACATTTAACACTTTTAGTATTTAAGAAAATAGTATTCTACTGAACAACGATTTTTTTTAATATGATGTTCGCCAAAAAGTTGGCGAGAAATTAGCATAAAAAAAGCGAAAAAGAACAGTCTGCAAACTATTTTTTTCGCCATGATAGAATTTGAAAATTCCAAGGAATTGCAAAAGCAAATCCCAGTTCTCACAGAGAAAAAATTAAGCCAATTATTATTAATTAGCACTTGTATATTAGCTGCTCAGACAACAAATCTGAGCATAGTCTCCAAACGAATGAGCAAAATTGTTGGAGAACAGTTTAAAACAAGTACTGCTTATGGACGCTTAAAACGCTTTTTTCAAACAGGTAATGGCATTGGAATTCTCCAATTCGTCTGCATCTTAGCTATTCAAATTTTTGGACAAAGCCCTGATTGTTATCTACTTTTAGACCGCACCAATTGGAAATATGGCAAAAAACACATCAACTTATTAGTTATTGGTCTAATATATCGAGATGTGTTCATTCCTTTAGTTTGGCTTGATTTAGAACAAGCTGGCAATAGCAATTGCAAAACGAGACTGGAATTATTAGACCGTCTTTTAGATTGGTGGTCGCTTTCAGGTGTTCCACTACCTAAGTTGCATATTGCTGGAGACCGCGAATTCATTGGGTTTGAGTGGTTTAAGGGCTTAGAAAGCAGAGGTATTGAATATGTGATGCGTATTCGTGCAAACTTTAAAGTTCAACTTTGGCTCAACGGAAAAATTAAAGACCGAAAGTTAGGGCTTAAAATCATGCAGCGCTATTTTTCCATTTCAGGAAAAGATAGCGCAGAAGTGGTATTAATGTCTGAACTCCTTGTGCGATTGACTGCTTTTGACAATGATAGTTCAAGAGGTAAAGCAAAGTACATCTATATCATGACCAACATGAATGATATGGTGGAAGCTTCCAAGTTTTATCGCAAGCGATACAAAATTGAAATTTGCTTCAAACATCTCAAAGCTACGGGCTTGCGTTTAGAAGCTTTGGCAGTACAAGGTGGTCACAAAATCGACTTAATGTTTGCGGTGCTGACCTTAATTTACATCATGGCTATTCGTAAAGGAATTATCCATTTTGAAACGGTCGAGCCGCAAGAAATGAGAGTTTTTTATGACCCTAAGCCTTATATTGCTCCTGCAAAATCTGTCTTTATGCAAGGCTTTGAATGTATTTTAGCGACTATCTTCACTTTTGAAGAATTTGTCGAAGAAATTAAATGCTTGATGAAATGGATTGCCAAAAGCCAAAACCCTCTGTATCAACATCATTACACATTAGAAAATTTTAGTGTTCAGTAGAATAAGAAAATAGTCAGGTTTGATTTAGTATTACTATTTGATGTTTCTGTGCGAAAAGAAACAAAAGTAGTAAGTAGCTTGCAAAAAATCGCAATAGCTTGAATGGAAAATTGGGGTATTTCGGGAGCAAATAGCTAGTCTAGCCTGTTTTGGCGATATTTTAAGGAGTTAGGGATAGTTTCGCCCGAAATAGTTGAAGTTATTTACATGTTTTATACGAAAAGATAAAATACCTCGCAAAGATAGTCTATTTATTTATTAAATATTTATGTTTTAGGAATGGTACAAGAATAAATGGCTCTTTGACAATTTTTGCAAAAAATAGATTTTCTTGTCACGCGGCGACCTCAAGTCGCCTCGTGAGCTCTTAGTTGTATAGGTCGCGAGGTGACTGGAGGTCACCGCGCGACGTAGAATTGCAAAAATAGCCTGCCCATTGTGGTCAAAGAACCAAATAAATTTACCTTCTTTGGAGCGCTTACTTTGGTCTTAGATTTTCTTTAAAAGAAGGAATGAGTAAACGCAGTTTGTGAACCGCAAAGCGGATGGGAAGCTCAAAGCAGCCAAAAGGGTAAATTTATTTTGCATCATTCCTTAAGTACTCGGACATATTTATTCGTGGAATTTTAGGGCTAAGGTTTTTTCGATAGTTTTTCTTAAAAAATCCTTGCATAGCCTAGGTTACGGAAGTATTTTTTGAGGAAAAATAGCGTAAAAAGATAGTTCTAAAAACCGATAATAAATGTGTCCGGGTACTTAAGTACTCTGACATATTTATTCGTGGAATTATAGGGCTATTTATCTGCTTGTTTAGTGTTTTGTAAGGAGGCTTCCATTCCTTGTTTCGCTGCCTAATAACAATTGAAATTTTCTATTTTAAGACTTTTTAATGGAAAATATAAAATATTTTATGTAATTTTGTACTGAACATCAGACCATTACAGTGTGATTGCTTTTTACGAAATTTCTAAGTTCTTTTGCTTAATATTTGCCCCCTCATTGGAATTTAACTTGACTGACTACTTAGGAACGTTGAAAGAATAAGTTGTAACAAGATTGATGAATTATTTTGGTCTTAGATTTACTTTAAAACTAGCCTGCCTGCATCTCATGCTTCATAGTGGTTATAGTATCAAGGCAGCCCATCCGTTTTGCGGTTCACAAACTGTGCTTGCTCATTCCTTGTTTTAAAGAAAATATAAACCCAAAATAAGCTACTCAATAAGGTCAATAAATAACTCACAAACAACTCTCTAGAATGAATTATCTATTCACAGTACTGTGTTTAGTAGTCAGTCATTTAGGACTAGTAGCACAAAACCATATACTTCAAGACTCTATCTTTCCAGTTGGAAACGAATTATTAGCGTCTTCCAATGATTTACTCTTCTTATGTCGAGAAAGCTTAGAAAAAGAAACGGAAGCACCTCTCTTTTTATCAGAAGAATGGAAGAAGGGCATTTTAATTGATCATAATGATAAGGTCTATCATGTACAAAGTCGATATCGTGTATTTGATGATGAAATGCAGATGCAATATGATGATAAAACAAAAGCGCTCTTTCCACAAAAGATAAAGGCCATACGAATTGGTCAGATGATTTTTGTTCCAATTAACTTTGAGAAGGATGGATTTGAAACTTATGGTTATTTTCAAGTGTTGAGCGATGGTGAGGTCATGCTACTCAAACGATTTGAAACATCAAGAGGAAAAATAATAGAACGCCTATATGTTAAAAGTGCAGACGAAGCGGCACAACGCCTCAAAGGTAGTCGAAGCTGTGTCTTGAAAGTCTTGAAAAGTAGAAAATTTGAAATGCAACAATTTGTGCAGCAAAAAGGAATAGCATTCGGTGATGAAAAAGATTTAGTTCGCCTGTTTGATTATTACAATCAACTATAATTATTTTAATGTATTTAAATGAAACCAAAAACATAATCAACTAGCAGTCAGTTGATTATGTGTTTTTAAAGTACCAAATAATTTTGTCTGAGCATTCCTAAGTGTTTATGGCTTGAAGCACAAGTCTCAAAAAGAACGGCTTTTGTGTCTAATCCTTTTTGTAATAAAATAGACTTTTTTTTAAGGCTCTTTGACAATTTTTGCAAAAAATAGATTTTCTTGTCACTCGCCAACCTCAAGTCGCCTCGCTACCTCTTAGTTGTATAGGTAGCGAGGTGACTGGAGGTCACCGCGCGACGTAGAATTGCAAAAATTGTCAAAGAACCTTTTTTAATATGCCCACCCCTATGCTTTTTGTATGGACTTCCTATTTTACTTACCTACTTTTCTGTTCATCAGACTAAATACTTTGTAATATGACAATTAACGTTTATGTTTGCCGTTTCTATGACCATGCAAACAGGAAAATTGATCTATATTTGCGTTTTAGTAAAATTAATTTAATGAATTAGACCATAATGCGCCGTAATTTTTTTCTCCTAAGTAATTCAAAAAATCGTTACACCCGTACGGATGGAACTATTTTTTTGTTTTTTAGGAAGAAAAAGGATAAGCCTGCCCCTCAGGGTATAATAATCTAAGTTATTGAATGAGGTTTACTTATTCCTCTAAAAAAGAATTTTTAAATTAATGGCAGAAAGCCTCGTCATCATTCCGACTTATAATGAGCAAGAAAACATCGTGAAAATGATTAAAACGGTGTTCAACTTATCTCAGCCTTTTCACCTACTTATAGTGGATGACGGCTCGCCTGATGGCACTGCCGATTTAGTGCGCGAACAACAAAAAAAATATCCTAATCAACTTCATTTGCTAGAACGAGCAGGAAAATTAGGACTAGGAACAGCTTATATTGCTGGCTTTCGTTGGGGTTTGGAAAAGGATTATGCCTATATCTTTGAAATGGACTGTGATTTTTCACACAATCCGAAAGACTTAGTACATCTACATAAAGCTATAGTAAAAGACCATGCAGATGTATCCGTCGGCTCTCGGTATATGAAGGGCGGTGGCGTGGAAAATTGGCCGGCTGACCGGGTAGCCTTGTCTTATGGCGCTTCGATTTATGTGCGGATGATTACATTCATGTTTGTGAAAGACCCTACGGCAGGTTTTGTAGGATATCGGAGAGAAGTGTTAGAAGCCATTGATTTGGATAAAATTCGCTTCATTGGCTATGCTTTTCAAATTGAAATGAAATTTGCTAGTTGGCAATTGGGGTTCAAAATAAAAGAAGTGCCTATTATCTTTACCGACCGTATCGAAGGTGTTTCTAAAATGTCGAAAGGCATTGTAAAAGAGGCAGTGTTTGGAGTTCTACAAATGCGTTTGCGTAGCTTTTTTAGTAGCTATTCCAATAATTAATTTTGCCTACTGAAATCAACAAGACCAACCAACAGGTTTTAATACAAGGCTTTATAAGCCTCCACCATCAGTTCTAAACGTTCACAAGCAGCTACTGGTAAGCCAAGCCACTTCCCAGCTTGTTGGTATAGTTTGACCGGTTTTTCACCTGCCGCTCGCCATGCTGCTAAGCTAGAAGCACCCTTCGATTTTGATAACTTTTCTCCCCTTTTGTCTTTTATTAAATAATGATGATGAAAAACGACTTTCTGAAAATCAATGAAGTGTAGTTTTTTTGCCAAAAATGACTGCGCTAAAGTCGATTCCAGTAAATCTACACCTCGCACGATAAAATTTACGCCAAAATGCAAGTCATCTACTAAAGATGCGACTTGATAAGCCGGAGTACCATCTTTTTTTCTCACCACAAAATCAGGCATTACGGAACCATAAGTAGGGTTAAGGGGCTTGGTGTTTCCTTTTATTGAAAATGCATCAAAGGTAATCGGTTCATGTCCTGAAGTATGGATACGCCAAGCCATGTTGCTTGCTAAAAAATCCAAGTTCAAATCATTGCAGGTGCCAGAATAAGTACCATCTGTCGATTTTTCGCGGATTTGCTTGCGAGAGCAAGTGCAAGCAAACAAATGACCTGCTTTATGTAGCTGCTCCAAAACCGGTTGATAAAGACTTAATCGGTGCTTTTGTGACCAATTTTGATGAAAATCAGCTGGTGAGCTGGGGCCAATGTCGTAAGAAATGCCCAGCCATTCCAAAGTTTCAAAAATATCTAACAAGTATTCTTCGCGAAAACGAGCAGTATCTAGGTCGTCAATACGGAGCAAAATTTTGCCATCAAAAGCGCGTGCCAAAACAGTGGTAATGATAAACGAAATGCCATTTCCAATGTGTAAAAGCCCAGATGGAGTAGGAGCAATGCGTGTAACTATTTGTGAATTAATACTATTCATATTGGACGCTAAATTAGAAGAACTATTTTATATTTTTACCACATTACCACCATTTACCACTTCTCCCACCTTTTACCACTCGGTATGTGTTTTATTTGAGCAAAATTGCAAAACGGATTGTTCGTCTATAGGGAGAGTGTCTGAATGATTAAATATTTGTTTTGTTTGTTATTTGATTTTATTATTTTTCTAATGTATTGATAGTTAGTAGTTTAAATTTGAATTTAATGCAAATTGTAGGAGCAGTTATTTTTCTAATTAAAATGCTGAATATCATTTAAGAAGGAATTTAAAAGCGTTTTTTCTTTAAAAGTAATTGTACAAATAAAAAGAGCAAAACGCAAAGAATAGCCATTTAAAATAAAACAAATTAAAAATAATTGTCAATTATATATGCGAAAATATGACAAAAATATACTCGAAAAAATGACACATATTTTTATTGCAAATTCGTAGAGCTGTTGTGGAAAACTTTTTTTGAAAAAAAAGTGGGAATTGGTGGTAAGTTGTGTAGAAATGACCTACATTTGGGTCAAAATTAATAAAAAACCATCAAGCATTGATGTTTAACCTAGGGGTATATGAAGTAAAAATCGACAATAAAGGTCGTATGCGGCTGCCAAGCAAGTTATTAGAAACACTTGGTGGCGGAGGGACGCATGCGGAATTTGTCATTAATCGTGGCTCGGGGAAGTGTCTAGGCTTATATACAGGTGATATGTGGCGCAAGGAAACCAAAGATATAGAACGGTTAGATATGCGTGTACAAAATAACCTCAAGCTGGCTAGACTCTTCTTCTTGTTCGCGGAAGAAATAAAAGTAGATAGCGCAGTAAGAATAAATATCCCAAAACGCTTATTAAAATATGCAGGTATAGAAGACGAGGCAATTATTTCGACTTTTAATGGTCGTATTGAAATGTATTCGCCAGAACAATTTGATGTCATGTCGGATGTAGAACCTGAAGATTTTTCGGCATTGATGGAGCAAGTGCTGGGTAAAAATAAAGAAGATTAAGAGTGGAACGGATTGAAGGACTGAAGTATTCCATCATTCAAAACTCCACCATTCAATCATCAATATGTCAGAATATCATAATCCGGTTTTAGCCGAAGAATGTATAAAGTATTTAGCCATCAAAAGGGATGGTGTTTATGTGGATGCCACTTTTGGAGGAGGAGGACATAGTCGATTGATTATGAAAGAACTAGGCGAGGATGGACAGTTGCATGGATTTGATCAAGACGAAGATGCACTCGCTAATGTGATTGACGATGAACGTTTTGTGTTTAATCACCACAATTTTAGCTACATCAAACGCTTTTTGCGCCTACATGGAGTGCCTAAAGTAGATGGTATTCTCGCCGATTTGGGCGTGTCTAGTCATCAGTTTAATGAAGCTTCGCGCGGCTTTTCGTTTCGATTTGATGCTGCATTGGATATGCGCATGAATCAACAACAAGAACTGACGGCTGCAAAAATTATTGAAACCTATAGATTCGCTGATTTGCAGCGTATTTTTAGCGAATATGGTGAGGTGAGGAATGCTAAAACGCTGGCGCAACTTATTTGTGATGCCCGCGATGAGAAACTGTCAATTAATACTATTAAGCAATTCCTCACCCTCATCGAACCTGTGATGCGCGGCAATAAAAACCGTTACATGGCTCAAGTTTTTCAGGCGCTACGAATGGAGGTCAATAATGAGGTAGAAGTGTTAGAAACGTTTTTGGAAGAAAGCAAAGCAGTCTTGAAACCGGGCGGAAAATTCGTCATCATGAGCTATCATAGTATTGAAGATAGATTGGTGAAAAATTTTTTTAAAACCGGAAATATTCGAGGCGAAATGATAAAAGATGACTTCGGTAATATAGACAGACCCTTTAAGATAATCACGAAAAAACCGATACTGCCAACCACACACGAGATTAAGGAAAACCCACGTGCAAGGAGTGCCAAATTGCGAGTAGCAGAGTTGAAATAATTACGAATTAGCGCACAGCGTCCTGCGGAGAATTAAAAATTGGGAATTATTTCAGTTAGAGATAAAATAGCAAGTTAAAAGAAAATGAATAAGAAAATGAAACGTAAATCATTGATTATCAGTTTGGTAGTCGATGCTTTGTTATGAATATTCATTATTAATTGTTCATTATTAATTAGAAAAAAGGTGGCTCAAAAGAAAATTTTTCGTGACTTTTCGTCGCTCGGAAGCATTAGTGCAAAGCTGATTTTCGAGAACCTGCCATTTGTCCTTTTTCTAGGTTTTTTAGCTACTATTTATATTGCAAATTCTCACTATGCGACGCATCAGTCTCGTGAGATTAAAGACCTCGACCGAGAAGTAGAACTATTGAAACAACGGTATAATTCCTTGGAAGCAGATATCGGTTTTGATAGCCGGCATTCGGAAGTGGAGCGAAAGGTGGAAGAGTTGGGATTGCGGGCGGACAGGAAGTCACCTCGTGTTATTCGTAAGTAAGCTTGTAGCTCGGGCTGGCAGCCCAAGTTACAGAAAGATTAGTATTGTTAATCAATTTTATAGAACACTAAAAGACAAAAAATAAAAGGAATAATTAGGCAAAGGAAAGGACACGCTAGAGTAGCATTCCTATTCCTAATTCTCAATTCCTAATTAACCAGAATGGCAAATAAGATAAAAAATGAAGTATTAATAAGAGTTTACGTCCTGACAGGTTTCGTGCTGTTTTTTGCATTTCTTGTTTTTGCTCAAACCATTAATATTTCGATTTATCAAGGCAAGAAGTGGCGAAAACAAGGCAACGAACTCGTCTTGCGACAAGTGAAAATAGAAGCCGACAGAGGTAATATTTTAGCAGATGATGGAAGCTTATTAGCAACATCGCTGCCGTTTTATGATGTTTATTTTGACCCAACGGTAGCACCACAAAGTATTTTTAATCGCTATGTGGATAGTTTAGGTTATTTGTTGGCAAATACGATTGAGACAAATTTGACACCGGGGGCTTATCGAGATTCATTAGTTCGGGCACGTGCAAATGGCAGGCGTTATGTCCGAATAAAGCGAAACATTAGCTATCAAGAAAAAGATATGCTGAGTAAGTTTCCTATTTTTGATTTGGGGCGTAATCGTGGCGGTTTAATTCTCGAACCAAAATTCGACCGCCAGCGACCTTTTGGTATTTTAGCCCGCCGCACTATTGGTTATGTACGCGAAGAAGATGGGAAAGAAGTGGGCTTAGAAGGACGTTTTAATAAGGTATTGGGCGGAAAAGCTGGCAGCCAATTAGCTTTTAGAATACCAGTGTCCAATGGGCAGCCTTATTTCATTCCTGTCAATGATTTGGCGGAGGTAGAACCCGAAAGTGGTAATGATATTCAGACCACTATTGATGTGGATATTCAGGATATTATTGAAGAAAGCCTGATTCGTGGTATGTATCGTCACTTAGGCGATTGGGGAGTAGTGATAGTAATGGATGTGGAAACAGGCGGTATAAAAGGTATTGCAAATATTGCGCAGACTAGCAATAAGAAAAAATATGAGATTGGTGAAATATATAATCATGCGATTGGTTCGGCAGTAGAGCCAGGTTCGACCTTCAAAATTGCGTCTATGATGTCGCTCTTAGAAGATGGATTAATTCGCTTAGATGATAGCATTGATTTGCAGCAAGGTTCGATGGATTTCTATGAAGAAACCATGAAAGATGCGTCCTTTCACCAATTGGATAGTACGTCTATTTTGCATGCTTTTGCGATTTCATCAAATGTTGGTATCGCACAATTAGTACAAAAGTATTATGGGCGAACAAATAAGGGGAAAAGTTTTATTCAAAATTTGAAAAATTTTCATCTCAATCAGCCAACGGGCATCGAAATAGATGGAGAAGATTTGCCATATATTAAAGAGGCATATAGTAATGAAGATGATTGGTCTGGTATTACATTGCCTTGGATGTCAACGGGTTATGAATTGCAATTAACTCCATTACAATTGTTGACATTCTATAATGCAATCGCTAATGATGGGCAAATGATGAAGCCCTATTTGGTGAGTGAAATACAACGTTATGGCGAAACGATAGAACGCTTTCCACCCACGGTGATTAAGCGGAAAATTGCCAAGCCAAGCACCATTAAAACGGCTAAAATACTGCTGGAGTCGACGGTGCAACGCAAAGGCGGAACAGCCTACAAACACCAATCAACACGTTATCGTTTTGCCGGAAAAACAGGCACCTCGCAAATTGACTATCAAAAACTCCAAAATCGAACTAATGTAGGTGGATATTTGGCGAGTTTTGCAGGTTATTTTCCAGCAGGTAATCCTAAATATTCGGTTATTGTCATGATTAATGACCCGAAAGAGGGCGGTATTTATGGTAGTCAAGTGGCATTGCCGATTTTTAGAGAAATTGCAGACAAGATTTATCAGACAAAAATGCATTTGCACCCGTCTTTTAATCAAAATAAAGCACCTCAATTGGCAGATAGACAATTGCCCAACAAAAACGTAGGAGCAAGAAATGATATGAAATATTTAATGGCAAGTTTAAGCTTTCCATATCGCTCTACATCGACTACGAATTTTGCGGTTTTGACGGCAGCGGAAAACGACAGTATTTATCTACAATCACGCCGAATATCGGCTGATAGAGTGCCTAATGTAGTTGGAATGGGCTTGAGAGATGCACTATATGTGTTAGAAAATTTGGGCTTAAAAGTAGAAGTAAAAGGCTATGGTAAAGTAAGTTTGCAAAGCATAAAACCGGGTACTAAGGTGCGCGGACAACAGATAAGAATCACGTTGAGATAGATAATAATTGATAATGGAAAATGAGTAACTATGTTCATTCGTCATTTCAATTATTTACTATTATATAGTTTGGCTTAATTGCCACACTATGAAACACTTTTTATAAAGTATTGACATTGACTGTTTCATTGAGAAAAAACAGGCTGCCAAGTGCTGCATGAACTAATCAATATACAATAATCAATAGTCAATCAGAATCACACATTGAAACAGCTTTTCGGAACGAGGCAAGCATTTCGAAGCAAAAAAGGTAGGAGGGAAACTTCTTTTTTGTGGATGATTTGTTGAAAAAAGCATCCGAAAAGCAAATTTAAAAACCGGAACTGGGTGACTATTCTTACAAAGTGATCAGCTATAGTCCCTTAGCAAAGAATTATTCACATAAAATCCAAATGCCGGAGCAAGCTTGAGAAAATTAAACAACATACTTAGTAAAATAGCCGTGCTGGAAACAGTCGGCGACTTGTCCCGGATGGTGCGACAAATCGAATTCGATAGCCGAAAGGTGTATGAAAACGATTTGTTCGTTGCCATTCGCGGTACTCAGGTAGATGGCCATGATTATATCGAAAATGCCATTGCCAAAGGCGCGAAAACCATCGTTTGTGAGGTTCTTCCCTCCGATATTGACTGGGATTTGACCTACCTCCGAGTAGCGGATAGCAGTCATGTAATGGGACAATTGGCAGGCAATTATTATGAGCATCCATCTAAAAAATTAAAGCTCGTTGGCGTGACGGGGACGAATGGAAAAACGACCACTACCACGCTTTTACACGACCTTTTTTCGGAGTTGGGCTATAAAGTGGGCTTACTCTCTACAATTGAAAATAAGATAGGCAGAACGGTCATTCCATCCACGCACACTACGCCGGATGCGGTGGCTTTGCAAAGCCTATTGAACGATATGGTGGAAGCAGGTTGCGATTACGCTTTCATGGAAGTCAGCAGTCACGCTATTCATCAAAAAAGGATAGCGGGTTTGCATTTTGTCGGTGGTATGTTTACTAATATTAGCCACGACCATTTGGACTATCATAAAACCTTTAAGGAATATATATACGCAAAAAAAGAGTTCTTTGACAATTTGCCAAAAACAGCTTTTGCACTAACTAACCTTGATGATAAACGCGGTTTGGTCATGTTGCAAAACACGAAAGCTAAGACCCATACGTATAGCTTGCGCATGATGAGCGATTTTAAAGCTAAAATCCTCGACAATGCGCTCATAGGCTTACATTTAGACATTGACGGACAAGAAATTTTTGCTCGTTTAATCGGTCTATTTAATGCCTATAATTTGCTGTCTGTCTATGCGGTTGCCATGCTTTTGGAGCAAGATAAACTCGAAGTTTTGACAGCCCTTAGCAAGCTACGTGCAGCAGAAGGCCGCTTTGACCAAATCGTTGATAATCAACGAAATATCATCGCTATTGTCGATTATGCACACACCCCTGATGCACTCGAAAAGGTCTTGCAAACGATTGATAAATTGCGCGAAGGTAAGGGAAGAATTATCACCGTAGTTGGCTGTGGAGGTGACCGTGATAAACTAAAACGCCCGAAAATGGCGAAAGTAGCTTGCGATTACAGTCATCAAGTTATTTTGACTTCGGATAATCCACGCAGCGAAAACCCTGACGCGATTTTGAAGGATATGGAGGAAGGTATTCCACCTTACGCTACTCAAAAAGTGCTTACGATTACTTCTCGAAAGCAAGCGATTAAGACAGCAGTAGCATTGGCTCAAAAAAATGACGTAATTTTGGTCGCCGGAAAAGGGCATGAAAAATACCAAGAAATAAATGGTGTGAAGCATCCTTTTGACGATAAAGCGATTTTGCTAGAATTATTTGCAGCGTAGAGAAAATTCATGAATTCTCTCTACCAACGACAGACAAAACGAAACCAACTATGTTATATGCGCTATTTGAATGGCTTGAAAAGCATTATGAATTTACGGGTGCGCAAATCTGGAAGTTTATTACTTTTAGAAGTGGCGTAGCAATAGTTATTTCCTTGATAATCAGCATGTTATTGGGCGGAAAAATCATTGAGAAACTTCGTCGCTTACAAGTAGGAGAAACGGTGCGCGACTTAGGTTTGGCCGGACAAAAAGAAAAACAAGGAACGCCAACAATGGGCGGTTTGATAATCATCACTGCGATAGTAGTGCCTTGTTTATTAGTAGCAGATTTGACGAATGTGTATATTCAATTAGTTCTTATTTCTACGGTTTGGATGGGCGCGATTGGCTTTACAGACGATTACATCAAAGTCTTTCGTAAGAACAAAAAAGGACTGAGTGGCAAATTTAAAGTATTAGGGCAAATCGTTTTGGGCTTAATTGTGGCACTAACGATGTTGCATTCAGACGGAATAGTCGTAAGAATGCCGCTAGCAGAAGCGCAAGCGGCAGGTTACGAAATCATAAAAGACCTAGGCACAGGCTTAGTTCACGCAAAAACGACGCTGACCAATGTTCCTTTTCTCAAAAGTGGGCAATTTGAATACAGTCAGCTATTGTGGTTTTTAGGCGATAATGCACGAAATATGGCTTGGATTATTTTTATTCCAGCCGTAATTTTTATCGTAACAGCAGTCAGTAATGCTGCAAATTTGACAGATGGAATAGATGGTTTGGCAACTGGTATTTCCGCGATTATTGGAGCTACTTTAGGCATTTTAGCTTATGTAAGTAGTAATGCCATCGCTGCGGATTACCTAGGTATCATGTACTTACCGAATAGCGGTGAAATGGTGATTTTCGCGGCTTGTTTCCTTGGTGCTTGTATTGGTTTCTTATGGTATAATGCTTTTCCGGCGCAAGTATTTATGGGCGATACGGGGAGTTTGACATTAGGCGGCATTATTGCTTCGATGTCCATTTTGATAAGAACGGAACTATTGATACCCATACTTTGCGGTGTTTTTGTAGCAGAAAATTTATCAGTGATGATACAAGTTAGCTATTTCAAGTACACCAAAAAGAAATATGGTGAAGGAAAGCGCATTTTCTTAATGTCGCCTTTGCATCACCATTATCAAAAACAAGGCATGCCAGAACCAAAATTGGTGACGCGCTTTTGGATTGTAGGTATATTACTAGCAGTTTTAACGATTTTGACTTTGAAAATTAGATAATAACTTCGTTCAAAAGGACGGATTAAGAAATGAGAAAACAACAAAAAATAGCTATATTAGGAGCAGGAGAAAGTGGAGTAGGAGCAGCACTATTAGCCCAACAAAAAGGCTATGACGTGTTCGTGAGTGATCATGGTAAATTACAAGAAAATTATAGAGAAGATTTAGAGAAACACGCCATTCCTTATGAGGAAGGCGGACATACTTGGGAAAGCATATTCGAAGCCGATGAGGTGATTAAAAGCCCCGGTATTCCTGACACTGTGCCACTAATTAAGGCATTGGAAGAACGGGGAATGAGCATCATCGACGAAATCGAATTCGCTAGCCGTTATACCAACGCGCATATCATCGCGATAACGGGTAGCAATGGGAAAACTACCACCACAAAATTAACCCACCACATCTTGTGTGTGGCAGGACGGAACGCCGAAGTCGGAGGGAATATCGGTCGGAGTTTTGCCCGGAGCATTTCTGAGAAACAAGGGACACACACATCCCAACAACAACACTATGTATTGGAGCTGAGTAGCTTCCAATTGGATCGGATGTATCGTTTTCGACCCAATATTGCGATTCTACTCAATATTACGCCGGATCATCTCGATAGATATGACTACGAAATGGCAAATTATGCCCACTCGAAGTTTCGTATCGCGATGAACCAACGCGACACCGATTTACTCATTATGAATGCCGAATTAGGTATCAATAATGAGGCTATTGGCATTTCTAACGAAAAGTTAGATTATTTTGAAGCGGAGCGTATTTATGTGGATATGAAATTCCCGTCGCCAAACGAGGTGCGGGTAAATGACCATATATTTGACTTGACAAAAAGCCCACTAAAAGGACCGCATAATCAATTTAATGCGACTTGTGCTATTGAAGTAGCGCAGTCATTAGGTATTGGAAACGCGGACATTCAAGGGGCAATAAATTCCTTTGTCAATGCGCCACATCGCTTAGAATTTGTTGCAAGCATCAATGATGTCGATTATATCAATGATAGCAAAGCGACTAATGTAGATGCCACACAATATGCTTTACAAGCAATGACAAAACCCATTATTTGGGTCGTAGGTGGTACGGATAAAGGCAATATTTACGCACCGATTTTGGATATCGTGGCGCGAAAAGTCAAGGCGATTATTTGTTTGGGGGTTGATAATGCTAAATTATTGGAAACCTTTAACCCTATTGTCAAAAACATAGAAGAAACAAGAAGCGCGCAAGAAGCCGTGGAAAGAGCCAATATATACGCCGAAAGCGGTGATGTAGTGCTGCTCAGTCCAGCTTGTGCGAGTTTTGATTTGTTTGAAAATTATATGGATAGGGGCGACTTGTTTAAAGCGGCCGTGTTAGATGTAAGTTAGACAGGATTAACAGGATTGGACAGGATTTTTGATTGTCTATTTTTTGGAATACGGTGGTAATTTTACCTGTTCGTATTTAAATTGAAAACTTAGAATAACAACAAATAAAAACAAACAACTATGATAGACGACCCACTAACCAAGGAAGTTATTGATGCCGCATTTGCGGTGCACAATGATTTAAAGCCAGGCTTAAGAGAAAAATGTTACGTCAATGCTCTTGGTGTAGAATTACATTTGAGAGGAATAAAATTCAAGATAGAAGCGCCCATAAAAGTAACTTATAAAGGTTATAATGTAGGTGATTTTTTTGCAGATATGTTGGTAGAAAATGAGGTAATATTAGAACTAAAAGCAGTTAGAAATATCTGTGTTGAACATGAAGTACAACTGGTAAATTACTTGTCAGCAACAATGAAAGATAGAGGATTAATACTCAATTTTGGAGCAAAATCACTCCAAATTAAGCGTAAAACAAGATTATACAAAGAAAATAATTAAAAAATCCTGTAAAATCCTGTTAATCCTGTCAAAAAAAGAATATGTCCTTAGGCGCACAAATATACACAAACCTACGCGGCGACCGCGTCATTTGGATGGTTATCATTTTGTTATCAATGATAAGCATTCTTGGCGTATATTCTGCGACAGAAGGCTTGGCGTATAAAAATGCTGGAGGAGATACAGAAGCTTATCTATTTAAGCATGGTGTTATCTTATTATCTGGTTTGTTTTTGTGCTATTTGTGTTATATGATGCACTATGCACGCTATAAAAACGCGGCTCCGTGGCTCATGCTGATAACGATACCACTGCTGATTTATACCATTGCATTAGGTCCTGATATCAACGGTGCACGACGATGGATAGAGATACCTTTGATAGGCATTACTTTTCAAAGTTCCGATTTGGCGAAACTGGCATTAATCCTCTTTGTAGCGCGAGAAGTCACGCGACATAAGGATTATATCAAAGATTTTGAAAAGGCATTTGTACCGATTATTGTCCCCATTATGATAGTAATTGGACTAATTGCGCCTGCGGATTTGAGTACGGCATTATTGCTTTTAAGCACTTGCATTATGATGATGTTTGTAGGGCGCGTGAACTGGAAATACATCATATTGACCCTTTTTATGGGAGTTGTGGTCTTTGCATTTTTAATCATACTAGCCGATTTATTTCCAGATATGGGGATTATTAGAGATGAAACTTGGGTGCAACGTATAAATGACTTTTTATCAAGCTCGGATGGCGGTTATCAAACGCAGCACGCCAAAATTGCGATAGCAAACGGCGGTATTGCTGGTGTAGGGCCCGGTCAGAGCATTATGAGCGACTATTTACCTGCTTCGTATGCAGATTATATCTATGCGATTATTTGCGAAGAATATGGCTTAATCGGCGGCTTTGTAACGATATTTCTATACATGTTGCTCTTTTTCCGAGCTGTTCGCTTGGTCACGAAGAGTGATAAGAGTTTTGGTGCGATGGCGGCTTTAGGCATTACGCTCATTTTAGTGCTGCAAGCCTTAGCCAATATGGCGGTAAGTGTACACCTTGTTCCTGTGACGGGCCTGACGCTTCCAATGGTGAGTATGGGCGGTACGAGTATCTTATTTACCTGTATTTCGCTCGGTATTGTGTTGAGTGTTAGTAAGTTTGTGGAAAGTGGACAAAGTGAAGCTCCTACGGCTAGTAGTAAAGCTGCTGAACCTAAGAAAGTAGAAGGTGGCGGAGATAATAAAGGTGGTAATAGCGGCGGCGGCGGACAAAATCGTGGCGGCGGAAATAAAGGCGGCGGCAATCGAAATAATAACCGCGGTGGCGGCAACAAAGAAGGTGGCAACCGAACTAATAACCGAACTAATAACCGTGGTGGTGGCGGAAATAATAGCGGCAACAAAAGCGGTGGTGGAAAATAAAACCTCAATATGAGCAAAAAAATCATCATCAGCGGCGGCGGCACGGGCGGACACGTTTTTCCAGCTATTGCCATCGCTGACGCAATAAAAAAACAAACGCCGGATGCGGAAATTCTCTTTGTAGGCGCTAAAGGTAAGCTCGAAATGGAAAAAGTTCCACAAGCGGGCTACCCGATAGAAGGGCTTTGGATTAGCGGTTTTCATCGTAAACTGACCTTGCGCAATTTGGCGTTTCCGTTCAAATTAGTCAGCAGTTTATTTAAAGCATGGAATATTGTTCGACGCTTTAAACCAGATGCAGTCGTAGGCGTAGGCGGCTATGCGAGTGGACCAACCTTGGAAATGGCAACTCGTCGCGGCGTACCGACTTTGGTGCAAGAACAAAACGGCTTTCCGGGCGTCACCAATCGCTTATTAGCCAAAAAAGTAAATAAAATATGCGTTGCCTATCATGGCATGGAACGCTTTTTTCCGCAAGACAAAATCGTACACACGGGCAATCCGGTGCGCGATGCGATACGAGATTTGAAGGGAACACGGGAAGAAGGTTTGGCGCATTTTAAATTAGATAAAAATAAGCGATTGATATTCATTTTTGGCGGCAGTTTAGGCGCAAAAAAGATGAATGAAGCGCTGGCAAAAAATACCGATTTATTGGCAAAGCACCCTGAGGTGCAAGTTCTTTGGCAGGCTGGAAAATTATACATTGATGACTTCAAAAATTGTGCGACAGCGCAGTTGCCGAATGTGCATATTAGTACCTTTATTGACCGAATGGACTTGGCTTATGCGGCGGCAGATGTGGTGATTGGTCGCGCGGGGGCATTGACTATCAGTGAGTTATGTTTGGTGGGCAAGCCGGCGATATTGATACCGTCGCCGAATGTAGCGGAAGACCATCAGACGAAAAATGCGGAGGCTTTAGTGAAAAAAAATGCAGCACTTTTGGTGAAAGATGTGGATGCGGAGGAGTTGATTATTCGGAAGGCCTTAGAGGTGTTGGAGGATGTGGAATTGGCGAATAGTTTGGCTGAAAATATTAAGCAATTAGCGAAGCCAAATGCGGCTACGGAGATTGCTGAAGAAATACTAGGCTTGATAAAATCATAACAAATCATAAAAATTATAATAAGTCAGTGTTGAATAAGGTCAAAAAAGCATATTTTCTAGGTATTGGCGGCATCGGAATGTCAGCTATCGCACGTTACTTCAACGCGCAAGGCATTGCCGTATATGGTTACGACAAAACACCATCGCCATTGACCAAAAAGCTGGAAGAAGAAGGGATGAAAATCCATTTTGAAGAAGACATAGCGGCAATACCAGCAGAAATAGATTTAGTGGTTTGGACACCAGCTATTCCATTGACACACAAGGAGTTAAACTATTTTTTAGCTAATAATTTTCCAGTAAAAAAACGAGCAGAAGTGCTTGGAATGATTTCTCGCGAAAAACGTACGATAGCGATTGCGGGAACACATGGAAAAACGACCACAACCTCCATATTGACCCATGTTTTGAAAACGGGCGGTGTGGATTGCAACGCTTTTTTGGGCGGTATTGCCACTAATTTTAGCAGCAATTTCGTAGCCGGAAAAAGCGATTGGGTAGTCGTAGAAGCAGATGAATATGACCGTAGTTTCTTGCATTTGACGCCAGAAATAGCGGCAATAACCAGCATGGATGCTGACCATTTAGATATTTACGGTGACCATGAAACCATGCTGAAAGAAGGCTTTGAGCAATTTATTTCGCAGGTAAAAGGGCATACTTATTTGGCAGCAAGTGCGACGCAAAACATTAAAACGAGCTATACATATGGCGAAAATGGTGATTTTGCCACCGAAAATATCCGCGTAGAAAACGGTTATTTTTACTTCGATTTCAAAAGTGAAAGAGGAGACATAAAAGATTTGAAATTTACATTACCCGGTCGGCATAATATCGAAAATGCCACGGCAGCGATAGCAATAGCGCAAGAATTAGGTGTAGGAGGGAGCGCAATACGAGAAGCATTACAGACTTTTAAAGGTATTCAACGCCGTTTTGAATTCTTGCATCGCACTGATAAACAGGTGTATATAGATGACTATGCGCATCATCCGAGTGAGTTGCGGGCCGCGATTGGCGCGGCGCGGGAGTTGTTTCCTGACCGTAAATTGACGGGTATTTTTCAGCCGCATTTATTCACACGGACGCAAGACTTTCAAGATGGTTTTGCGGAGGAATTGAGTAAATTGGATGAGGTTATATTGTTGCCGATATATCCGGCAAGGGAATTGCCTATAAAAGGAGTAAGCTCGGAGCTAATATTGAGTAAAATAGTTAACAAAAATAAACGATTGTTATCAAAAAAAGACTTGCTTAATGATTTGAAAAGTAAGGATTTAGAGGTTTTAATGACTTTGGGCGCGGGCGATATAGACCGATTTAGAGAGCCGATTAAGAATTTGCTTATATGACACCACAAGTAAAAAAAACAATAACCAGAATATCTATTGTTGCTTTCGTTTTGATGGTGGCGGTTTTGGTGATTTCGGCAGTGGAAAAGCAAGAAAATGACCTCGTAAAAGGTGTGAATATTGACATTAAGCCTTTACCGGGAGGGCATTTTTTGATTGATAGTACAGATGTGATGACCGAGATTAAACGTAGCTTTGGTTATGACTTGGAAAAGCAACAATTGGGCATCGTGAATGTGGAACGAATAGAGCGCGTTTTGGAAGCAGAACCCTTTGTTTTGGAGGCAGAAGTGTATATTGATAGACAAGATAGAGTGAAAATTTCATTGATACAGCGAGAGCCGATTTTACGTATTTTTGATAAAAATAATCAGAGTTATTACTTGGGAAAACAAGGCGAAAAGTTGCCGACTTCCAAGCATTTTACGACTCGCTCTTTAGTGGCAACGGGGGATATTCCGCCTTTTGATAGGAAATATTTGACGGCAGAAAGAGTGGGACGAGAAAAAAATATTATTCGTGATTTATACCGATTAACACAGTTTATTTTAGCAAATGATTTTTGGCGAGCTATGATAGAACAAGTACATGTGAGGGATGATGAGTTTATTTTAATCCCAAAAGTTGGTAAACAACGCATTATATTTGGCAAGTTTTCTGATATAGATAATAAGTTTATGCGCTTAAAAACCTTTTATGAAGAAGGAATGAGTAGGGTAGGTTGGACGAAATATAAGGAGATTGATATTCGCTATAAAGGACAAGTTATTGGGCGGTAAGCATTGAAAAATTAATAAAAAAGGAACTAAACTGAATAGTAAAAGGTTGATAATCAGCGAATTAAAAACGAATTATTATTCAGTTTTAAATTAAATATTCATACTAGAGAAGCACGTATTGTTTGAAGAGCATACCCTAATTACACACATTTATCAAACAGTATCTGCAAAAAAAACGAACGTTAATAATATGGAAACCAAAGCAAACCACAATCCAGTAGTCGTAGCATTAGACATTGGTACGACAAAAGTATGCGCCATTGCAGGGCGTAAAGATGAACACGGTCGCTTAGAGGTATTGGGCATCGGTAAGGTAGATAGTGAGGGCGTGATGCGCGGTGTCGTGTCGAATATTGAAAAAACAGTTCGCGCGATTAAAGATGCAGTGCAAGCCGCGGAGCGTAATGCTGGACAAAAATTTGGCGTAGTGCACGTCGGTATTGCAGGGCAACACATCAAGTCTTTGCAGCACCGTGGTATGCTGACACGCCACAACGACCACCTAGAAATAGCTTGGTCAGATATTGATAAATTGATTGCTGATATGCACAAATTAGTGCTTCCTCCTGGCGATAAAATTATCCATGTTATTCCTCAAGAATACACAGTGGACAATGAGCAAGGTATCGTTGACCCTATTGGGATGAGCGGTATCCGTTTGGAGGCAAATTTTCACGTGATTACTGGGCAGATTACAGCATCGAATAATATACATCGTTGTGCAGAACGTGCAGATTTGCGCGTGGCAAATATGACTTTAGAACCAATAGCAAGTGCAGCTGCTGTACTAAGTGATGAGGAAAAAGAAGCTGGTGTAGCATTGGTGGATATTGGTGGCGGTACGACGGATATTACCATTTTTCAAGAAGGTATTATTCGCCACACGGCAGTTATTCCTTTTGGCGGCCATGTTATCACTAAAGATATTAAGGAAGGCTGTACGGTAATGCATGACCAAGCCGAAAAATTGAAAGTGAAATTTGGTTCTGCTTTAGCGGAAGAAGTATATGACAATCGAGTGATTACTATTCCTGGTTTGAAAGGGCGCGACCCGAAAGAAATCAGCGAAAAGAACTTGACTCGCATCATTCAGGCACGAGTAGAAGAGATTTTGGACTATGTGGTTTGGGAAATTCGTCGCTCAGGCTATGAGCGTAAGTTAATCGGCGGCATTGTCTTGACAGGTGGTGGGGCATTGCTCAATCACATTGACAAATTGACGGAATATCACACCGGCTTTTCGTGCCGTATTGGTATTCCGGTAGAGCATTTGGCGCATGGTTATGCCGAGCGTTTGAGTAGCCCGATTTACTCGACGGGTATTGGTTTGTTATTGCAAGGGATAAATGACTTGGAAACTGGTCGCATTATGCCGTATTCACACGAACAAAGTGCGCCACAAGAGCAAGCACAGCAAGGACAACAAGCGCAGCAGCAAACAGAAGCAGCCCTAGAAGATGACGGTGATTCTGGTGCTTGGTACTCTAATATATTCAAGAAAACAAAAGAGTTTTTTGAAGCAGACCCCGATAAAGAATTTTAGGATTGAACTTGGTGTGTGGATTTTTTGTATATTTGGTTGAGAATTGAGTTTTTTTTTAATTAAAATTGAAGATTATGGAAACGGCAAATCAAATATCAATTCAAGAAGCATTTGTTAAGTAGCACACCTCAATTATTTCGGTAATTTGAAAACATCTTTTTCCGCCTATTTCCTCCAAAAAATAAGTCCGTAGCATAGGGCTATGCACTGATTTTTTAAAGAAAATATACGAAAAAATCTTGTCCTCAAATTTTTCGAAATAATTAACGTGTACTACTTAAGAGAATGCTGCTTCTGAAAAAATCCTAAGCACATCATGTTATTGAATGGAATGTTAGACTTGTTGTTAAAAACAGAAGAAGAGGATGATGAAACAGAATGGAATGCGATGCCTGAATTTCAACGAACAAGAATCCTTCAATCTTTAGAGGCTGCAAAAAATGGAAATGTTATTCCTGATGAAGAAGTATGGGCACAGGTTGACCAAATGATGAAGGGATGAAGTATATCATTAACTGAACATCAGAAGCTAATAACGAGTTTTTGGATACGCTAAATGCGCTTAAACAAAGCCCTAAAGCACATTCAAAATTAGTAAAAGCTGTTCGTAAAAGGGTGCAGCCAAGAATGGTAATTTATTTTTGAACCATTCCTTAGCTAACTGGCTCGAAAAACTTTAAACAAAACTAATTAAAAAAAAGATAAACGCCTTAAAAAATCAGGCAGTTATCAATAAGTAATGAAGAAAATAAAGACTGCAATTATTAGTGCTTTCCTTATCAATTATTCATTATAAAGTACGCTATAAAAGAGAACATGACGAGGAAAACTACACGGAGTTGATATATTTCAACTTCGTCAGTTTCAAAATAACAACACAAAAGAGGGTAAAGCAATGACTAACTGCATGGACGATTACCCTAAAAAAACTTACACAAAGCTGCATAATTATAAGTTGGTATAATTTTTTACTTAATGTATGTAATTAATTATGTAAGCGACAAAAAGGCAATGTTATGATTTTTAAACTGATGGAAGATGGTAATTCGAGCGACCTACCGATTATTAAGGTAATTGGTGTTGGAGGTGGAGGCTCAAATGCCGTTACA
This sequence comes from Caprella mutica, assembly GCA_947561585.1. NCBI lineage: Eukaryota > Metazoa > Arthropoda > Malacostraca > Amphipoda > Caprellidae > Caprella > Caprella mutica. The sequence continues at coordinate 118,519 of CANNZV010000267.1, forward strand.
CACATGTACAAGCAAGGTATTGTCGGCGTAGATTTTGCGATTTGCAACACCGACAATCAGGCAATGGAATTAAGCCCTGTACCCACAAAGATTAAACTCGGACCAAACCTCACAGAAGGTCGTGGTGCGGGTAGCAAGCCATCTGTTGGTCGCCTCGCATGTGAGGAGAGCATCGATGAAGTTTGTGCCTATTTAGCAGACAATACCAAAATGCTTTTTATCACCGCCGGTATGGGTGGTGGCACCGGAACTGGTGCAGCTCCAATCATCGCGAAAGCGGCGCAAGAAATGGATATTTTGACCGTCGGTATCGTTACTTTACCATTTACTTTTGAAGGACGCAAACGGACTTCTCAAGGCTGCGAAGGCTTGGAGGAACTAAAGGCTAATGTCGATACATTAATCATTATTTCTAACGATAAACTCCGCCAAATGCACGGCTCGATGACCTTGTCTCAAGCATTTGCAAAAGCGGATAATATTTTGACGACGGCTGCCAAAGGTATTGCCGAAATCATCACGGTTCCGGGGTATGTCAACGTCGATTTTGAAGATGTGAACACGACCATGCGTGACAGTGGTGTAGCCATCATGGGCACAGCCATAGCAGAAGGTGATGGACGTGCGAAAAAAGCCGTCGATGAAGCCCTGAATTCGCCACTTTTGGAGGATAGCAATATTCGCGGTGCGCAAAATATCTTGATTAATATTAGCTCTGGTACAAAAGAGGTGACGATGGAGGAAATCTTCGAAATCACGGAATGGGTACAAGAGGAAGCTGGATATGGTACGAACCTGATTTGGGGTAACTGTTTTGAGGAAGGTTTGGATGAAGCATTGAGCGTAACAGTCATTGCGACTGGCTTTGAACGCAACTCTAATTCTCGTGCAGCGAGTGAAGAAGAACGTAAAGTACGCGTTAGTCTGGACGATGGTGAGCAAAAAAAGACAGCAGCTCCCAAAAACAATGAATTTCAATCGCCAAGATATAGTTTGTCGGATATCGGGTTCAAAGATGAAACGGAAGTAACTGCTTCTGAAAATACCTTTGAATTTGATGATATTCAAGAAAAAGTTGACCAAATTTCGAGTAGCCGCAACCGTTATAGCTACGATGAGCCTTATGTGAAAGAGGAACAACGGGAGGATAAAGAAGCTGCTCGGCGGCGGCATATGGAAGAAGAAGCGCGTCGCCGCGAGCGATTGCGCAATCTGAAACCCAAACTCAATAATCCGGATACGGTGCATGAATTGGAGAGCCAACCTGCGTATTTACGTCGTGGAGTGAGCTTGGATAATGTGCCGCACTCTAAAGAGAACACGATGTCTCGCTGGAGTATTTCGGATGGAGATGAGCCGGAAATTAGAGATAACGGTAATTCTTTCCTACATGATAATGTAGATTAATGAATTGACTATTGACTATTTGTTATTGTATGTTTTGCGAACGCTTTGTAAGCAATACATAATAGCTTATATTGAATAATTATTCAAATTTTACTCTGATGTGCGCATTAGAGCCTAGATTGTATTTTCTTTTATAGCCAATCATAACTTGCTATTTTGACGGCTCGGACTTTGTTCGAGCCGTCTTTTTGCTTGTACCCCGAAGCTCCCGCTATGGGGTTGCCCGAAAGGGCAAAAGTGTTCGTTTAATTTGCTTTTATGAATGCTATTTTAACGAACACTTTCGCGCTAGGGCGCGACTCCGCAGCGGGAGCTACGGGGTACAGAACGGCATACTCCAAACCCGATTTTCCTGCCGCAAAGAAATAATATAACTGCCTGATAATAAGTTATTTACATTAATATTAAGCTGGCTATTCGCCTTCATGTTTTGATGCAAAACAACTTTGCCAGAAAGGTCATATATAATCGCGTTTATCTCTTTTTCTGCTTCATTATTTAATTGAATACGTACTTCATCTTGTACCGGATTTTGCAGCAAGGTCGCCCAATCCATCGGTAAAATTTCAGTAGTCGCAACGGTCAATTCATTCCAACGTGCTTCAAATTCTTGCAAAAATAAATTTGCTATTGTTTCGTCATGAATGATGAGCGTATTTTCGTCATTAATATTTTCCGCACTCCAAGTCCAGTTGTGTGAACCCGTCACCACAGTTGGGTCAGAAGCCGCGTCGGTGGCATCAATAATGGCATATTTGTGGTGAAAATTCTCTTGCTGCCAATGATGCTTCACATTTACGCCTTGACTTTTTAAGAAAGTATAGTTGTCATTATTATCATTAAAAATGCCGCGTACATCAGTGCCTTGAAAGCGTTCATCTTTGATAGGTGCAGTCAAAATATCATAAGTCAAGAGCATTAAGCCACATTCCAAATCAGTATCTGCCGAAACAACTGCTTGACGAATAGCTTCCGAAGTTTGGTCACTTGGCGAAAAATAACTTTCAATCATACGTCCGTTGACATTGAATTCATGTGGTGTATTATTGCTTTTTTGACTGCCGAATTTGGCACTATTGGCATCCGGTTGTGCGCTTGTGCTGCCCCACATTTCTTCAAATTCAGTTTGGTAAGCCAAAGCCAAAGCTTGGTCTTGAATAATGACTGTATTTTGTGGGTCGCTCGTGATTTGATTATAAGTCCAATTCATCGAACCCGTCACGATTTGCGCCAAATCTGCATTTGCAGCATCAATAATGATAAATTTATTGTGCATAATGCCATCGCCCGGATTGCGCTCCAAACTCGGAAAGTCTGGATTGTTCAAGGCTTGATTAGACGTATCATCGTCGTAAATATAGCGCACTTGTATGCCACTATTGTGCGCAGCTTCGAGCGCATTTACGAGGTCATACCAGCCTGTATTATACATCGCTACATCAATAGTGAGTTCTGCATTATCAATTAAATCGTACAAAATATCCAAACATTCTTCATAGCTATCTGCATCTGCGAGGCTACCGTTGCTGTAACTTTCATCTACACTATTATTGAATAAAACTTGAATTTCGCCCGTAGAAGTAGAAGCGGTGGTGTACAATTTTGGTTCAGAAAAAATGCTTACTCCGTCTTTTTGTGCTTCTATTTGTACGTAGTAAAACGTGGCGGGTGTTAAATTATTTAGTTGAATAGCACCATTTATAGTTTGTCCGAAAATAGCGAGTTCTTGTGTCATTTCGAGGCTAGTACCGTAGCGTATTTTATGTACACTCGGCGCATTGGTTTGCCAAGCGAACTGTAGGCTAGTTTGCTGAATATCAGTTACTTGTAGCGTTTTTTGAAAATCGAAATCAATAGATTGTCCGAAGCAAAAGGTATTAATGAAGCTGATGAATAAGATTAAAAAAATACGCATAATTAGAAGTAGATTAGATGGTTTATTCCTGTGCAAAGTGACAATAAAAGACCGTCAATCATTACGAAATGAATAGTCGTTACAAATGATGAATAAGTGTTAGTTCAGAAGGGTAAGTTTGAATTTTTCGGAAAGTTTTAAATAGCAAAAGGAGCTTGCCGATAGTGTAAATAAGGGGGAGTTTAAGCTTGTTCTTGCCATGCAAAGATACGTAGAGTTGTGCAATAAAAACGTCGAACTAAAGTCATATTTGTAATCAAGTAGCATGGTCTTCCTAAGTAGTCAGTCAAGCTAATAGTGTCGGGTTCGCGTGAGCGGATTTTTCGTCTGCTTTTTTTTAAAAATTCTTGCATAGCCGAGCTACGGAATAATTTTTAAGAGAGAGCAGGCGGAAAATAATCCGCGCCAACCCGACAGTATTAACTTGACTGACTACTAAGCCGTGTCGTGGAAAGTAGCTTTGGACAGGGCTTAGGAAAAGCCGTGCTACTTTACATCGTCAAAAATGCGCCGACACTAAAAACGGGGGCAGCCAAAATGTTTTTACCACTCAAAGCACCTGCGCCGGAGAGTGTCAAGCCCCATTTGTCATTTACGCGATAAGCCACTTCTGGAGTGACGGAAAAATACTCCACATTATTACCAAAAATAGAGGAACTGCCAGTGTTGCCATTCGTGCCTCCATTTTTTAAAGAAACGACTTGCAACCATTTCAAAGCCACAATCCAATGGTCATTTGGTGTCCAACCTAACTCGCCGCCCCAGTGAAATTCATCTGAATATTGTACCACTTCTTCGCCCGCATTATACTTGAAAGTGCCGCTATTTCGATTGTTGAAACCCGTCAATAGTGTTCCATATAATGGCGCATTCTTGAAGGAATGAGAAGCTTCAAAACGGATTAATTGATTAAATTCGCCGTCGCCTGTTTGCAATAATTGGGACGTACCGCCCACGTTTTTTCCGGTAGGCAAACCCAAAATTAAAGAAGCACTTACCACAATGGGTTTGTCAGTAATTAAGCCAAATTTTACGCCTAAATCAATATCGCCAAAACCTTGAAATTCGTCGCCTGGTTCTATTATACCATTGATAGATGATTCGCGATTATTTATCGTACTACGCACGAAAAGTGGTGCGCTTAAAATGCCCGTCACGCGGTCAGTAATACCATATTCGCCATATAAACTAGTGCTGTAAATAGAGGTTGTTGTGATGCCTAAAACGGTACCATCCGTTGAGTAAAAGTGTTGTGAACGTATCCAATTTTCGCTCAATTTGTAGTAGCCCTTGCCTTTTGGTTGTGGCCAGCCGCCGCCTGCGAAAGAGCTATTTATTGTAGAAAATATAAAGATAAAAGCTATGATATAACGCATGATTGTTTTGTTTAAAGTTGAAAATTGATAGATGAATTGATGGAGTTATTAAGTAAATTAGGTGCTTGGAAGTGTAGTAACTTAATCAACCTAATTAACCAATTATAAGCCCACATCTGCGCGCCCGAAGTTTACGCTAAATGGACTACACCAAACCAATACATATTGGTATTCCATGGGGTTTATATTTTGGGGAATAATATAGGTTTGTGCGCCCGAATTGCTGACAATATCTCCTAAATCCACAAAGTCTTGCCCATCAGGGTCTTTAGAAATATAAATATGCAAGCCTGGTCCTGATTGCGTCTGAAAATCATTTCCTAATTGCACGACATTTTCGTCGCCCGAGGTAATGATAGCTGCGCTGCCACTGACATCATGTCCCGTCAAACCTACAAATGTTCCCATACGGTCGCCGCCGCTGACTGTTACTGGATAAGCGACACTGTTCACGCCTTCTGCCTCGACACTAATATCGACTATGCCGCCCATTATAGCAGTCACTAAGCCCGTTTGGTCAACCGTAGCAATGGCTGCGTTAGAAGTTGTCCAATTGAAGGTTAAATCGGTTAATTCAGTACTTGTAATCGTAAATGCCTGAGCGGATAATTGCAATGTTTGGTCAATTTCGATGGTATTGCTACTGCCGGATACTTCGATGCTCGCCACAGCATTTGCATCTGCCACAATAGTGATTAATGCGGTTGCTTGTTTACCGTCATCCGTACTGACATTAATATTTGTTTGACCAGAAGCTACACCAGTTACTAAACCTTCGGTATTGACTGTGGCTATATTTGTATCTTCACTAATCCAAGTAAATGTAGCGGCTTCTTCTTCGCCTGAAAAATTGAAATAAGTAGCACGCAATGGACTAGTTTGTCCGATGGCGAGACTGAGTTCATTGTCCGTTAATTCTAATTTAGAAAGGTCATTTCCTAAAGGCACATCAATGATGTCGGTACCAATGCAACTGACCATCGAAATGCTTAGTATTAAGAAAAAGAAAAGGGTGTTTTTCATGATATGTATTTTTTTGTTGTCAAAAATCGTTTTGCGGATTGCTATAGTAGAGACAACAAAAATACTTATTTAGTTGACCATTTGTTAAGAATTGAAAGGAAAGGTATTTTCAGAGACTATTTTCAGATGATATTAGGAACTATCGATAGGGGAAGAATGCTATTGAGATGTTATTTTTTTGTGACGAAAGTTTAGACTGCCATAAAAACAACTTCACAGTTGGCTTCTAATGTCTGACCAATGGCCAAATCAACTAAACCATCTCCATTATTGAAGGCATCAATATTGCAAGTCATTGGTTCGAGAGCGATAGAAGTGCGGAATGGCGGTGTAAACACTTGAAGATAATTGAATTTATTCTCGCCAGTAAACTGAAAGAAAAATAATGTTCCTTTAGTTCCGTTAATGATTGCTATTCCTTTTCCATTGTTTTCTGGTAATGAAAATCCGTTATCTAAACTAGTAGAACCAATCGTTTTGAATTTTGAAAAATCGTTAAAAGGCGCGCGTTTTCCGGTAGGAAGCATACGTGCATCAATATCTATTTTTTTGCAGGTTGGTAGTTCCAATCGCACTTCGTCCACGGTGTCTGCCATTTGAAAATAAGGATGCCACCCCAAGCCCGCAGGCATATTGCAGAGACCTTTATTTTCGACAGAAAAATGCACAGAAAAGCAATCGTTATTAGCTATTTTATAAGTTACTTTGAATAGAAAAGGGAATGGATAATAATCTAATTCGCCAAGGTATTCGTATTGTAAGGTGACTTCAGCACTATCTGCAGACAATTGTAAGTCGCTGATAGTCATGGCTTTAGTTTCAATAAAACCATGAAGTGCATTGCCTGTGTCAGGATTGTTAATTGGAAATTGATAGGACTTGCCTAGCCATTTATATTGGCCATCTCGAAGACGGTTAGGGAAGGGAAATAACAGGCTACTTTTGCTATAGTATAGGGAGTGTAATTGCTCGGCAGTAGTATAACCATCTAAAACGGAGGTCTCCTGAAACGTCAAATCGGTAATACAAGCTCCTAATGTAGGTATAAAAGAAAAACTATTTTTGCTTAGCTCATTAGATAAGGTAATGACGGAATGATTACCTAATGTGGTGGTTTGCTTTTTGTACATTTAACAAGAAAAAGTTAGGAGTTCGTGTAAAAAAGCACAAAAGTAGGAATATGAAATTGAAAAAGCCTATTTGTATAGCAACAAATAGGCTTTTAAATCAATTATTTTTAAATAACGAAAGGCAATCTACAAATAAGGACGAACATGATAAACGGTCGCTTATTTACATAAGAGCAGTTCCGAAAACCTTCGAACTAGTTGCCTACCGTGAAGCATTAACCACCAATAGCACTACGAAGAGCATCAATTTGGCTATGCCATAATTGTGTTTGCTCTTCAATTTCATCATCATCACAATAATCAATGATTTCAAGAACCGTTTCGTTTGTTACTGGCGAGCGATACATTTTGATGTCCAAAAATTCATTATCGTCGTCTGCATCTTCCCACTGGAAACGTAAGCGTTCTTCTTCAATGTCATCAATGAGTTCGGCTATTTCTTCCGAACCCTCCCAAGCAAAAGTGTAGGTTTCGCCATCAATATTGACTTCATCACAGAACCAACGAATAAGATTAGCTGGAGAGGTGAAAAATTTGTACAACATAGCTGGTGAAGCACGAAAAATGAATTCTAAATTAATCTGTTTACGTTCCATTAAGGCGTTAATTTGCGTAGGAAAATACTGGTTTGTAAAAATACATTGGGCAATTATCTACTTAAAAAATACTATTCGGTAAGCCAAAATGCTTCTAAAAGAGTAATAAAAGTTGCCAATAGTCAAGTAAATAAATACTTCACTCACAGAATGGGACGATAAGAATTGGGTAAAGTCACTTGCCAAAAGCTTACCGACATCGCGCAAATAAAAAGAAATAATTGAATTATCCAAATAAATGAACAAATTTAATTAATAAGACTTTTGATAGTGAGATAATTAAAATCTAATATGGCCCAGAAAAAAAGGAAGCCAATAACTTGATTACCGAATTATATATGGCTACCTTTGCAGGGTTTTTGCCAGACGGGCCAAAATTTGGAAAATAGTATTTTTTTATGTATATTGTAATTTTTCGGAATTACTGATTTACATATTGTAAATTTCATTTTCTCCCAGAACCATTTTTTATCGTACATTGTAAAAATTAAACCTCTTAGAGTAATGTCTATTTTTTTGTTTAATATTTTGTAAATCATTTGTTTATAAATAATAATAAAACGAAATATAATTGGCATAATCTAAAAGCATAAAACGTTAGCTTTTATATGAGACAGCTGAAGATTACTAAGTCTATTACGAATCGTGAGAGTCAGTCACTAGAAAAATACTTGCAAGAAATTGGCAAGGTGGATCTTTTGACGCCTGAAGAAGAGGTGGATTTAGCGAAAAGAATTAAGCAGGGCGACCAGATTGCGCTCGAAAAGCTGACTAAAGCGAACCTTCGCTTTGTCGTTTCTGTAGCGAAACAGTACCAAAATCAAGGACTTTCTTTGAGTGATTTGATTAATGAAGGAAATTTAGGTTTGATTAAAGCCGCGCAACGTTTCGACGAAACGCGTGGTTTTAAGTTTATCTCTTATGCCGTTTGGTGGATTCGCCAATCTATTTTGCAAGCATTAGCAGAGCAAAGCCGGATTGTACGTTTGCCATTAAATAAGGTAGGTTCTTTGAATAAAATCAATAAAGCCTTCTCCGAATTAGAGCAAGAATATGAACGCGAACCATCAGCAGATGAGTTGGCGGAGTTACTCCAAATTCCAACAGAAGAAGTAGAAACAACGCTTGGAGTTGCTGCCCGTCATGTATCTATGGATGCTCCTTTTGTGGAAGGAGAGGATAACTCTTTGCTTGACGTTTTGGAAAATGCAGGCACTCCTGGTACGGATACTAAATTAGAATACCAAGAGTCATTACGTCGTGAAATTGAACGTTCTTTAGGCACATTGACAGAGCGTCAGAGTGATGTCATTCGCTTATACTTTGGTATTGGCGTACAGCATCCGATGTCATTAGAAGATATTGGAGAAAAATTTGGTTTAACCCGTGAACGAGTACGTCAGATTAAAGATAAAGCAATTAATAAATTGCGCTCAGCCAGCCGCAGTAAGTTGTTGAAAGCATACTTAGGCGCATAGTTTTACGCTTATTTGCAATAAATGCAAGTAGAAATACAAAAAAGCATCTCGAATTTAATTTTTCGAGATGCTTTTTTTATGTTTAAATGTTTTTATTGCCGTACTTTTGCACCGTATAAACAAAATTATCGTTTGTAATACAATTAGACAATTAGACAATTAGACATTAGACTTTAGACTTTGAAAAACAGGTGGGCTAGACAAAATGATTTGAAAATGTAAAATTTGATACTCATGTTTATTTGAATTGAAGCATCTTTAAATCTTCTCCTCTTGTCTAACAGCTAACATCTTTTGTCTAAAGTTTGATAATTTTATGAGCAGCCTAACCACTGCAAATTTGAGCATTTTTAAAACTACCACCACAATAGTATGAATCACAAAGATACTTTAATTCGCCACCAAGCGGATATGTCACTTCGCCAATGGCGCGAGCAAGAAAAAACAGCCCTTGCCTTATTGCGCATCGTGGGCGATTTGCGTTTTGATCGTAATATTGAGTTGATGATTTTTCGTCGCGATATTTATGATGCACGTCCAAGCAAGGTCTTAAACGACCATTTATTAGCCACTAATTATATTGACCAAGCTATTTCTATAGAAAATAGCCTTGCCATTGCACAAGTAATTGCCAATATCAAAGATTTGCCACCAGCACGCATTGATTTGGGTAAATTGAATGCCGAATGGATGAAGGAAGCTAGCAAATATGATAGTGTTGCTGAGTTTGTGGGGGATAAATTAGGTGCTATGATTGGCGAAAAACCCAAAAATAAAGCACCAAAAGATGTTGTTTTATACGGCTTTGGTCGTATTGGTCGCCTTCTAGCACGTCGTATGTTGGAAACTACTGGTGCTGGCGAGCAATTGCGATTGAAAGCAATCGTATTGCGTCCGAAAATGAGCGACCGTCGCCAAGAGGCAGAAAAACGTGCTTCTTTGTTAAAAACAGATAGTGTGCACGGTGATTTTCACGGTAATGTCCTTGTTTCGGAAGATGGTTCAGAGTTGATTATCAATGGTAATCGTATTCAAATCATTTACGCAAAAAGCCCAACTGACGTTGATTACACAAAGTATGGTATTGAAAACGCCCTAGTCATTGACAATACTGGCGTTTGGCGAGATAAAGAAGCTTTGAGTATTCACCTACGTCCGGGCGCGACGCAAGTGATGTTGACTGCTCCGGGGAAAGGCATTCCTAATATTGTCTATGGTGTTAATCAAAATGAATTTGACTTAACAGACAACAATATTTTCTGTGCAGCTTCTTGCACAACGAACGCCATTTCGCCAGTTCTGAAAGTTTTGAATGATGCTTTAGGCGTAAAACGTGGTCATTTAGAGACTATTCACGCTTATACTAGTGACCAAAACTTGTTGGATAATTTCCATAAAAAACCACGTCGTGGTCGTGGTGCTGCTGTCAATATGGTATTGACTTCTACTGGCGCAGCAAGTGCCGTGTCGAAAGTTTTACCAGAATTAGCAGGCAAATTGACTGGTAATGCGGTACGTGTACCGACGCCTGATGTGTCTTTAGCTATTTTGAATTTAGAATTAGATAAAACGACTAAACTGGATAGCCTCAACGAAATGATTAAGGATGCTGCTATGAATGGTGATTTTGTAGAGCAAATTCATTACTCCAACTCAACGGAATATGTAAGCAGCGATGCGGTAGGCATGACGAGTACTTCGGTATTGGATGCGCCTTCTACTATCGTTTCGCCGGAAGGTAAGAATATCACGCTTTATTTGTGGTATGACAATGAATATGGCTATGCTTGCCAAGTTATTCGTTTAGCAAAGCACGCTGCTAAAGTGCGTCGTTTCTGTTATTATTAATGGAGAGTTATAAGGTCTTAATTTGACCTTTGTAGCAATAAAAAAAGGTTCTTTGACCACTGCAAAAAAAATGCGACCATCTCACCGCCTGCCTTGAGGAGGGCGGGCGATGAATAAACAACGTTTTGCAAAAGTGGTCAAAGAGCCTAAAAAAAAGGCTTGAAAGTACATGGTATTTTCAAGCCTTTTTTTAGTAGTGAACATGTCCCAGAGATGTTTAGGCATGATTCAAAAGGATTTCTATAAACGGTATTCACACTTTGCATGATGGATAGGGCAAAAAAAAAACGGCATCAGAAATACATCTGAATGCCGCTTGCTTAAAGTTGGTTTATAGCTTCGTCGTTTCTTTGGTCAATAAATTTTTCTTAAGTATGGTATTTATCATACTGGTTAAATAAGCGTGAAAGACAGTAAAGAAAGGGGGCTTTCACGGTTTAAAGCCAAATTAACGCGAGCCTTCGTTGGAGGTAACGGAGGTAATGTCACCGAAGCTAACTTCCTTATTGATATCAGTTGGATAGTTGTTGTTGAATTCGCAGTCTTTAAGATTGTAGCTAAATGCTCCTTTATTTTTGTCTCCATAAATACCGCCGCCCCACATGAAGGCTTGGTTGTTTTTGAAGGTACAGTTACTTAAAGCCAATGTTGAAGTGCCATTTTGTGGGTTGCTGAAAATACCCGCGCCATAGTTTGCTAAATTATCTTCGAAGTGACAATCTACTAGGCTAGGATTGCTTTCCCCGTCTTTTCCATCATTATAAATTGCACCACCGTCTAAACCAGCTTGGTTGTTGATGAAACTACACATTATGATAGCAGGATTACTTTTACCTGCCGTACCATAGTTGTAAATTGCACCACCTTCACGTGCAAAGTTATTTTTGATAATACAATTGGTGATAGTAGGAGAAGAGGCAACCGTACCTGTGTTGAAAATGCCACCGCCACAACGTTGCATCGTTCCTGGTCCAGTAGAACCGTTTGCATTGCCGTCAGTAATAATGAAACCATCCAGTACAGTAGCTTCTGATGCATTTAATACATGTACAACGGTGTAAGAATTATCAGCAGGAGTAGGATTTCCGATTTCGCCGCTTAATATAGTCTCCCGCAAACGAGGATTGCGGTCAGCACGGTTTGTTTCATTTCCTAAAAAACCGCCATACATCTTCACACCATCTGTTAAAGTGAATGTTAATTCGCGATTAGTAGTTGTAGTAGGTATATAAACACCTTGCGCTACCCAAATTTCTGTAGATGCAGTTGCTTTTGCTAAAGCAGATGATAAGTTCGTTGCAGTTGTCCAAGATGTACCGTTACCAGTTCCGTTTGGTACGACAAAGATAGTTTCCGCTTGTCCGACTTGTCCCATTAGCATTACGAGAAGTAATACGTTTAAAAATAATTTCATCGTTAATCAGGTAGTAAAATGTGAACTAAATAGTTGGCTATTCTGTGTAGTTACCAAATAATGGAAACTCGGCAGAAATAGTTCTACGGATACATTCACTAAGGGATTGTATAAAAAAGTGGGATGCACAGCAAGGAAATTGCCTCGTGAGCACTGTCAAAACGGAATAAAAGTACTAAGGTCTCTCTTGTGCGAGGAAATAACGGTTTCCTCCTTATAAGTGAAGAATTGCACTTGTCAAGAGTGCTAATCTATAGTTGAGTATTTTAATATGGTTGCTAGGAGTTATATTTAAAGGAAAAGCATTAGTCGTCAAACGTTTTGCTTTTACACCACAATAGTAACGAATTATTTTGGTATTATTATCCTTTAACGATGGCAAAGGTAATATTTATTTTTTTAAAATACAAAGTATTTTAGATAAAAGATAAATATTTTTCATCGTTTCTTAACTACTTATGAGTTTATAATAACCAAAAGTTGTGCCAAAGAGACAAAATATTTATCTTGTTTATTTTATATTTCTAGTTTTTATGTTTTTTTTTAACTAAAACAATTAATAATGATTTTGAATATTAAGAATTAATAAGGAATAATGAAAGAGTAAATGTGAAAAAAAATAAATAAGTTATGCCATAACATGCCGTTATTTTTTGATTTTTTGACCACAATGGGCATTGATATCGCAGCAGGCAACTTTTGCAAAATGCGACCATCTTACCGCCTGCCTTGAAGGGCGGGCGATGAATTAGTAACGTTTTGCAAAAATTACCTGCCTGTGTATCAAGGCCTGCGTCTTAATACCCATAGCAGCGATTCTCGGTTTAAGTAAATGTCGAGTGGTGTTACCAGTTTTTTACGATAAAGTAGAAAGTAAATGAATACCTGTTCTTATTATTAATGACTGGTAACACCAATTTCTACTTAAACCGAGAATTGCTGTACCCATAGTGGTCAAAGAACCCTATTTTATATAAAAAAGGCGTGACTATTACTTAGAATAATCACGCCTTTCTTAAGGAATAGAATAGATTAATATTCTAACTTATGCTTTTACTCGTAAAGAAGTATAAATTTTTTCCATCAATTCTTCAGGACTAAATGGCTTACCGACATGGTCGTTCATACCAAATAATTTTGCTTTTTCTTTCTCTGTCAAGAATGCAGAAGCCGTTAAAGCAATGATAGGTGTATCGCGTTTGTCAGCGTTCGGATGTTTTCGTATCTCCGCAGTAGCGCGGTAACCATCCATATTTGGCATCTGAATATCCATCAATATTAAGTCGAAATCTTCTTTAGAGAAGGCTTCTACCGCTTGCAAACCGTCGTCAGCAGTGACGATAGTAACGCCAAATTTGCGCAACATCTTTGCGACTACAAGTTGATTGATTTTATTGTCTTCTACCAACAAAATGCGCGTGTTTTCCAAGTCTTTGAAGTCTGTAGGGCTAGCTTTTGTTGGGTGCTTTTCTTTCGAAGTCAAAATTTGGAATGGTAACTTGACGATAAAACTTGTACCAATACCATCTGCTGTTTCTACTTCTATTTGACCGTTTTGCAATTCAATTAAACGCTTCGTAATCGCTAAACCAATTTCGGTAGTGCCATAGCCTTCAAATATATCTTCTGTGTTGAAAGACCCGCTATTGCTTAATACTTTCTCCAAATCAGCTTGTGAAATGCCGTTGCCATTATCCGAAATCTGTAATTCTAAAGTTGCTTCACGCGGGTTTAATTGATGCAGTTGGAAGGATACATGTATTTTGCCTTCATCTGTGCTATCCATCGATGCAGTTAGCAAATTCGTGATAATCTGGTTGAAACGAACTGGGTCGCCCCAAAGGGTTTGCGGTATTTTATGATCATATTCATACTTAATATGAATATTTTTCTTCTGTGCAGGAATATTAAAGCGTTGACGAATTTCTGTAAATGTTTTTTGAGGACCGAAGGCACGTTTCTCCAAATTGAGTTTATTCGTTTCAATTTGTGAGAAATCCAAAACATCATTGATAAAAACGACCAAGTTATTCGCTGAAAACTGCAGTGTACGTAAATGTTCGATTTGGTCTTCACGTGGCTTTTCATCCAATAATAAATGCGTCAAACCAACAATGATATTAATAGGTGTCCGCATTTCGTGGCTCATAGTGGCTAAGAAACGGTCACGCTCAAAGCTCGACTTTTCGATAGCTTCACGTTCTGCAATTTCATCTACTAATTTTGTATTTAAGACATCCAGACGGCTGTTCGTCTCTGCCAATGCTTTATTCTTAGCAGCAATTTCTGCCTGACGTTGACGAATTTCTTCGTTTTTAGTCAACAACAACTCATTGTCTTTTTTCTTCGTCCGGTAAGAACGGAACACATTCAATAATAACAAACCAATCAAGCCAATGACCGCAAACAAGACCATACGGAAACGATTAGCGGATGCTTGTTCCGTTTCCAATTGAGCAATTTGCTGTTGTTGTTGCTCTGCTGCAAATTCACTTTCGTATTTGGTCGTCAATTCGAGTAGGGCGCGGCTTTTTTCTTCATTGAATAAAGCGGTACGACTTTCTGCAAAATTAACGTGATTAGTATAAGCATTTTTAAAATCACCTGCTTTCTGGAAAGCTAGGGATAAGTCCTTGTAAATCAAAGGTTTATTTGGATGATTTGTTACTTCTTTTAACAAATCAGCACTTTTGTTTAGCCATGTTTTAGCTTTGCTATTTTCATTTAAAGCTGAATAGATAATGCCAAAATTCTTTGCACTTTCTGCCTGACCTATTGCATTGTTTAAATCCGAACGGATTTGCCATGCTTGCTGGTTTACTTCTGCTGCTTCTTCATATTCGCCTTGCGCCATATAAGTGAGCACCATATTGTTGAAATCTTCTGCAATGCTCGGCACATCTTCTAATGAACTATGCAAATCCAACGTCATTTGGTGATAAATCAAAGCGCCATCATAATCACCCAAATCGCTAGCTACTTGTCCGGTTCTACGTGCAATTTTTGCAGCTCCTTCGATGTCTTCCAATTGCAATTTGGCATCCAAGGCTTTACGGAAATGCTCTTGCGCTTTGCCGTAAATTTCTTTTGCTAAAAACAAATTACCGAGGTTCAAATGCGTTTCGGCAATGCCCTTTTGGTCGCTATTTTTTTGACGCCAATCCAAAGCACGCATTAAATTCTCTTCTGCTTGCACGTAGTTTTCTTGCAAGAAAAATATTTTACCAATATTATTTTTAGACATAGCGCTACCCGCTTCGTCTTGTAAGTCATTACGGACTTTTAACGCAGCTACAAATGCTTTCATCGCATTGGTATAGTCGTATTTATCTTCGAATGCAAGTCCTTGATTATCAAGTGCTTGTGCTAATCCTTTTTGATAGTTTTGTTGGCGGGCCAAGTCAACCGCTTCTTTTGCAAAACGACCTGCTGCCAAGCCATCGTCGGCCGCTAATAGGGTAGCTGAATAAGTATTGAGCGCATTAACGCGTTGTTCGCCCGAAAGTTTGTTCGCTAATTGATGCAGGCTGTCTGCCGAAATGGTGTTTGCTTGTACAGACAATTGCAATACAATAAACAAAAATGTCAGGAAAGTGGTGACTTTCATAATGATTTGATTACCAATAGGTTATGAATAGCATGTAAGTTTACAGTGGAGGAATGTTAATATTTTCTATGCAAATACAATGCCGAGCGGCTTATTTAATTAGGAATTGGGAATTGGGAATTAGGAATTTTTGAGATTTGGTAGGGTGGTTTTGGATTTAGTGGGTTGATTTTTATCGGGTTATATTTGGTTTATATTTTTATACGTGTCGAAATTTGGCAGCTATATTTCTTTATTTACTTCGGTATTTTATATTTGTAGGGTTTCAAAATTATTCATTAGAAAAAAAAATCCCCATCCGAACCGAAGCTCGAATGAGGATTTTTTATATCAATATAAATAAAGCGCATCACGTTTTACCGCAATACAATTTATTAAATACTTCTGTCAAATTTAGCAGCGCCGCCAAAAGTCTCTGACTTTTTCTTCTCTACTTTTTTCGCTTTCATATCACCTGTCAAGTCAGACATGATAGGTGTTGCCACGAAGATAGAAGAGTAAGTACCAACGATGATACCAATCAGTAAAGCGAATGCCATACCTTTGATAGAACCGCCACCAAATACAAATAAGATAGCTACTACGAAAAGTGTCGTCAAAGAGGTAATGATAGTACGGCTAACCGTGCTATTTACTGCTTTGTTGATAATCTTTTCTTTCGACTCGCCAGTGTAGAGGTTCAAGTATTCACGGATACGGTCAAATACAACCACGGTATCGTTAATCGAATAACCAATAACCGTCAGTATTGCCCCAATGAATGCTTGGTCAATCTCCATACTGAAAGGTAAAATACCCCAGAAAATAGAGAATAAGCCCATCACTACGAATGTATCGTGCAACAAGGCAGCGACCGCACCAGCAGAATATTGCCAAGCGTTGAAACGCAATAAGATGTATAAGAAAATACCTAATAATGCGAAAACACCCGCATATCTAGCACTTTTCGAAATATCATCGGCAATAGTCGGACTAACTTTACTAGAACTAGTAACGTGTGTCACACCTTCTGCATCTGGTTGTCTGAATTTTTCTAAAGCAACGCCGCTCAATGCGCTTACACCTTCGTGCAATTTGGTCATTACTCTATCTGCAGCACCTTCTTCTGTATCGTCGATGTTGTATTTAGTGACTACATTGTATGTATTCGCTAAGTTAATCGCTTTTACTGTTGGAGTAGCTCCGAAAGATTTCGTCAAAGCATCGCTCACTTGGTCGCGAGATACCGTCTCCGCAAATTCAATATTATAGCTATATCCACCCGTAAAGTCAACGCCCCAGTCAAAACCGCGCACTGCCATAGAGATGATACCACCGATAATAATCGCCGCAGAAAGTACATAAGCCATCTTACGTTTGCCCAAGAAGTCGATGTTCATATTAGCGAATGCATTCTTAGAAGCACCCGTCCAGAAGGTCAAGTTATTGCCTTTGCCTATCCACCATTCGATGACTAATCGACCGACTAACACGGCTGTAAATACCGATGAAATAACACCGATAATCAATACCACTGCGAAACCTTTAATTGGGCCTAAACCAAACCAAGCTAACACAATCGCTGTCAAAATAGTCGTTACGTTGGCATCAATAATCGCAGAGTACGAATTGGCAAAACCATCCGAAATTGCTGCTTTCATAGACTTCCCTTCGCGCATTTCTTCTCGAATACGCTCAAAGATGATAACGTTCGCATCTACCGCCATACCAATCGTCAAAACAACACCTGCCAAACCTGGCAATGTTAATACCGCATGCATAGAAGCAAGTGTACCAAAAATGAAGAAAAGGTTGAGGAATAGACAGATAATAGAAACGATACCAGCACCGCCGTAGTAGAAAATCATGAATGCTAATACCAATAAGAAACCAACGATTAATGCGCTGACTGACGAACGGATATTTTCTGCACCCAAAGATGGACCTACGATGCTTTCTTGAATGATTTCGATAGAGGCAGGTAATTTACCTACTTCCAAGATTTGTGCTAAGTCATTTGCTTCTTGAATGGAGAAACCACCAGTAATCGAAGAACGACCACCTGTAATTGCCTCATTTACACGAGGAGCAGATACAACTTCATCATCTAAAACGATAGCAATCTGACGATTACCGTTTTTAGCAGCGTTTTCAGTCATTGCTGCCCAAATACGGCCACCTTCACTATTCATCGTTAAGCTAACTTCCATTTCGCCAGTTTGGCTAGAGTTAGCAGACGCATTCGTCACTAAATCACCCGAAAGTTGCGCTTCTTTTTTGCCACGTGGATATTTCACCGCGTAAACATCATACAAATCTTTGTTACCACCTTCTATATCTACAAAATCAGAAGGATTACGAGACACGCGCCAAATCAAATCCTTAGGGAAAAGACTTTTGATGTCATCACGGTTCAACATTTCTAAGAAATTATCAATCTGAGAACGAGTTACCGTACCAAATACTGCCGCAGGATAGTTGCCTTGCTGTGGCGTGAACATGTCAAACAATGGACCACTTGCGAAGCCTACATTATCATCAACATAAGTCGTATCCATTGTGAAATTAGAACTGTCAGGAACAGTTACATTTCCTAAATCGTCTGTTACAGTAACGTATTTTTTATCAACAGATAAAATTTCTTTTACTTTTTCAGCACCACCATTCAATAGTGCTTTCTTTTGCAAACGGTCATTAGCTGCTTGTAAAGAAGCCATGATACCGCCTTCATTGAAGCGATATACATCCCAAAATTCCAACTTTGCAGCTGCTTGTAGGAAAGTACGCGCACGCTCAGGATTGTCGATACCCGGTAATTCTACCACG
This sequence comes from Caprella mutica, assembly GCA_947561585.1. Taxonomy (NCBI): domain Eukaryota; kingdom Metazoa; phylum Arthropoda; class Malacostraca; order Amphipoda; family Caprellidae; genus Caprella; species Caprella mutica. The sequence continues at coordinate 137,118 of CANNZV010000267.1, forward strand.
ATTAAATCACGTGCTGCATCCAAAGAAATATTTGGTTGAACAACACCTAATTTATCAATCCGTTGCTTCAATAAATTGAAGGTTAAATTAACCGTTTCGTCTGCTTTTTCGCGAAGCATAGCTTCCATTTCGCCATTAGTCGTGTTGGTACTAATGTTTCCGTCAAAAATATCATTACGACGGAATAAATCACGAAGTGGCTTGTCCGCATTATTCGCTTCCCATGCATCTACGAAAAGAGAAACATAATCAGCGTCAGCACTTTTTTGAGCTTCCTTTGCATCATCTAAAGCCTTCGTGAGAGGCTCGTACTCCGGATTTTCAGTTAGTGCTTTTATGAATGAACGTAAATCTACTTGGAGGACGACGCTCATGCCGCCTTTTAAGTCTAAACCTAGAGCTAATTGCTCTCCTTTCAATTGTTGATACGTCTTGCCTTCCGTTCCCGGAATTTTGAAGACAGTCTCGTTGGACATGCTATCCAAGTACGCGCTATACGCCATCTTGTACACGTCTGCTTTGTCTTCTTCAGGAGCGTTTGCTTTTGCATCTGTTGCATGTTCTTCTGCATCTGCTTCTACCGCGTTAGTCGGTAAAACCATAGCATATTGATACAAACATACAATAATTGCTGCCCAAAGGAAGAATCTCACGATACCCTTACTTTGCATGGTGACAAATAATTTAATTAAAAAAAATGATTGAAAAAAACGTTATCGTAGGAAATTGTAAATTGTTACAACTGCCTCTTTGTTAACAGAATAAATATTAACAAAAATAACAATAACAACAATTAATCCATTCCTGAAAAAATAGTGGAAATATTGAAAAGTGAAAGGCTTATTAATGAATAATTAAGAATGAAATAATTAATATTTTTTGAGGTTAATTGATAAAACCTTCAAGTTAAATGAAAATGATAAATTAAGCAGTAAGCCCAATATTTAATCATTCAATCATTTTTTCATTCAATCATTGGTTAACTTCACGGGATGCTGAAACGGCATTCAATAATTCTAAAATTCCTAATTATAGGACAACGTTTTTTAGGATTTACTGTGTATGTCTTATTGATTATTTCGTTGTTAAGGCATTTGCCTCATTGAAATAATCAATATTCAATATACAATAATCAACTCCTTCCATTCCAAAACAAAGCCAAAAAAACAAGCATGTCTGGAAAAACTCCGCAAATATAGAATTTTTCATGGATGCTGTGCTTTATTGGAGCTAAAAAATATAAGTTTTCATACTTTTTTTTTGAAAAAAAATAAATACTAATCTGGTAGATTTATTTTTTTATAAAATGCTCACTATCAGTTGTTTAGTAACGCTCAAAGAATAAGGCAGTCATTTCGACAGGGAATAATTATCCTCCGTTTTTGCTTGAAAGAAGGATAATTGTTAATACTTTGACCACTAGGGGCAGGCTGATTTCAAGAGGAAAATGAGCGTAAAAGAAGCAGCCAAGAATGGTAATTTATTTTTGAACCATTCCTAAGTTATTTGTTTTATCGTTCCAATGGGCATTGAGCCGAATAACTTTCTATTCTTGGCTGCTCTTTTGTTGGTAGATACACCACTTTTCGAAAAACAAACATCTATATAAACGTCGAAACTACCGTCAACCATTCATGCTTAAAATTTTTAGATATGTTGACGAATAGAAAAAAAAGCCGCCTAAATAACGAAGTCAATGCTGGCTCTATGGCAGATATTGCGTTTTTATTATTGATTTTCTTTTTGGTGACTACCACCATCGTGCAAGACCAAGGGCTGTTAGTAAAATTGCCGCCTTGGAGCGATGAGCCAGAAGAGGCGGTTATCCTTAATCAAGACCGTGTCTTGTCTATGAAAGTGAATTATACCAATCAAATTCTTTTTGAAGGGGAAATGATTGATCCACGCGATATTAGAACAGAAACCAAAGCTTTTATCCTTAACCCTAATAAGCGCGACGACCGCCCAAATAGCCCAAAAGATGCCTTGGTTTCTTTGCAAAATGACCGTGGTACGAACTACGAAACGTATATGTTGGTCTATAATGAACTCAAAGCTGCTTATAGCGAATTGCGCGACGAAGAAGCCAATAAACGCTACGGAAAAATCTACGCAGAACTCCCTGATGCTAACAAAAAAGCAATACGAGATGATATTCCAATGGTTATTTCGGAAGCTGAACCAACTGATTTAGACGAAAATAGGTAGGCTTATGCTTGTTTTATCTGTTAGGCGTTTCCTATGTTAATTGGAGATTTTCAGCGGAACGCCTAACAGCTTAATAGCATCATACTATATCACTTTGTTTCAGCGTTTAGGCAGTAGAGTTGTTTACAAATAACAAGTTTGCATCTGAAAAAATCTAAATTTCATATATCGAATTCTTATCTGTAAGCAACTCTATTTCAGCGATTCTCGGTTTAAGTAAATGTCGAGTGGTGTTACCAGTTTTTTACGATAAAGTAGGCAGTAAATGAATACCCGTTTTTTAAGATTAATGACTGGTAACACCACTTTTCTGCTTAAACCGAGAATTGCTGACTCTATTTATAAATCAATTAAATATGAACCAGTGTATATCTTCTATGATGCCTATGCTTTTCTTCTTTTTGAGTAGTTTTTTATTGGTCAATTGTGAGCAAGCAAATCCACCAGCAAGCACTGTTTCTGAAATTTCGGTGGAAACTATAAGTCCTACTATTACGTCCGAAAACGCTATGGGCAATACCATTAGCACGCGTTTTTCTCCACCAAAAGGTTATGAACGAGTGACGGCTTCGCCGAATACATTTGCTCATTATCTCCAAAATTTGCCACTAAAAGCTGCGGACACAAAGGTCTATTTATACAATGGTGACCTCAAATATCGACAAGATGTGCATGCAGCAGTTATTGATATAGATGTAGGAAAACGCGATTTGCAGCAATGCGCGGACGCTGTGATGCGCTTACGTGCGGAGCATTTATTTGCCCAGAAAAAATACGAAGAGATACACTTTAATTTTACGAATGGCGACCGTATCGATTACATCAAATGGCGCGACGGAAATCGCATAAAAGTAAGTGGAAATAAAGTCAGTTGGGTGAAACAAACAGCCGCAGATGACAGCTACAAAATCTTTCGCAAATACATGAATATTATCTTCTCTTATGCAGGTACTCTGTCTTTAGAGAAAGAAATGCAATCGGCTGATATTCAGTCGATTAAAGTAGGAGATGTGTTTATTCAAGGCGGAAGCCCAGGGCATGCCGTTATAGTAGTTGATGTCGCAAAAAATGCAGTAGGAAAGCGCGTATTTATGCTAGCACAAAGCTATATGCCAGCGCAAGATATACACGTTTTGCGCAACTTAAATGAACCCAGTTTATCGCCGTGGTATGCAGCAGAAAAAGGCGATATTAATACGCCCGAATGGCGTTTTTCGAGCAAGGATTTGAAGCAATTTTAGATAGTAGATACAGAGCATGCCAGTAATTTTGGCGTGCTCTGTGTCTCCTGTCTAATCGAAATCATAAATTTCTTGCCTTGCCACTCGATGTGGTAAACTTCCGAAATGGCCCAGTTTCAATTCCGCCATTCTTCGCCCTGCTTTCGCACAATTTAATAGCGAATGTTCATCCAACCAAGCTGTCAAAAAGCCTGACCAAAAGGCATCGCCTGCGCCCGTGGTGTCTTTGACTTCTACTTTTCGAGCAGGTAAAAAATGCTGTTCTGCTGCTGAAGCAACAAAGCAACCTTCACTACCTAAAGTAACACAAACCGCTTTTGCGCCTAGTTTTAAAAAGTGATTTGCTGCTACTTTTGCATCCGTTAAAGGCCTTTCATAAAGCCGTTCCCAATCCACTTCACTCACTTTTACGAGCGCATTTAGCTGACAATATGCTGCTACTATTTGCTGTGCTTGCGCTCTATCTTGCCAGATTTTTTGAGCATAATTCGCATCAATGCTCAACTGACAATCCGCGCCGGCAGCAATTTTAGCGGCTTGCATAATGCTGCTTTGTGCAGGCTGCAAACTCAAGGCAAAACAAGTCGTATGAAATATACTGGTCTCCGAAAATTGCTCAACTGGAAATTGTGCTAAACTAATCTGACAATCCGCGCCTCGATAGGCTTCGAAGTTTGCTATTGTTTTAGAACGGGTCACTAAAATTAGGGTAGAAGGAACTTGTACTCGTGCAATATGCTGGCAATTCACGCCCAAATCTTCTACACTTTGTTGCAAAAAATTGCCCATATCATCTGTCCCAACACTGGCGACGAGTTGTGTATTATTGCCAAGACGCGCCATATTCATACACATATTGGCAGGGCTGCCGCCAAATAATCGCTTATAATTTTCTGCATCATTCATGCTTTCTGCGAAATCGGTACTAATTAAATCAACGAGTAATTCACCTGCGGCTAATAAGTCGTATTTTTTTTTTCGGCTCATGTTTTGGTATATTTTTTTATCGTTACTAAGCGTTTCTTATGCGTAATTTTTGAAACCATACAACTTTGAATATATCACTTCTTATACCGCCCCACGGTTAAAACCGTGGGCTGCTTGTCCGCGTTTTAACATGAAAAAAGGTGGATTATGACGCGGACAAGAAGCCCACCGTTTCAACGGTGGGCGAAATTAGAGCATTTTTATAAGTTGTATGGTTTCAAATTCGTAAATGATGAACAATACAGGTATTTTAGTGTTTTTATAATTAGGTAAATGTATATTTTACACCAAGCGAGGAGAAATTATTGTTTACCTTTGCCTATGAATTTGTAAAATACTGTAAATCAGTTGTTTATCTCGTTTAAAATAGTCATTCCATGATGATAAAGCCTTTAGCTACCACTAGTCGAAAAGATATTATAGCTCAATTAAAAACGAAAAAATTTGATTTAATCGTTATTGGTGGCGGAATAACTGGAGCTGGTATTGCTTTGGATGCAGCTTCTCGAGGCATGTCGGTCACTTTAATCGAGCAAAAAGATTTTGCCAGTGGAACAAGCAGCAAATCTACAAAATTAATACATGGTGGTTTGCGTTATTTGGCACAATTGGACGTCGCTTTGGTGCGAGAAGTGGGGCGCGAAAGAGCGATTGTACATCGTTTAGCACCGCATTTGGCAGTGCCGGAAAAATTGGTTTTACCTCTGATTGAAGGCGGTACTTATGGTTATTGGGGGACGATGGTTGGCTTAAAAGTCTATGATATATTAGCGGATGTAACAGGTGATGACCGTCGAAAAATGCTTAATAAAAAGGAAACACTTGCTGAAGCACCTCTTTTGCGAGCGGAAGGATTAAATGGTAGTGGTTTTTATGCAGAATATCGTACAGACGATGCGCGCTTGACTATCGAAAATATAAAAACAGCGATGCATCATGGCGCATTAGCTATCAATTATATTGCTGCCGAAGATTTCAGCTATGAAGCAGGGAAAGTGACGGCGGTAAAATGCATTGACCGCTTGACTAATGACCGTTTCGAGATAGACGCTACGCACTTTGTTAGTGCGGCTGGCCCTTGGGTCGATGAACTCCGAAAAGAAGATAAGTCCTTGACAGAGAAGCACTTATTCCTTTCTAAAGGCGCGCATATTGTCGTGCCACATGAGCGTTTTCCACTCAAACACACGATGTATTTTGATGTGCCGGATGGTCGTATGATGTTTGCTATTCCGCGACATCGGGTGACTTATATTGGTACGACGGATACGCCATTCAAAGGCGATAAAAATCATGTTTATGCTTCGAAAGAAGATGTTGACTATATTTTAAAGGGGACTAATGCGATGTTTCCGACGGCAAATCTGCGCCTAGAAGATGTGGAAAGTAGTTGGGCTGGCTTGCGCCCATTGATTTATGAGGAAGGTAAATCCGGTAGCGAAATGTCGCGAAAAGATGAAATTTTTGTGTCGCCAACGGGTTTAGTTTCTATTGCTGGTGGCAAATTGACAGGCTACCGGAAAATGGCGGAACGCATTGTTAATTTAGTCAATGAACGTTCAAAAGAGGCTGGTGGAAAAGACTATGGCGCAACCAAAACAGCAAGTATCAAACTAGTAGGTGGCGCATTTGAAAACTATAAAGCAGTTGAAAAATATCAAGAGACAATAGCCGAAAAACTAAAAAAAATAAATATTCCTATACATTATGCCGAGCTATTAGTAGCAAATTACGGTAAGCAAACGGACGCTATTTTGGCAACTATTCCTGAAAATACAAATCCAGAAATTGCTTTAGCGCGCGCAGAATTGCAACACTGTTTTAAGTATGAATTAGTGAGTAAACCGCTTGATTTTTTAGATAGAAGAAGTGGACGTTTGTATTTTAACATAGTGAGTATTATACCTATGTTGGAGGTCATATTAGCTGATTTTGCGACACAATTTGCTTGGAATGGCACGAGAATAGCGGCTGAAAAAGCAGGAGTTTTATTTGCTTTAGAAGCAGTTTCGACTTTTAAAAGTGAAGCAGAAATGACTATGTAGTTAAATGTTAAACATATACAATAGGCTGTTAATCAATTGATTAACAGCCTATTTTTATTTTTGTTTGTTATTGATTTATTGTAAATCTAAGCTCTATTACATTTTTTAATTACAGAAATATTATCAATTAGAATATTCCCTTCTCGCGAAAATGCTTCATCAGAAAAATAGGCTTCCAGAATGATATAATTCATATCTTTTTCCGGTGTGAAAGAAAAATTATGTGTCTCCCAATCTTCGTCTTTAATTAATTCCGTTTCGCCTATCATTAAACTTTTTCTACACTTTCTAGTACCTACCCAAACCCTCAGTTTCAAGGTTTTATTATAACCTGAATAGGTCTTAGAATGTGCTACATCTAAGCTAATTTTATAGCAATTGCCAGCCAACATAGGCGCGCTAGTACGCTGCCCAATGCTTTCCGTCGAGCCATCCGAACGAGCAATTAAACCCACAAAAGTATCGCCTTCCGAAGCTTCGGTATGTACACCCCAATAGCCCGGCAATATATCTGGTGTAGTGCCTTTGGCGCAAGGTTGCCAGCCAGTTGGTGTAGTTGCATCCAAAGGTTCGCCCTCAAAAGATGGGTTATCTAAGCGAATTTGTGCTTGCAATGTTAAGCCTAAAAGTAAGGTAAATAAACAGCTTAATGTCGTTTTCATAAAACAGATTGTAAATAAATTCATGGCGATAATTGTTGTAACTACTTGATTAGTAGAGAGTTATGTTCATAAGTCGTAAGTCGGCTACAGTTCACTATTAATTATTCATTAACAGCAGCTTGTATTGTTTTCGACCACAATTCCGCCCCTTTTCCATCATAAACCGTCATCTTCAAAGTACGTGCTTTACGCGGGCCAGAAAAGGTCAAAATGCCGAAATTACGCTTATCAATCATCGTACCTTCTACCAATAAAGTATTGACGCCTTTAGGCGAATGCGCACCAGAAGTCAAAGGAGAAACGGTGAGGTCATAGACCATATTGCCCGCAGCATTCTTATATTCGCTCAGTTCGGTTCTATGTACGTCGCCAGTCAAGAAAATAACGTTTTTCAGCCCTTCTTCTTCAATGCGTTTTAGCAAATAATCACGCTCCTCTTTATTCAAGTTGGAATAGGTTTCAAATTGTTCCACAGGGTTCAATACTTGCCCGCCAATTGCTATCATTTTGAAAGGAGCATAACTTGCCGTCATTGCTTCAATGACCCAATCTATTTGTGCTTGACCGAGTAAGACTTTATCGCAAGATTTGCAATTATTAGGCGTTTTAAAGGAGCGATTATCCAATAAAAAGAAATCTACATCTTGCCACTGAAATTGAGTAGTAATACCGCCTTCTTGATTAGGAATAGCAGCAGTAGGATTACCCCAGAATAAGTTAAAAGCGTGGAGTGTTTTGTCTTTATGGATGAAGCTGCGGTCACTATTGTTTGGGCCAAAATCATGGTCGTCCCAAATCGCATAATGATGCGTAGAAGCTAGTAAAGCCTGCATTTCTGGTAGCGAACGAGCGTGCGTATAGCGGTGCATAATACCGCTTTTCGAGTTCCAATCTGCTTCCCGCAAATAGATATTATCGCCTAGCCAAAGCATAGCGTCGGGGCGTTTTTTGTGAATACTATTGAAGATAAAGTAGTCACCGCCATAAGGCTTACTCGGACGGTCATATCGCTTGTCATTGATATAAGCACAACTACCTACAGCCATTGTAAAAGCTGGCGGGTCAGTGCGCCATTGCCACAAGGCTTGGGTCTGAAATTCGAGCGGGTAGGGGCGGCTTACTTTCTTGCCGTCGATGTATAATTCATAGGTATATTTCCAGCCAGGGGCAAGGTTTTTGAGGATGATTTTGGCAACAAATTCGTCGCCAGCATTCGTGCGTACGGTTTCGGAATAGCGTACAATTTTACGTGTATTCACAAATAGACTATCCAAAGTAGGTTCACTTGCTGCGTATTGAATTTGCACCTCGGCTGCTTCCGTAGTCTGTACCCAAATCAACACTTCCCGCATCTGCGAATAGCCAAGCATTGGGCCCGATTTTAATAAATCATCACGAATAGCACCTCTTGTTAATACTTCACTTTTTACGCTTGCTTTCTCTTCTACTTTTCCAACTTTTTCTGAAATTTGAGATTGTATCGAAGTAGAGCATAAAAAGCAACTAATAAAGAGGAAAAAATGTATTTTTTTCATGATATTCAGTTTTGATGCGAAGCTAGGAAATAGTTGGCATATAATGATGAAAAGTAATATTAACTTGACTGACTACTAAGCTCGACTTTAGCCATTTAAGCAGCTCTTGCTGCCATAAAAGCTAAATGATTGATAATGAGTTCTTTAATATTTTCACAGTTGCTATTTTTAGCCGACTGTAAATTAAATTGATACCTCCATATTCTATATCTGACGCTATGCAGTGCATCAGAGAAGGTTGGAAGTTGTTTTTTGTACCAAGCTGTAGGAAAAATGTTCAATTTTTCTTTTTCTTGGAGTATATCAGCCCATAAAGTGACTATACTAAACATAGCCATTAAGGCTGGAGTTGTTCGTGCAATACTTTTATCAGACCATTGTCTTTGTGTTTCTACACCCAAATGCGCACGAACTTCTTCAAATGTAACTTCTACACTCCAACGTTTAAGAAAATGTTCTACAATCGTAACTGTAGGCATTTCTAAATCGGTACAAGCCACAACCGAAGGGTCTAATTTACCTTCTGGGTCTTTAAGTAAGACCCATTTAAGATTAACCAAAGGTTTACCGCCTCTATACCAAACGGAAGTGCCAGAACAAATGAGCATAGGTTTATTCTTTTCTCCGTACCACTCAGAAAAAATAAGCTTTTGCCATTCAGTGCTTGGGTCGTCATATCTCTGCTGTAGTGAAACTTGCTTTTCACCTTTGAGAGGAGGTCTTCCTAATGGTTTTTCTCCTTCAGGATAAACGGGAGCAAAATCATACAAGGCTGCATTCATACGGAAGCGAACAATCCATGTTTGAAACTGACAAACTTGACTCAACAACTCCATGACGGCATAAGAGCCGTCTGCAACAACAATACACTTAAAGTCTGAAAACCAACGGTTTATCACTTTGGCGATTTGCAAAGACCAGTCGCTTAACTTCTTATGTCTTTTACCTCTTTGCTTATTGTAGCGTTCAGAAGGAGCTAAAATTGATAAAAAAGGTAAAGCCCATAATCGTTGTGCCCAAGAAACAGGTGTCAGTAGCATTACACAAACCCAACGTAATCCGCTACACTTTACGAAGTGACCTTTACTTGATCTGACCGCGTCTCTGTATATGCCGCGTGCTTTTATATTTGTGCCCCAACGACGTTCAATAGTTTCATCTATTCCAAAAACAAGAGTTTTGGTATCTTTAAAAAAGCGTTTAACAATTAAACGACCCAAATATTTTGAACATTTAAAAGAACTCCATTGGGCACGACTCAAAACGCGATGGTATAAATCCCAACGTTTCGTATCAGATAAATTAAGGGTACGCAATATGCCGCAAACGGTTCTTTTACCTTGTGTCAATATTGCGCCCAATAATAAAATAATCGCTCGACGATAAATTTTATTTGAAAATGTCGAAGAAAATACGGACATTAATTCCGTGAACTCAGGTGGTACTATAAACATATTTTTGCATTGTGGTTAATACAAAAATTGTAAAAAGACCTCTTGGGTTCATTTTTCCTATTTCAAATGGCTAAAGTCGAGCTAAGTAGTCAGTCAAGTTAATAGTGTCGGGTTCGCGTGAGCGGATTTTTCGTCTGCTTTTTTTTAAAAATTCTTGCATAGCCGAGCTACGGAATAATTTTTAAGAGAGAGCAGGCGGAAAATAATCCGCGCCAACCCGACAATATTAACTTGACTGACTACTTAGTAAGGTTGAAAGAATAACTTATTCTTTCAACCTTCCTTATATCTTTATATCTTTGATTTTTGATGGAAGGTCAAAGAACCTAACTTTATTACAGCAACTAAAAAACCTCCCATACAGCCAAGCTATATAGAAGGTTTTTCTATTAGAGAATAAAAATTACTTAGTAACGTTGAAAGAATAATTAACGTGTGCTACTTATAACAAGATTGGTGAATTATTTTGGTCTTAGATTTACTTTAAAAATGAGCAAACGCAGTTTGTGAACCGCAAAGCGGATGGGCTGCCTTGATACTATGACTGATTTTAAAGTAAAAAATAAGGACAAAAGAAACAGCAAGATGTTATAAGTTATTTTTTCATCGTTACTTAGATGCTTATGGCAAATAATCAACAGTGATTATACCACAATCAAGTAAATTTACTCCTCAGAACCGTCGCCCTGCAATTCGCGGGTCAATTCTTCCATCATCACAAAGTCAATCGCCTCTTCTACCGTTGGGGTAATGGTCAAAATACTATTCAAACGAGAGATTTCAATCAATTTTTTCACAGGTTCATGCACAACACCAGCCATGACAAATGAGCCACTTTTGCCTGTCCACAAACGGTTAGCGGTCAAAATAGAACTTAATCCAGAACTGTCCACAAACTCCACGGCAGACAGGTCGAAAATTAAATTCGGCACGCCTTCGTTAATTAACACCACGAATTCTGACTTCAAATCTGGTGCATTACCATAATTTAAAGTTTGCTCGTCTAATTTTAAAATAGAGAAACGCTCTCTTTTATCTACTGAATATTTCATATTTATCTTAAGCTAATTTATTAGTGCCGCAATCGGTTTTCCAAATCTATTGGGCAAAGATAGTAATTTAAAATTAGGAATTGGGAATTAAGAATTGGTAAAAATAGCTAGTTTTGAAAAAATAAGTAAATGATGAAATGGATGTAATTAGCATAAATACTTGATAATGAGTGTGTTATGTAATTAAAAATGCTAAAACTTACAATTAGTTTAATATATAAATGCCTTTCCTAATCTGTTATTTCCTATTTTCGCCCAAAATAAAGAATATGAATAATGAAATTCAAAAAAATGCAGAAGCGGATGACCGTCCGCCGGTCTTGGGTTCGTGGCGAAATCTGTACCTTTTCGTTCTCGTCATGCATGCCGTGATTATTACCTTGTTTTACCTGTTTTCAAAATACTATCGGTAGGTAGCTAATGAATGAATTATAGAATGACTGAATGATTGAATATTTGCGACTGTTGCAGTCGTAATATATTGACAGACAGTTAGTTAAGTGTTTTTAGGGAATAGTAAAATTAATGCTTGCCTTCCTGTTCAATCAGTCATCATTCACAGAATTAATCACTATTATGCATTATATAGATTGGGGAATTATGTTCCTCACCTTGTTCAGTATCGTAGCTTATGGCGTGTGGCAAACGCGTAATGTGGACAATGTAAAATCCTATTTATTGGGTGATAAAGACCTAAAATGGTGGACAATCGGATTGTCTGTCATGGCGACACAAGCTAGCGCGATTACATTCTTGAGTACGCCCGGACAAGCCTACCAGGAAGGCATGGGCTTCGCGCAATTTTATTTTGGTATGCCAGTGGCAATGGTTTTACTAGCCATTTTTGTATTGCCGATGTATTATAAACTCAATGTTTATACGGCATATGAATTTCTAGAAAGTCGCTTCGATGTCAAAACCAGAACCCTTACCGCGAGTTTGTTTTTACTGCAACGCGGTTTGGCCGCGGGTATTACCATCTATGCTCCTGCGATTATATTGTCCACCATATTGGGCTGGCCACTCTTTTGGACGACCTTATTTATTGGCGTGGTCGTCACTTTTTACACCGTTATGGGTGGTACGAAAGCGGTTTCCGTTACGCAGACACAGCAGATGATTATTATTTTGGCGGGTATGTTTTTTGCAGCGACCTATTTGGTCTTTCATTTGCCCGAAAATGTAGGACTAAATGAAGCCCTTGGCATCGCCGGAAAAATGGATAAACTAGAAGTTGTAGATTTCTCTTTTGACCTTGATAATAAATATACTTTTTGGACAGGAATGCTCGGTGGCGTGTTTTTATTTCTTTCCTATTTCGGAACTGACCAATCGCAAGTGCAACGTTATTTGAGTGGTAAATCCTTGACAGAGAGCCGTTTAGGTTTAATGTTTAATGGTTTAGTCAAAGTGCCAATGCAATTTTTAGTACTTTTTACTGGGATGTTGGTGTTCATCTTTTTTCAATTTGAGCAGCCACCTTTACACTTCAATACCGCCAATGTCGCCAATATCGAAAACTCCGAATATGCCTCTAATTTTCATCAATTAGAAGACTTACACACGGCTGTTTTTGAGCAAAAAGAAGCGGCAATGCAAGGAATGCTAAGTGAATTAGATGCCAATAATACAGCAGGGGCAGAAGCTTTAGCAGACCGGGCTAAAATGCTCGAAGCTGCCGACCGTTTCCTGAGCGAACGTGCAGATTATTTCATCGAAGCAGCAACCGAAGGCGCAGAAACGGAAGATGGTGACTATATTTTTATCACGTTTATCATGAATTATTTGCCGATTGGCTTAGTTGGTTTGCTGATTGCCGTGATTTTCTCAGCGGCGATGTCTTCCACGGCATCTGAGTTAAATGCTTTGGCAACGACCTCTGTGATTGACATCTATAAACGCTTATTCAATCCCAACGCGACAGATGTGCACTATCTCAAAGCCTCTAAAACGTTGACGATTATGTGGGGCTGTATTGCCTTGTTTTTCGCGCTTTTTGCTTCACTTTTTGATAATTTAATAGAGGCGGTCAATATCATTGGTTCGCTCTTTTATGGGACTATATTGGGTATTTTCGTGGTGGCTTTTTTCATGAAAATGGTAAAAGGAAATGCCATATTTATAGCTGCTTTAATCGCTGAATGCTTTGTGATTGCGATTTATATTTTAGATAAATATGAATATCTACATATCGCTTATTTGTGGCTGAATTTGATTGGCTGTTTGTTGGTGATGTTTTTTGCGATAATATTGCAGTTGATATTGCGAGAAAAAGCTTAGGAATGGTGCAAGAATGGAAAGTTATTTTTGAACCATTCCTAAACAACTAAATCACTATTTTATTTCTTCACCTTCACCTTGTTTTTCTTACGAACTATCGTCACAGCCTCCATTGGTGTACTTTCCACATGTGCTTTATTAACTGCCGAAATGGAGTAGGTATAAGTTGCGCCGGCCACTGCTGTGCGGTCCGTCCAAGTCTGCTGTGCTTTTCCAAAAGGTGTAATAGCAACGATGTTATTCATGTCGTTATAGTCACCAGGTCTATTGCCTAAAAAACGATAAATAATATAATAATAAGGTTCACTTTGCTCGACTGGCCAATCTTCCCAAGAGACGGCAATGCCTTTATCTAAAGCGCTGAAAGTCAGAGACATAGGAGCAAGTGTGTAAGGCTCGTTGAGCCATATCATACCCGGTATTTTGGCTGGTTTTCTATATAAGTCGGTCAAACTATCCAAGACACCTAGCGGATTATTAAACAACTTAGAAGAACTAAAAAATGCGCTACCCGATACGCCTTTAGTACGTCGGTTTAAGCGAATTTGTTGGGGCATTTCTTTAGGGTTTTTCCAAGGGTCATATTTGTCGGTATTGATTTTGTAAACGGCATGACCAGGGAACATCGTGCGTGAAAAACTCCATTCAGACCACCAATACAATAGCCCTTCATAGTCGGCAGGCGCGAAGCCAATATGCCAGTATAACTGCGGCGTAACATAGTCAATCCAACCTTCTTTTAGCCATTTTAAAATGTGTGCATTTAAGTCATCAAAAGCCGTAACACCTGCTCGACTTTGTGAGCCACGTACATCTTTTTCGCCATTTCGCCACACTCCAAATGGACTAATTCCGAAGCGTACCCAAGGTTTATTTGCCTTAATTATTTTGGCGCATTGTTCAATTAATAAATCCACATTTTGCCGACGCCACTCCGCTTTAGTGCGATAGCCTGTATTGTATTTTTTAAAATCAACTTCATCCGGAAAGTCTGCACCATTGTTTTTGTAGGGATAAAAATAATCATCAAAATGAATGGCATCTACTTCATAATTTCGCACAACTTCTGCCACCACATCTACAATATGATTGCGTACTTCTGGCAAAGCAGGATTAAAATAAAACTTTCCACCATAGCTTTCAAACCATTCTGGATGTTGTCGATATTGGTGAGTTGGAGCCATGTCCTCCAGCTTCAAATTCATACTTGCCCGATAGGGATTTAACCAAGCATGAAACTCCATATTACGTTCGTGCGCAGTCTCTATCATGTATTGTAATAAGTCGAAATTAGGACTTGGAGCGATGCCTTCTTTTCCCGTCAAGTAACGCGAATAAGGCGCATAATTAGTCGGATAAAAAGCATCACCTGCTGGGCGAATTTGGACGATTAAAGCATTGAAGTTCAGAGACTTATATCGCTCTATAAGGTCGAGCCATTCTGCTTTTAATGCATTGACATCAGTGCTAGGTTTGGTCGGAAAATCAATATTATTAACCGTCGCAATCCAGACGGCGCGATATTCTTCTTTGGGTGTATTTTGGGCTTGCAATGGAAGAACAAAAAGCAAGGCTAATAAGATAGAGTAGCATTTTTTCATAGGGCTAATTTATTACCTTCTATTTGAATGAACAAATGTTTCTTTCACGTATGCTTCTTTTTGAAATAAAGTGACTGGAAAAATGAAGCTGATTTCTAATTATTTGATTATCAGTTAAGGGGTTTAGAATAAGCAAGCTTTTGCCAAAATTGTCAAAGAGCCACTATTTTTAGTTCGACAAATAAGAACATTGATTTTTTTAGGTCAAAAAACGTAATTATATTACAGCCTAAATTCAAAACAAAATGAAACGTAGAACTGCACTCAAACAAGCTGCTTTGGCAGCCGCAGGCACAGCAACTTTAGGCTTTGGTTGCCACCCCCAAATCAGTACTCCGCAAAACATGCCGAACAATTCCTCTGTCAATATGCCGATGAGTAGCTCGCTAAAAGGCAATATCAATCACTCGGTGGCGCGTTGGTGTTTCGGGGATATTCCGCTCGAAGAATTCTTGGATATTATCAAAGATATGGGCATAACTGGCATTGATTTATTGAAGCCTGATGAATGGAAATTGGCAACTGACCGTGGGCTGACCGTTGCCATAGCAACTGATAATATTAGCCTAACCCAAGGCTTTAATCAAAAGAAATACCATGAATTATTGCAAGCCGAATATCCCTCATTGATACAATCGGCAGCAGCGGCAGGTTGTCCAAATGTGATTTGTTTTTCAGGAAACAGGGAAGGTATTTCGGAAGCGGAAGGGCTGGAAAATTGCGCGATTGGCTTAGCACCACTCGTCAAAATAGCGGAAAAAGAAGGCATTACGCTCATTATGGAATTATTTAATTCTAAAATTGACCATCCTGATTATCAATGCGATAGCACAAGATGGGGCATTGATTTGGTGCAAAAAATTGGCTCACCTCGCTTCAAATTATTGTACGATATTTACCATATGCAAATCATGGAAGGCGACGTGATACGCACTATTCGCGACCACCACGAAAATTTTGCACACTACCATACCGCAGGCGTTCCGGGCAGAAATGAGATAGATGAAACGCAGGAATTATATTACCCAGCCATCATGAAAGCAATAGCAGAAACGGGCTATACTGGCTTTGTGGCGCAAGAATTTATGCCAAAGCAGGAGGATAAATTGGGCAGTTTACGGAAGGCGATAGCAATTTGTGATGTGTAAACTGGTTGATTAAGTTTCCGATAAAGAAACTCCATTTTTTGTCATTTTGTAAGGGAACTAACTATGAAAGAAAACAAGAATAAATTCTCCAAATGGCTCGAAATATTGCAGCAAGAAAGTTGGCAATTAGAGCTATTAATATCCGGTATTGCGCTCGTTATTTTGGCGAATGCGTGGCAGCCATTATTCGATTTAGCAAGGAAAACAGAGTTGTTGACCTATGCGATTATGAGGTCATTTATCTTTGCTGTACCTTATTCTGTATTGCTGTCGGCGTGGTATTTTTTGTTTGTGAATTTGATTTTTCATATCCTTTTTAGAGGGCTTTGGATAGCTACTGTTGGACTGCGATATATTTCGCATGATATTGATTATGAAGAACTTAGATATTCGGAAAAATTTAAAACGTTCTTGTCTAAACGCATCGGTAGCTTCGATGATTATATCGAACGATTGGAGAAATTGTGCAGTATTATTTTCGCTTTTACCTTTCTTATTCTCTTTGCTTTTTTGTCGCTAGGTATTTTTATTTTTCTTATTGGACTGTTAGGTAATACGGTAGCTTATATCAGTAAAAATTTCTTGAATGATAGCCGTTTATTCGGAGCTATTTTTCAATTGCCTTTTTTGCTTTTCGGGCTACTTTATTTCATTGATTTTGTGACATTGGGCTTTTTTAAGCGTAAAAAATGGGCAGCAAAATGGTATTTGCCCATCTATCGAATGATGAGTGTATTGACCCTGTCGTTCATTTATCGCCCCATGTATCATAATTTAATCGACAATAAATATGGACGACGATTTGGCTATTTATTAGTACCATATATGGCTTTTATGTATTTTCTTACAACGGTGCAGTTAAATACACACCCTTATTTTGCGGAAGAAAATCAGCAACATTTGAGCATGAATACGGTCAATTATTTGGATTGGCTAGAAGAGGGAAATAATGTTTTAGACCCGATTATTCCATCACGATTTGTAGAAGATGGTTTTTTGGAAATTTTTATTCCTTATTTACCTGTTTTAGATGATTTTGGAATAGCTGCACAATGCGATGACTTTACGCCTGAAAAAACGGTAGGCTTTTATATGAAAACGAAGAAAATTGAAGATAATGAGGGTGGAATTATTCGTGAAAATAAACGTACCGAAGCTGATACGACTTTGCAATGTTTAATCAATCAAATTCATTTGTATATTGATGATAGTTTAATGCAAAGTGTTGATTATCAACTGCTTGAACATCCGAATAATGGCGAACGCGGCTTACATAGCATTATCAATGTCGCTGACTTTTCGAGAGAAAAACACATTCTTCGCATCGAAAAATATCGTACTCGAAGACGCGCTTTAGTACCGATAGATATGCAATGGCGAGAGGTGGCGAATATTCCATTTTGGGTGAAATAGAGTAGAAAGGTGCGCATTAGACCTTCCATATTTTCAAAATATGGAAGGTCTTTTTGTGCTTCTTTTAACCTAAAAAACTACACAAATTATATAAGATGCGCGCTCCAACATTTCCGTCCCATTCATTCCCCAAACCACCGACTTCCGACAAGTCAAAACCAATGATTTCGCGGCCGCTTTCTTTTACGAGTTTAATCAAATACATTGCTTCATTAAAATCCAATCCGCCCGGCACTGGTGTGCCTGTATTAGGGCATAATTCTGGTTTCAAGCCATCAATATCAAAACTAATATAGACCTTTTGCGGCAGCGTTTCAATAATGCCTTCGCAAATAGATTGATACGTTTTTCCCGCAAACAAATCTTCTCTAATATGCTGGTCAAAATAGATACTAATACGGTCTTTATTTGCTTCGGCTAACACCAATTCTGCTTCACAAAAATCACGAATTCCGACTTGTGTTAATTGCTGTATTTCTTTGATATTCAAGGCATTATAAAAAATAGAAGCATGCGAAAAGGTAAAGCCTTCATACGCTTCACGCAAGTCTAAATGGGCATCAATTTGCAGCACACCAAACTCGCCATGATGCTCCGCCAAAGCCTGCAAAAAACCCAAAGGAACGCTATGTTCACCGCCGACTAGACCGACTAATTTTTCTTTTTTCAGTAAGTTTTTTGTTTGTTCATAAACCCAACGTCTCAAGTTTTGGCAAGTGTAATTGATTTCCTCTAAAGTCGCTTGCATTTTTTTATTTTCTTTTACTTGTCCATCATTTTCCAAGAAAGAAATATAATCTTTGGCAAGCCTTCTTAATTCGCCATTACGCTGCAACCAATAGGCATTGGGCGGTCGAAAATAAATGCCTTTTTTCCACAAAACAGGCTGATTTAAATTCGCTAAATCCAATTGTGTCGAACAGTCCAAAATATTCTGAGGTCCTGTCGAAGTTCCATCCGCAAAAGAGACCGTTACATCCCACGGCACGGGCTGCAACACAATTTCTGCCTCATTTTCATCGAAAGGCAAACCAATAAAATTGCCATTATTTAAGCCCACGCCATTAGGGTCGAAAGCGTCGATTTTTTCTTGCTTTGTCATGGGGCAAAGTAAAGGTATTTTTTGGAAAAAATAGTCGTTAATTTTTAGCGAAAAATATTATAAATTTAAACTACATTTACGCGCTGAATGAGAAGTGGTGTTACTCGTTTTTTGTTAAAAGATAGAAAGTTAATCAACACTTTTTCCTAAATCTAATGACTGGTAACACCACTTAACTACTTCATCAAATACAATCATTAATTAATGGTGTACGCCACACCGTCAATCGTCTTGAGAGACAGGTCGGTCGTCCACCATCAACCGTAAAAAAAATGTCAAGAGTTCTCATTATCGGTGCAGGTGGAGTAGGGCGCGTTGCGACTATCAAATGCGCTCAAAATGCCGATGTTTTTACCGATATTATGTTGGCTAGCCGCACCAAATCGAAGTGCGATGTTATTGCAGCAGATGCGAAAAAAAGAACAGGTCATCAACGCATACAAACGGCGCAAGTAGATGCCGATAAAGTGCCGCAATTGATTGAATTAATCAACAGTTTTAAGCCGGATATGGTACTGCACGTAGCTTTGCCTTATCAAGATTTGACCATTATGGATGCTTGTTTGGCGACGGGTGTGCATTACCTCGATACGGCAAATTACGAACCCAAAGACGAAGCCAAATTTGAATATTCCTGGCAGTGGGCTTACCAAGACCGCTTTCGCGAAAAGGGCATTATGGCGGTACTCGGCTGTGGTTTTGACCCAGGCGTGACCAGCATTTTCACCGCTCGCGCTGCCAAACATCATTTCGATGAAATGCACTATTTAGATATTGTGGATTGTAATGGCGGTGACCATGGAAAGGCATTTGCCACCAATTTTAATCCCGAAATTAATATCCGCGAAATCACGCAAAATGGACGCTATTGGGAGAATGGAAAATGGGTAGAAACGAAGCCTTTTGAAATCAAAAAATCGTTGAACTATCCGAATATTGGCGCACGTAATTCCTACGTTCTTTACCATGAAGAATTAGAAAGTTTGGTCAAAAATTATCCTAGCATCAAACGCGCTCGTTTTTGGATGACTTTTGGCGACGAATATCTCACACACCTTCGCGTAATTGAAAATATCGGCATGGCGCGCATCGACCCAGTTATGTATAATGGGATGGAAATCGTGCCTTTGAATTTCTTAAAATATGTGCTGCCAGACCCCGGCAGTTTGGGCGAAGATTATAGTGGCGAAACCTCTATTGGTTGTCGTATTCGAGGCATTAAAGACGGCAAAGAAAAGACCTATTATATCTGGAATAATTGCAGCCACCAAGCCGCTTTCGACGAGACGGGGGCGCAAGGTGTTAGCTACACAACAGGTGTGCCGGCAATGCTGGGCGCAAAAATGATGATGACCGGACAATGGGCAGGCAAAGGTGTTTTCAATGTCGAAGAATTTAATCCAGACCCGTTTTTAAAGGAATTAGGTCCGCAAGGTTTGACGTGGCAAGAGGTGCATAACGTGGACTTGGAAGTGGATTAGTTGATGGTGAAAACAAACATTGCGAAAAACGTCGTAGGTTTTCAAAACCTACGACGTTTATTAAACGTAAATTCAAGTAATATGAAGCAATATATTCCCTCACCTTCTTATGTCTTAGAAGAGCAACTTTTGGAGCGAAATTTAGAACTCATGCGCCGCGTACAAGTGGAAGCAGATGTGCAGATTATACTGGCACTCAAAGCCTTTGCGATGTGGCGAATGTTCCCGAAAATAGGGCAATCTTTGGCGGGCGCAACGGCAAGTTCACTCTACGAAGCGCGGCTTATTTTTGAGGAAATGGGCGTGAAAGCGCATACCTATTGCGTGGCTTATCAGCCGGAAGATTTTGAGGAAATAGTGAGCTATTCTAGTCATTTGACCTTTAATTCGATTGGGCAGTTTAGGCATTATGTTTTGCCCCCTGACCCCCTTAAGAGGGAACGAAGCAGGGAGGGGACTGCTATTAATAATTTATCCAAAAATAAGCCGGACTTAGTTCCCCCTTCAGGGGGGCAGGGAGCGGTGTCCTACGGCATTCGCGTCAATCCCGAATATTCCACCGTAGAAACCGACCTTTACAACCCCGCAGCAAAAGGTTCACGCCTTGGAGAACCTGCTTATAAATTTGAAAATGGACTACCAAAAGGTGTGGAAGGACTGCATTTTCATACGCTTTGTGAAAGTAGTTCTTATGATTTAGAAAAGACTTTGGAGGTTTTTGAAGCTAAATTTTCCCACTTATTTTCTTCACTAAAATGGGTGAATTTCGGCGGCGGACACCTCATGACCCGCGCGGATTATGATGTGCCGCATTTGATTAAAGTTTTAAAAATATTCAAAGCAAAGTACCCGCATTTGCAAGTGATTTTAGAGCCAGGAAGTGCGGTGAATTGGCAAACGGGCTATCTGAAAACTACGATTTTAGACATTCACGAAAGCTATGGTATAAAGACCGTTATTTTGGATGTCAGCTTTACGGCGCACATGCCTGATACGCTGGAAATGCCGTATCGGCCTGACATTCGTGGCGCGGAAAAGGAGGCAAAAGAAGGTTGGTTGGCATACAGAATGGGCGGCGTTAGTTGCTTGGCGGGCGACTATTTGGAAGCTTATTATTTTGAACAAGAATTGCAAATTGGCGATACCATTATTCTGGAAGATATGATACACTATACGATGGTCAAAACGACGATGTTTAATGGCGTTAATCATCCTAGTATCGTGCTGGAAAAGGCGGATGGCACCATCGAAATTGTACGTGAATTTGCTTACGAAGATTACAAGAAAAAAATGGGCTAATAGACGGTGTATTGTTGCTAAAATACGTAACCCCGGTTCACTCGAACAAGTCTAGTTTGCCCTTGTAGTAGCCGTTGTGTTAGTCTCGGATTAGGAAACCCGAGTTACGTAAATGTACAAAATTAAACCAAAAATAAGATGAATAATCACCAAATAAGAACCAAACGACTGCTGCTACGCCCCATTATTGCTAGTGATATTGACCATATTTTTGCGGGCTTATCGCATCCCGATGTTATCAAATATTATGGCGTCAGTTTTCACACGTTGGAAGCGACACAGGAGCAAATGGATTGGTATGCCGACCTCGAAAATAACGACAAAGGCCGTTGGTGGGCGGTCTGCTCGCCCGATGGAAAAACCTTTTACGGTGGCGGTGGTCTAAATGACTTAAATCGCGACAAAAAGCAAGCAGAAATCGGCTTTTGGCTATTGCCCGAACATTGGGGCAAGGGCTATATGACTGAGGCGATGCCAGCGATTTGTAGTTACGCTTTTGAGCATATGGGTATTAATAGAATAGAAGGTTTTGTGGACACAGAAAATGTGAATTGCAAAAATGCGATGGCTAAATTACAATTTACGCTCGAAAAAACGATGCCTGATTGCGAAGAAAAGGACGGTAAATTGATTAGTATTGATGTTTACGCAAAGCTAAAATAAGCGACTATGAATTTCATTTATGCCATTGATTTAATTGGTACACTAGTCTTTGCTATTAGCGGCGTTTTGACCGCCACGAAGCAGAAATTTGACCTGTTCGGGGCGGCAGTTATTGCTTTTGTTACAGCAATTGGTGGCGGTACTCTACGGGATTTATTGATAGGAAGTCAGCCTGTCGGTTGGCTATTAGATACCAATTATTTGTTGATTATTGGTATTGCTGTACCTTTGACTTTTTTTTTTAGAAAATACATCCAAAAACTGCGGCGCACGCTATTTTTATTCGATGCGATAGGCATTGGCTTGTTTACGATTTTGGGATTAGAAAAGACTTTAGCCTTTGGTTTGTCGCCAGGGGTTGCGGTTATCATGGGTACCATTTCGGCTTGTTTTGGTGGCGTATTGCGAGATGTATTGTGTAATATTGTTCCGCTTATTTTTCGCGGTACGATTTACGCGACGGCTTGCTTGTTAGGGGCGGTATTATATCTCGTTTTGCGAAAATATGAACTCGAATATGAGATGGCTATGGTCATCACTATTGCCTTTATTATTGTGTTGCGTATTTTTGCAGTGAAGCGAAAATGGAAGTTGCCAGAGATGCGATAAAATTAACCTTTAGGTGTTGGGAAATTAAATTATAACTAGCTGTAAATCAATATATTATGAACTACTTTCCACTAATTGAAAAGATACATTTACTCGAAGAGAAATTGAGTGGACAGCCCACAGCTACGCCTTTTGAACCCTATAAATTCAATAGTGCTGACCCAATAGAAGTACAACAAGCTGGTAAGAAAATCGCGGCACATTTGGGCTTACCTTCCTATAGTTTTATCATTTCTTATGCAAAGCAAAAAGACAATGTGGGCGGTCATGTGCAGTTGGATAGTAGCAATGATGTATTCATAGAATTGGATGCCAAATACAAAGATAAATCCGATATGGTATGGTATATTTTGGCGCATGAAATTTGTCATAAATATCTATATGTACATAATATCAAACTCTTCCCGACGCTTGAAAATGAAATACTCACCGACCTCACGACGATATATACAGGCTTAGGAAAACTGACTTTAAATGGCTGTGAATTTATCAAAATTTCCATGAAAGTAAATGCTGATAATACCAGTACGACAACGACGCAAACAGAAAAATTAGGTTATCTTTCTCGGCAACAATTTGCCTATGCCTATCGCTTGATAGGGGAGATGCGACGCATACCGAAAAAGGGCTTAGTAGCGGGATTAACGGAAGATGCAAAGCTGGAAGTGAATAAGATAAGCAGTGAGAATTTTGATGCTAATTATTTCAAAAATGAATACGTTTTACGGACGATAAAAGAAGCTGATGGGCGTGAATTATTAGCTGCGCAAAAGCAGTATGCACAAGCGCATCGTTACTGGCGGACGGTGGAAGAACAAGTATTGGCGGAAGCCAGAAAACGTTATCAAGCCTTTCATACAGAGACGAAAAATAAGTTAGAAAAACTATTGCCGGAGGTGCAAAAAAGCTATGCAAAGGAGTCACATACTTATGTGAAAAACTTGTTGATTTTAGCTGAATTGAAGCAATTACGAACGTTTAGTCGCAAAAAAGAGGAAGAAATCAGCCATTTTAACGAAAAAACAGCGGCATATATTAAAGATATAGAAGCGCATTATCCCGCAAAATCGCAGGATTTTTTATTTCATTTTGAATGCCCATCTTGTGCTAATAAAATGAAGATTAGTCAAAAGAAATTGGTGCGTATTAGTTGTCCTAAATGTGCGTACAAATTCATCGTTGATACGGGCGCGAACACGGCGGAAGTGTATGAACAATCGAAAGGGATAGGGGAGAATATTTGGGCTAAAGCGAAGTCTTTGTTTGGGAAAAAGTAGCATATCTGTTATCGAAATAACAACAATAATAGCAGTATGAAAATCGAACATCTCGCCATTTGAGTACGCGAATTGGAAGGCATGAAAGCCTTTTATGAAACCTATTTCAATGCCAAAGCAGGGGAGCGTTATCACAATTCTAAAAAGCAATTTACTTCGTATTTTTTATCTTTTGATACAGGTTGTCGTTTAGAAATTATGCATCGCCCCGACATTTTTTCTAATTTACATTCCACTGATTATCAAGGAATTACCCACTTTGCGATGTCAGTAAGTAGCAAAGTGAAAGTGGATAGTTTGACGGAAACCCTGCGTGCTGCGGGCTATACTATCGCTGGCGAAGCACGCACGACGGGCGATGGCTATTACGAAAGTGTGGTGCTGGATTTGGAGGGAAATCGGATAGAGATTACGATTTAGCTGTCTCCGCCTTCGCCAAGCCAAATTTATACGCCGCCAAACACCGTTCGCGTGCAAATTTATGGTCAACCATGGCTTCCACATATTTGGAAGTGCCATATTCCGGCACCCATTTTTTTATATATTTAAAATCCTTGTCAAACTTTTTTTGCTGCGAATAAGGATTGAACACCCGGAAATAAGGTGCTGCGTCTGTACCACATCCGGCAGCCCATTGCCAGCCGCCATTATTACTTGCTAGGTCAAAATCCAATAGTTTTTCTGCGAAATAAGCCTCGCCACGTTGCCAATTAATTAATAAATGTTTCGTCAAAAAACTAGCGACCACCATCCGCACTCGATTGTGCATATGTCCCGTATGATTGAGTTCTCTCATGCCCGCATCTACGATGGGATAGCCCGTTTTCCCTTCGCACCATTTTTGAAAATCTTCTTCGCTATCCCGCCAATCTATAAAGCTATATTTTGCCCGGAAGGGTGCATCAATAACGTGTGGAAAATGCCACATAATTTGGCTGTAAAAGTCTCGCCAAATCAATTCATTTACGAAAATAGTACTTAAATTTTGCGCATTTCTAGCCTTTTCACGAATACTAATTGTACCAAAACGAAAGTGCAAACCTAAGCGTGAAGTGCCAGTTATTGCTGGAAAATCACGTGTTTCTGCATAGTTTTTTATCAAACCTCTAGTGACGATTTTGTCGGGAATTGGAATGTCGGTCGGCTCAAAGCCCATATCTTCTAAACTAGGCAATGGCAGTCCGTCTATTTTTGCAAAATGGTCAAAATATTTATGATTTGGATAAGATTTTAAGAAGTAAGAAATGGCTTGTTCGTTACCATTTACATCGATTATTTTGGACATTTTTTTCTCCAATGCAGCGCGCCATTTTCGGCTATAAGGTGTAAACACGGTATAGGGCAAACCATCATCTTTAGTGACTTCATTTTTCTCGAAAATAACCTGGTCTTTATAGGTTTTAAAGTCGATATTTTGTGTAGTTAATAACTGTTTGATTGCTGTGTCACGGTCTTTTGCATATGGTTCGTAATCGTGGTTAGTATAGACGGCTTCAATGTCATATTCTTTAATTAAGGCTGTATAAATTGCTATTGGGTCGCCATATTTCACAATAATATCCGAAGCACTTTCCTGCAAATTTGTTTTTATTGCTTCAATAGTATGATGAATAAATTCAACGCGTGCGTCTTGTTTAGGTAATTCATCTAAGATGTTTTTATCAAAAATAAACAAAGGCAAGACGCTGTTGCTTGCTTTTAAAGCGCGATATAAGCCAGCATTATCGTGTAGTCGTAAGTCGCGGCGAAACCAAAAGATGGTGTGTTTTTTCATAACTATTTTTTCTAGAGATTATTACAATCGAATAGGCATTTGGTTTAGCTTTTTTACGAAAAAGTCACTTCTTGGAAGATGGAGAAATGTATTTTTATTTTCAATATGCTTGTATTTACAATTAAACCACAGTAATAGCAAGGCTAAAAATTATCCTAAAAACGAAAACATATTTAGAATTATCAGAAGAAGAAAAAGTGGATGTGGCGCAATCCGTTTAGTTTTTTATGCGAAAAAAAGCGCGATTAGAGATAGTTCTAATCGCGCTTTCTGTTTTATGAAGTGAAGTATAAAGACTATTATTTATTTCTTTTGAGCAGCTTGAAGAATAGTTTTTACGGTAGCTTTTTTTAGATTAACCTTCTTGACAATTGTATCAATAGAAGCGCCCGTTTCGTGCAAAAGGAGTACCATTTGATGCTTTATTTCTAGTGCTTCTTTTACTGCTTTTTCTTTTTCAGCACGTTCTTTTTCTTTTTCAGCTTGTTCTTTAATTCTAGCTTTAACTGCTTTTTCTTTTTCAGCTTGTTCTTTAATTCTAGCTTTAACTGCTTTTTCTTTTTCAGCTTGTTCTTTAATTCTAGCTTTAACTGCTTTTTCTTTTTCAGCTTGTTCTTTAATTCTAGCTTTAACCGCTTTTTCTTTTTCAGCTTGTTCTTTAATTCTAGCTTTAACTGCAGCTTCTTTTTCAGCACGTTCTGTGGCAGTAACTTTTAGTAATCGTTCAATCTCTCGTTCTTTCAATTCTTTGAAAAAATCATCCGCAGTTTTACCAAAACTTTTAGCCATAATGTTGAGCCAGTTATAGTCTATTGGTCGAGAAGTATCTGTATTTGTCATGTCATCAATGGTTTTTTCAAAAAGAGCTTCCTGCTCAGGTCGAACAGCAATGATATATTTTACAAAGTTAATCAAATTTAGGAAAAAATCTTTGTCGTGTCCAAATAGTACGCATAAACGTCCTAATTGTTGTTTGAACCGAAAGCGTTCTTCCAAATTTTCACCTGCTTGAATGAGGTATAATGCAGCCAAAGTAACTAGTGCAAAAGGATTATCGGCATTTTCTATCAAATCTTGTTCCTCTTGGTTGCGTACAATGTAGGTATTGAATTCATAACGTATTTTCATCCCAAAAAATTCCTCATAGTAAGTATTGTGTTGTTTAGGAATACGGTCGCCCGTGTAAACTGCTAAAGCCGTCAGCTTATGCTCCGGATATTGGTCGCGCAAGCGATAAGCACTAATAAACATCCGTTTTGTAAACATCTTTTTGTAAGTGCCTTGTATCTCGATATGTACTAAAATCAACTGTTTTGCGCCATCAAGTAATTGATATTCTATCAAAATATCGCTTTCACGGTTGCCTTTTTTGCCCCACTTAGGCGTTATTTTTTGGAGTTCTTTATCCAAAAAGTTAGGAGGAATAGTGTAATCTATAAGTTTGGATAGCTCCGAAAAATAGAAATCCATAAACGGATGGTGTAAGTTTCGAATGACTTTTTTCCATTGACCATCAAAATCGACTGGAGGGAGTTGATTCATCTTTTATGTATGTTTTCTCTTTGAAGTATAGTGTCAATAGTCCGTGGTGAATTCCACTAGTTTTTACTTAGTGAAAATGCAGTGTAGTATTTTTTAAAAACATAAACAGTTGATTATCAATTGTTTGTATTCTTAATGTAGAGAAGGTTTTTCTAAAATTAATTTATTGCATGTTTGTTATTTTAGTAAACCAGCATTTAATTAATCTTTTTTTGAATAACTCCTTATCAAATTCAGCGATTCTCGGTTTAAGTAAATGTCGAGTGGTGTTACCAGTTTTTTACGATAAAGTAGGCAGTAAATGAATACCCGTTTTTTAAGATTAATGACTGGTAACACCACTTTTCTGCTTAAACCGAGAATTGCTGTATCAAATTTTAAATAAATCGAAATTCATACTGAAAATCGCTACGGACTATTGTAGTGTGGTAAAAATAATAAAAAGTAGTGAATAAATGGCAATTAGAAATTTTCTGAGAGAAGAATGATAGATAGTTTATTGCAATGGACGGCTTTTTATAGCTTTTTGGCCCTTCAATGGCATTTGACATTAATCGTAACCAGCATCTAATTATTTAAACTTAACTTTGTGGCATCTTACTACCGTGTAAAGTAAATTTTGCTTAGTTTCTAAAGCCGCAGCGCGGCGATACCGTTTGTAGAAAATAACATCAAATTGTAGAAAATAACATCAAAAATATCGTTAAGTGGCAGCGCCACGTTCCCCTAAACATTGGGTGTCGTGGCGCTGCCACTCATCAAGCAGTTGTCATTTTTTTCTACAAACGGTGTCAAGGCGCTGCCTTTCTAGATAATCAAAACTTAGTTTACACGGTACTTACGAACATTTTAGGCAGTTTTATGCTTATTAAGTAAGACATTTCTCGCTTCAAAAATAGAACTTTATGTTTTTGATTTTGCTTTTTTTAAGCATTAATCGAAACGACATAACCATTAAATACTCAACTAAATTTTTTTTTATGAAAAAATGCTACTTACTTCTTATGCTTTGTTGCTTATGGATGACGGGCTTCGCTCAAGACCATAGCATCGCTGTATCTAGCAACGTTTTTACCCCAAGTGCGCTAACAATTAGCGTCGGTGAAACCGTTGAATGGACTAATATGGGCGGTAATCACAATGTGAATGGCACATCTGCTACTTACCCGAACAATCCTGAAAGTTTCGGTAATGGTGGTGCTTCCACTTCTACTTGGACCTATCAATATACGTTCAATACTCCAGGCGAGTACACGTACCAATGTGACCCACACGTAGGTTTCGGTATGGTCGGTACAATTTCAGTAATGGGCGGTCCTGCTGCTGATGATGATATCGTTATCACGGAAATTATGTACAATTCACCAGAAAGTGGTACGGATTCTTTAGAGTTTATAGAGGTGTATAATAATGGCAATACAACGGCTGATTTGAATGGTTGGTCATTTGCGCAAGGCGTAGTTTATACTTTTGAAGATGTTGTCTTAGCAGCAGGCGAATACTATGTTGTTTGCGTAAATGCATCAGCATTTGAAGATGTGTATGGAATGACAGCTGTACAATGGGAAGCAGGTGCATTAACCAATGGTGGCGAGACAATTGAGCTGGTAGATGCAAGCGGAAATAGCATTGACATGGTCACTTATGATGATGCAGGCGGATGGCCACTCGACCCAGACGGAGGCGGGGCTTCTTTGGTGCTTTGTGATGTAAATGGTGATAATACAGACCCATTAAATTGGTCAGCAGCACCAGAAGCTACGGGCGTAGTAATTAATGGTGTAGAAGTATTTGCTTCTCCATTTGCTGCTTCTGATTGTGAGCCAAATAATCCACCAACGTATCCTGCATATGATATTGCAGATGTAGTAACAACAAATGCAGACGGCGTAGCAGATAGCTTGAATGTAAACTGTTCTTTGACAGGTATCGTTCATGGTATTAACTTCCGCCCATCTGGTTTGCAGTTTGTATTAATTGATGGTACAGATGGTATTTCTTTGTTTAGTGATACAGATGGTTTAGGTTATACAGTAGCGGAGGGCGACGAAATAACTGTAGAAGGTACGATTGGTCAGTTTAGTGGTTTGACGCAAATTATTCCAATTTCAGTTACCTTGAATTCTGACGGAAATGCTTTAGTAACACCAACCGTTATTGCAGGTGCATTTAACGAAAGTATGGAGTCGGATTTGGTACGTTTAGAAGACGTATCTTTGGTAGATGCAGCACAATGGACAGGCACAGGCACAGGTTTCAATATAGATGTAACCGATGGTACCAATACTTGGGCAGTTCGTATTGATGCAGATACCGACTTATATGGCATGCCAGCACCAACAGGCACGTTCAATGTGACAGGTTTGGGCAGCCAATTTGATGCCCAATCTCCTTTTGATGAAGGTTACCAATTATTACCTCGTTATGTAGCAGATATTGACCCGTATAATGGCGGCGGTGGCGGTGACCCAACTTTCCCTGACTACGATATTGCAACCGTAACGACTGTAGATGCAAATGGGGTAGTGGATAGCTTAGGCGTTACTTGTACTTTGACAGGTGTGGTTCATGGCGGTGACTTCCGCGGTGGCGATGGCGTTCAGTTTACGTTTATTGATGCAACAGGCGGTATTGGCTTGTTCGGTGGCGGAATTACTGATTATGAAGTAACTGAAGGCGACGAAGTAACCGTACGTGGTACGATTGGTCAATTCAATGGCTTGACACAAATCAATCCAGAAGAAATTATTTTAAATTCACAAGGTAATGATTTGAATAATCCAATGATGGTGAACACTTTTGGGGAAGATACTGAAAGTGAATTAATTCGCATCGCAGATGGTGTAAACTTAGTAGATCCAGCACAATGGACAGGTATGGGTTCTGGCTTCAATGTAGATGTAACAGACGGATTAACTACTTACACACTCCGTATCGATGCAGATACAGATGCTTATAGCATGCCAGCACCAACAGGTTTATTGTCTATAACAGGTATTGGTGGTCAATTTGATAATAGCGAACCTTATGATGAAGGTTACCAATTATTCCCTCGTTATATGGCGGACATCGTGCCGTTTGTAGATACAGAAGAGAATGAATTGAGCCAAAATATTCGCGTATATCCTAATCCAACTAGCGATGTATTGCACTTGGATTTTCAAGAGGTAACAGTAGAGACCATTACGATGCACAATGTATTCGGTCAGCAAGTATTAGCATTAAATACGCCGACTAATACAATCGATGTAGCTGATTTTCCACAAGGTATCTACCTTGTTACCTTCCAAAATGGTGCGCTAACTTGGACGACGCAAGTAGTGGTACAACACTAATACGTAACTCGGATTTCCCAATCCGAACCTATTTAGCGAGTAATAAAAAAGCCGAAGTAACTTCCTGTTGCTTCGGCTTTTTACGTAACTTGGATTGCCTAATCCGAGCAAATGGGCCTCGGGTTAAGAAACCGGAGCTACTTCAATACCTCCACCTGATTACGCAACAAATCCTCCATCGTTTCGCGCTGCCGTATCAAATGAAATTTTCCTTCATGTACCAACACTTCTGCCGGACGGTAGCGACTATTATAATTGCTCGCCATACTAAAACAATAAGCTCCAGCATTGTGAAAACATAAAATATCGCCCTCGTGTACTTCTGTCAATTTACGATTGACGCCAAAGGTATCCGTTTCACAAATATAGCCAACTACGGTATAAATGCGCGTCCGTCCCGTCGGATTGCTGATGTTTACAATCTCATGATGGGCATCATATAACATGGGGCGAATAAGGTGATTTAAACCACTATCTACGCCAGCAAATACCGTAGAAAGCGTTGTTTTGACCACATTTGTACGTACCAAAAAATAACCTGCTTCACTTACCAAGAATTTGCCGGGTTCAAATATCAAGGTCAATTCACGACCATATTCAGCGCAAAACTCTGTGAAACGCGCACTAATACGTTTGCCTACGTCCTCTACATCAGTCGCATTGCCACCTTCATAATACGGCACTTTAAAGCCGCTACCAAAGTCAATATAAGTCAAATCTGGGAAGAAACTGGCAGTATTTAACAGAATTTCTGCACCGCGTACAAATACTTCTGCGTCCAGAATTTCTGAACCAGTATGCATGTGTAAGCCTTCGATTTTCAAGCCCGTAGCCGAAACAATACGCAATACATGTGGTACTTGATGAAAGGAAATACCAAATTTGCTATCAATATGACCCGTCGAAATTTTAGAATTTCCACCTGCCATAATATGCGGATTAATACGAACGCCAACTGGATAATCGGGATGCAATTGCCCGAACTGTTCGAGCACCGAAATGTTATCAATATTGATGTGAACACCCAATTTTACTGCTAAATGTAGTTCGTCAATATGCACGCCATTGGGCGTATAAAGTATATCCTTTGGCTCAAAACCAGCACGTAAGCCGAGTTTCACTTCCTGTATCGAAACGGTATCTAAACCTGCGCCAAAACCCTTAAATAAACGCAATAAATTGATGTTAGTATTGGCTTTACAAGCATAATTAAAGCGCGTTTTTTTGTAGCTAAAAGCGGCATTAATACGTTCCCATTGACGTTTCATAATTGCACTATCATACACGTAAACTGGCGCATCAAAGGCTTGGACAATCTCCAATGGATTAACTTGATTAGAGAGTTCGTACTGTGTCGTTCCGTTATCGGAGGTGCTTAATTGCATATTTTTTGAATTGTATGTTGTAATTATTGAAGCCACAATAGTAGCAGCTATTTTATTATTTACAAAAAAGGAAACTAGCGTAATTCCATTTTTCAAAAAGTATAAAATACGGTCAATGGAACACAAAAACGCGGGCAAAAAATCCCCAGAAAGTAATTATTTATACTTGCTTTCGATTGGATTACCGATTTCCAAACTTTCGCCCTATCATTGCAACTTATATAACAAGGAACAACAAAAATGATACAACTATTCGTTACTGGTGGTACTTTTGACAAAGAGTATAACTACATTACAGGGGAGCTATTTTTCCGTGACACGCATTTACCAAAAATGTTTGACCGTGGGCGTAGCACCCTCGACATCGACGTGAAAACCTTGATGATGGTGGACAGCCTCGAAATGACGACAGAAGACCGCGAGATAATTTCACATAATTGCCGACGTTCAAAATTTGACAAAATTATCATCACACATGGCACGGATACTATCGTGGAAACGGCTACTTATTTAGCAAAAAATCCAATAGAAGGCAAAACGATTATGCTAACAGGGGCAATGGTGCCCTACGCTTTTGGCAATTCCTCCGATGGATTTTTTAACTTAGGAAGTTCCTTAGCTTTTGCGCAAGTGTTGCCTCCTGGTGTTTATGTGGCGATGAATGGCCGGTATTTCAATTGGGATAATGTGCGCAAAAATAGAAAAACAGGTTATTTTGAGGAGTTGTAATTATAAGTTTGCAAATGACTAAATGATTAAACCATGAAAAAAATACTATTGCTAGCCGCCTTAGTGTCTTTTTTTGCTTGTAAAAATGAGCCAAAGACACCAGCGGATGTACCTACCACTTACGAAGATATAGACCAAGTTATTGCGCCCAAAGGCGTAGAAAAAGTATTGCCTACTACACCTGCTAAACCACAACAAATCGCGCCTACACACGAAGCAATAACGAACGAAAGTATCAGTTTGCCTGAAGAAAATGATGCTTGTATTGACGCCGTTTTAGCCATTGCGAAAAGCTCTATACGCATTCAGGAAACGATGAAAATGATTGAAAAAGAACAGCATGTACCGGCGTTTATTGTGCTGAAAAATGATGAAAAAGCAGGCGTTTATAACATCAAATTAGGCGTAAGTATGGAACTTCGCTTTGATACATGGACCAATTTCACTTATTTCGCTAAAGAAGAAAATTTAACGGAACAAGATATCGTCTCCGGCGAAAATGAACCCATAGATTTTGATTTAAAAGTTTCTGATAAACTGCCGAAAAATTGTTTTTAGGAACTTCGAAATTCTATATCAAACCGTCTATCGTAAAATAAATGGAAAATAAATTCTTCAACAATACTACTCGCTATATCGCCATCGCTATTTGTGCAGTGGTGATGCTGTATAGTGGTTACAAAATGTATAGCCTTTGGCAAGCGAAAACCTTGTGGGGACACTTGCCCGTGTTCTTTTTTATGGGCTTTTGGGGGGCATTGCAATTGGCTTTAGCAGGCAGAAAGAACAAACCGAAACAACACTGGCGTTGGTTGGGCTTTTCGACGGTAAGCGGTGTAATATTGTCCTTGAGTTTTCCACCTATTCCCTTGACTTTCCTGTTGTTTATTGCTTTTGTGCCGCTATTAGTGGTCGAAAAAGAGATAAGTGATACGCGCGAAATGCCTTCCAAATGGAAACTCATACAATACGCATACAACACTTTTGTCATTTGGAACATCTTAACCACTTGGTGGGTGGCGAATACCGGATTTGCAGCAGGAATTGTTGCGATTTGGTTGAATGCTTTGTTTATGTGTGTGCCGTTTTTGCTGTTTCATCAAACAAAAAAAACGATACCGAACCTCGGATATACCGCCTTTGTAGCTTTTTGGTTGTCTTTTGAAATGTTGCACTTAAACTGGGAAATCGCGTGGGTTTGGTTGAATTTAGGCAATGCCTTTGCCGAATTTCCGGCATGGATACAATGGTATGAATATACGGGCACTTTTGGCGGTTCGATGTGGGTGTTATTGGTTAATGTATTGATAATCAAATGGTTATTCGACGGAAAAAAGAAAGATGTACGAGGCGCATTACCATTTTTAGGCTTAATTTTGTTACCAATTATCGCTTCTTACGTCCTATATTTAACCTATAATGAAACAGAAGAAACCGTAGAAGTAGTAGTTGGACAGCCAAATTATGAACCACATTATGAGAAATTTACAGTTGATAAAAAAGTATTGACTAAAGCTTTACTTGATTTAGTGGAGCAAAATGTGGACGAAAATACGGACTATTTTATTTTACCAGAAACGGTGTTTCAAATCAATGAAAACAAACCAGAAAGCAATGCGACTGCGCGCGCCTTTAAAACGATTTTAGCAAAATATCCAAATTTGAAATTAGTAAGCGGAGTTAGTGCTTATCATCAATTTGCAGAAAATGAAGCCCGAACACCCGCTACACGCGACCAAAAAGACCGAAGCGGCAAGATTATCGCGCAATATGAACACTTAAATGCTGCTGTTCAATATCAAAAAGACCAACCAACGCAAACGTATCGAAAGTCGGTATTTGTGCCGGGGGCAGAGTTGTTGCCTTATCGCAATATCTTTTTCTTTTTGAAACCATTAGTGGATAATTTGGGTGGTTCTATGGCAGGATTAGGTACACAAACACATAGAAGTGTCTTTCAAAGTAACAAAGGCAACGTTGCGCCCGTTATCTGTTATGAGAGTGTGTTTGGTGATTATTTTACGAAATACATTCGACCCAATAAAGCCCTCAATCAAAGCGCAGATTTCGTTGCCATTATGACCAATGACGGTTGGTGGGACAACACGGCAGGACATAAACAGCACCTCAAATTTGCCTCTTTGCGTGCCATCGAAACTCGACGCGATATAGCACGGTCTGCGAATACGGGTGTTTCTGCGTTTATCAATCAGCGGGGCGATATTGTGGCAAAAACCGCCTATAATGAACGCACTGCCCTAAGAGGTCAAGTTCATTTGAACCGAAAAATTACTTTTTATGTTCAATGGGGGGACTTAATCGGTCGTCTGGCAGTGTTTTTGGGGGCAATATTGATATTAAATACCATTGCAAGAAATTGGCAAGCGCGCGTGAAATGATGATGAACGTGTAGGAACGATAGACAATCTGCTCTTCAAGATGGACAAAATAGTGTTCCTTGCCATTGAAAATGTTAATATTTGTGAATAATGATTAGAAATAGCTTCTAATAAACATAAAATAGCTGTTTGTAGCGTTTAAAAAAAGAGTTTTTGAAACGTTTTCCTTGCCACGCGGCGACCTCCTTCAGTCGCCTCGTGACTTGCTAGCTAATAGGTCGCGAAGTGACTGAAGGTCACCACGCGACGTAAAATTGTTCAAAAAAGAGTAGAACCATACAGTCGTTTATTGATATGCTGCACAAAAATAATCAATAGACAATATACAATAATCAATAGAATGAGATATTTTTTTTTTTTAGGAGGCTTGTTTTTGTCGTTAAATGCGTGGGCACAAGTACCTGTCAGCACAAGTGATGAACAGCCGATTATCTTAGTAAATGCCGATTTTGAAGATTTTGCACGCCTCGGAAAAGCACCGAGTGGTTGGTACAATAGTGGGCCGGCAAGTGAGTCTCCACCAGATGTACATCCGGTGCCTGGTAGTGAATTTGGCGTAGCCAAAACGGCTTATTCAGGAGATACTTACCTAGGCATGGTCGTTCGCGAAAACGATACATGGGAATCGGTTGCTCAGCGATTAGCAAGCCCATTGCAAGGGGGCAATTGCTATGAATTTAGCGTGCATTTATGCCGTTCGCCTTTGTATGTCAGTATGGGACGTTCGCAAGATACGCAAGGCAAAGAGGTGAACTACACGACGCCTGCTAAGTTGCGGATTTGGGGCGGAAATGCCTATGGACAAAAAGGCGAATTACTGGCGGAAAGCTCCTTGATTATTAATTCACGTTGGTTGGAGTATAATTTCCGTTTTGAGCCAAAGCGCAAATACACCTATATTATGCTAGAAGCCTATTACAAAACGCCTTCTTTGTTTCCTTATAATGGTAATTTATTGGTGGATAATGCGCAGCCGATTATTCCTGTGCCGTGTGATGACGATGAGCCAGAGATACCAGTTGTTAGTGATCCACCAGTTGATTCAAAAGATCCTATCGCTGATAAAGTAGAAGAAGATAAACCCAAAAAAAATCCGGTAGTACAGTCGCCAATTGCGGAAACAAAGCCTAAAGTAAAAGAGGCAAAATTGTACGGTAAGAAGCGGAGTGAATTACGAGTAGGGGAGAGTTTGCGGATTGAAAAACTCTATTTCGATGCGGATAGCTCGGCAATAAAGCCGGAAAGCTATGAGACTTTGAATGAGTTATTTGACTTTTTGGCAGAAAATGAAGACGTAAAAGTAGAAATTGGTGGACATACCAATAGTACACCTCCTAAAGCCTATTGCGACCGCCTTTCTACGGCAAGAGCAAAGTCAATAGCTGAGTTTTTGAAAGAACGGGGTATCCGAGAGGAGCGTTTGAAATATGTGGGTTATGGTAAAGATAAACCCAAAATGACGAATAAAACCCCAGAAGGACGGCGACGCAATCAGCGAGTAGAAGTCAAAATTTTGAGTATTGGAAACGGTTGACCTAAGTAGTCATTCTCCAAAAAAATAAGGGTAAAGCAGTATGGCTTTACCCTTATTTTTTTAGCAGCGAACGAAGAAATTAATTCTTTCCTTGGTATTTTTCTTTTTGCTCTTGGCGCATGGTTTCACGTTCTGTTTGCAATTGTAACCATTTTCGCTGTTGGTCTTTGGTCAATATTTGGTTTAATTCACTGTTCATTTCCTCCTTATTGCTCTTCATATAAGCCCGCATATCTTTCCTTGTTGCCTCTGGATTTTGCAACTTATAAGCTTCGCCGCGTTTCGCATATTTAAAGTTCAAAGCGCGTACTTTGTCGGTCTGTTCAGCCGTCAAACCCAATTGCTGTTCCATGCGTTTCGTCATGCGTTCTGAGTGATGTTTTGGCTGCGAATATTCAACACCAGCTTCACTTTTCATCCCTTTTTTGTGGTGACCTCGCTTACCATGTTTTGCTTTGCGTTCTGCTTTTTGAGCTTCGTATTTAGCTAATTGCTTTTCATTAAGGACTGCTTTTAACTCCGCATCATGTGCCTGATGCATTTCTTTGCGAGCAGTTCTGTTTTCGTCCGCTTCGGCGCGCATAGCTGCTTTTTTCTCTGCATATCGGGCGTTAATTTCCTGGACTTTTACAGTTTGCGCCTCATCCAAACCAAGCATTTTTTGCATGTGAGCGGTTTGTTTTTCCGCTTTTTGTTGTGGATTAAAATCCTTATTTTTTGCTTTACCTTGTGCTGATAAAGTAGCTGTACCTGCAATTACTAAAAGTAATGCCAAGCCAAAATTCCAAATCACTTTCATGTTCAAATTTTTATGTTTAACTGTCAAATAATTAATACTTCTTGGACTTAAAGATAGCAGAAAGGTTTAATCCGCCAAAAAAATAAGTACATTTGCGGAGTAAAAAAAGAAATGAGAATAGTGAAATGAATATTGTTGAATAAAGATGAAAAGATTATAATTCGCTGATTATCAATCTAATATCTATTGTCTAATATCTAAGGTCTTAAAAAGAATTGCATTTAAAAAAACTCATCCTCACCAATTTTAAAAATTACGAAAGTCAAACGCTTGACCTTTCGCCTCGCCTCAATTGTTTTGTCGGGCGCAATGGCATGGGCAAGACCAATATACTGGATGCAGTTTGGTATCTGTGTATGTGTAAAAGTCATTTCACGAACAATGACCGCCAAGTACAGCGTCATGAAGCCGATTTTTTTCGTTTGGAAGGACAATTTGAACGCGCGGGTAAAAAAGAGAAAATAGTCACCAAAATAAAAGCCCGAAAGCTTAAAGAAATAGAGCGTAATGATGTGGGCTATAAACGCTTTTCGGAACACATTGGCTTGTTGCCAGTAGTAATGGTTGCTCCCGATGACACCGATTTAGCAAGAGATGGAAGTGAAGAACGCCGCCGTTTTTTGGATAATACACTATCACAACTTGACCCACTTTATTTAAACGCCCTTATCGCTTACAATCGCCTACTCAAACAACGGAACGCCTTGCTTAAGAAATTCGCATCCGAAGGCGGCTGGAATGTTAGTTTATTACGCACCTATGATGAACAAATGTTAGCGCCTGCGGCAAAAATACATGAAGTACGTGCTGCGTTTATGGCAGCATTTCAACCGATATTACAAGCGCATTATGCCGCTATTTCTGCAGAACAAGAGGAAGTCACTTGTATTTATACGTCTAAATTAGCGGAGCATTCCTTCAAAGATTTACTAACTGAAACGACGGATAAAGACCGCATTTTGCAGCGCACGACAACAGGCGTTCATCGCGATGATTTATTGTTTAAAATCAATGGTTTCGCCCTGAAAAATTTTGCTTCGCAAGGACAATTAAAGTCTTATGTATTGGCTCTGAAATTAGCCCAATATGAAGTGCTACGCCGTCAAAAAGACATTACGCCACTCTTATTATTAGATGATATATTCGATAAGTTGGATAGTAATCGTGTGCAGCAACTATTGACTTTATTATTGACCAATGAGTTCGGTCAAATTTTCATTACAGATACGCACGAACAGCGGCTTTCGGAAATATTAGATGGAAAAGATTACAAGAAATTCAAAATAGAGGATGGAAAGGCAGTATTGATAGAGTAGTAAATTTATTAGAGCTGACCCTGTTCTCCATTGAAAAAAAGGGTCAGCCCTGATGAATTATAGTGCCTTATGTGCACCATCGCAAAAACCTGGATTTTTCGTATGTTTACAAGTACACATAGAAACGGTTTTCGTCTCTTCTGCTACAAAAACCTTCGGCGCGAAATCACCGCCTTTATGCTTACCATCGCAAAATGGTTGATTAGTACTCTCGCCGCAAGTACACCAAGCATAACGCTTTCCTGCCTCTAATTCTACTCTGATTGGTGAAGTACCGGCTACTTTAGGTTGACTCATTATTTATCTTTTTTAGTGATTGTTTGAAAAAATGAACCGCAATGTAAGTGCATTTTCTGAAAAATGCTTGTCGTGACATCAATTTGTAAACAATCCAAATAGGGGACAAGGATTGAATGATTAAATAAAGCTAAACG
Source organism: Caprella mutica (assembly GCA_947561585.1). Lineage (NCBI taxonomy): Eukaryota > Metazoa > Arthropoda > Malacostraca > Amphipoda > Caprellidae > Caprella > Caprella mutica. The sequence continues at coordinate 176,422 of CANNZV010000267.1, forward strand.
CGCTCGATTTAAAAAGCGAAGCACCCACAACCTAATGTGCTCGCCATATTGCATCTGACCTATAAAATCCGCGTTTCATCCTATCACATCGGTCATCTAATCCAGTTGCCGCGCCACGGCCTTAGCCACATTTTGCCCATCCATAGCCGCCGAAATAATACCACCAGCATAGCCAGCCCCTTCGCCACAAGGAAATAAACCCACGATTTCTTCATGCATATAGGTTTCCTTATTGCGCGGAATACGGATAGGCGAACTCGTGCGACTTTCCGTACCAATCACATTCGCATTTTCTGTGAAATAGCCCTTCATTTGCTTTCCAAATAGCTTCACGCCCGCCTGCAAACGCCTTGCAATCGGCTTCGGCAATAAGTGATGCAAAGGCGCAGCCACCAAGCCCGGAATATAACTCGTGTCTGGCAAATCTTTTGATATTTTGCCTTTTACAAAATCCGTCAAACGCTGTGCAGGCGCACGTTGACTGCCATCTCCAAAGTTAAACATGGCCTGTTCCACTTGTTTTTGTAATTCCATAGCCGCAAAAACGCCATGTTTTTGGAAGGGAGCTAAATCCTTTTCCGTTACCTGTACAACTGTTCCCGAGTTCGCAAATGGACTATCTCGCCGCGACATGGACATGCCATTGACCACAATTTCTCCAGGAGCAGTAGAGGCAGGAACGACCAAACCACCCGGACACATACAAAAACTAAACACACCACGACCTTCCACCTGAGTAGCTAGTCGATAGCTTGCAGCAGGCAAATTTTCTTCACGTGGCGACTGATTGTATTGCGCACTATCTACTAAAGATTGCGCGTGTTCTATGCGGACGCCAAGTGCAAAAGGCTTGGCTTCGATGTGTATTTTTTTCGAGTGTAAAAGCTCATAAATATCGCGTGCGGAGTGTCCCGTTGCTAAAACAACCGACGAAGCAAGGTGCTCGTCTTTATCATTGACAATGACGCCTTTCATTTTGCCAGCATCAATAATTAAATCGCTAACATGACTATCAAAATGAATTTCACCACCATAATTGATGATGGTTTCGCGCATGTTTTCTACGATTTTTGGCAATTTATTCGAACCAATATGTGGATGTGCATCGACTAGAATATCGCCATTTGCGCCATGTTCTACAAACAATTGCAAAGCTTTGGCAATACTACCCCGCTTATGAGAGCGGGTATATAACTTGCCATCAGAATAGGTGCCTGCACCGCCTTCACCAAAACAATAATTAGAATGCGGATTAACTTCTCCAAACTGCTGTATCGCCCGCAAATCGCGCCGCCGCGCCTGTACTTGCTTGCCTCTATCAAAAATAATGGGCTTCAAACCCAATTCAATCAACTCCAAAGCTGCAAAATAACCTGCCGGCCCTGCGCCGACAATAATGACTTCTTTTGCGGCGCTAACATCTTGAAAACAATCTAAAATAGCAGGTTCTGCTGCTCGATTTTCTTCCGAAAAAACATCTACTCGCAAACGGTAAAACGCCGTACGTCCACGCGCATCAATAGATCGCCTATCCACGTGAACATCGCTTACTTTGTCTAAAGGAATGAACGCTTTTTTCGCGGCACGTTTGCGAATAAGGTCTTCGTTGAGCAAGTCAACAGGTAAGATTTTTAATTCTATGGTCTTTTTCATATGCTGACCGGTATTTAGTAAGTCTCAAAGAATAATTTCCCGATTTGGATGGTCTCTTTTGGGCTTATTTTCCTTTTAAATTCGGTCAAAGTATCAACAACTATTCCTCATTTAAAGAAAATCTAAGACCAAAATAAGCGACCCAAAGAATGTAAATTTATTCTTGCACCATTCCTGAGCGTTACTTATCCGGTAATTTTTTAATGGCTCAATGCCCATTGTGGTCAAAGAACCTTTTTAATGAACGACAAAAGTAAGAAACTCTATTCACAGAGTCTAACGTGATATTTGATTTATTAGCTACCTACCATTCCTGTACTTTTAACCAAAAGTAAATAATTAAAATTGGTAGCTTATTTTCTACAAATTCTCTAACATGGTTTACACTATTTTATTAAGAAAAAGTTACCATTGACTAGCAAAAGATGGTGGATAAAGGATTATTTGTACCTTTGACGAAAATTGTGAGGTCTGGCACGGAAGTGGTTATAAAAATATTATAAATACTGAAAATATTAACTATGTATTGTGTTGTAAATCAGTATTTAAAATTAATTGTAGGTAATATCAGGGGCTACCTGATTAGTAAATAAAATAAGTAATTAGTAAACGAAATAGTGCGCAAATCACTGCTTCCGAATAACTAGTTACCAATATAAATAAGCAACTGTAAAAAATTCTCAGACATGAAAAGAACGATAACTTTACTCTTCACTTTGGCGATTGCTATGTTTAGTTACCAATGCGGTGACGGCTCAGGTATGGCAAGTACGAGCGGAACAATGATTAATGGTACGCTAAATGGAGCGTCAGGTATCACGGTTTTTCTCGACCAAGTAGCTATTGGAAAAGCAACGCAAGTGCTTTCTAAAACAGAAGCGGATGCCAATGGTAATTTTAGCTTTGATTTTCCAGAGAAAAAAATGGATGCGGGGGTTTATCGGGTACGCGTAGGTGCACAAAAGGCAAACATCATTTTAGATGGTACAGAAGGGGTAATCACATTAAATGGTGACCTAAATAAGTTGCCATTATATGAGTATGCGGTAGTTGGTTCTGATGCCTCAGAGTCATACCGTAAAACAATGGCAGATATGCGTTCTGGTGCGATTACTCGTAAAGATTTAGGCGCGAAATTAGAAACATTAACCCCTTTGGCAGCGATGATTATTGCTTATCAAGGCATTGGTCCTTCTGGCCCAGAATTACCAATTCATAAAGCAATACAAGCGCGCGTAGCTAGTGCTTATCCAGCATTAGAATATGCAGCAGACTATGGCGACTATATCGCTAAAGTAGAGCAATCTTTTGCGGCACAACGTGCCACAGAAGCGATTTCAGTAGGTCAACCTGCGCCAGATATTGCTTTGCCAAGTCCGGATGGTAAAATGTATAAATTATCTGACTTAAAAGGACAAGTCGTCTTACTTGATTTTTGGGCATCTTGGTGTGGACCTTGTCGGCGCGAAAATCCAGCAGTAGTACAGGTATATAACCGTTTGAAAGACAAAGGCTTCACTGTATTTAGTGTTTCTTTGGATGGTATGGATAGTCGTACCATTGGACGTTATAAAGGCGACCAATCGAAAATTGACCAAGCAATGGCTAGCTCTAAAGACCGTTGGGTGAAAGCGATTGAGCAAGATGGTTTGCCTTGGGAATATCATGTGAGTGACTTGAAAAAATGGGAAGCTGCACCAGCTCGTACTTATGGTGTGCGCTCTATCCCTAAGACCTTTTTGATTGATAAAGAAGGTAATATTGCAGCGGTTGGTTTGCGCGGTGCAGGAGCGATTGAGCAGGCGGCTATGGCGATATTGTAGCCTCACAGTTTGGTGAAAAATGAATTGATTAGGATTTGGTAACTAGTTGATAATCAATTTATTATAGCGAAAAAGGCTAGATGATTTTTTAATCGTCTAGCCCTTTTTTATTTGACCCTTTTGGTCAAAGAGCCAAACATCCTCTCAAAATGCCCAGATAAATAGTGTCACGCACTTATTTAAGTACTCGGACACATTTATTCGTAATTCTTAATTATTTCCTTCTTAATTACAGCGATTCTCGGTTTAAGTAAATGTCGAGTGGTGTTACCCGTTTTTTACGAAAGAGTAGGAAGTAAATGAATACCAGTTCTTATTGTTAATGACTGGTAACACCACTTTTCTACTTAAACCGAGAATTGCTGTCTTAATTATTTCCTTCTTAATTATGGCTCTTTGACAATTTTTGCAAAAAATGCAATTTTACGTCACTCGGTGACCTCCAGTCGCTTCGTGACCTCCTAAGGGTACAGGTCGCGACGTAGAATTGCAATAATTGTCAAAGAGCCTTAATTATTCATTACTAAACCCTATTTTCGCGCCATGAAAGACACATTAGCAACAGCATTCAAAGGTATGGCAATGGGTATTGCTGAAGTAATCCCCGGCGTTTCGGGTGGTACGATTGCCTTTATTACAGGTATTTATGAGCGATTAATTAATGCAATAAAAGCATTTGGGCCAAGCCTTATTTCTGACTTTAAAAACGATGGTTTTGCCGGCGTTTGGAAAGCAATAGATGGATTGTTTTTAGTCAAATTAATGGTTGGAATGGTCACGGGTGTAGTCGTAGGCGTGTTTGGTGTAACTTATATTTTAGAACATTATCCGGTCTTATTATGGGCCTTCTTTTTTGGATTAATAATCGCCTCTGCCATCTACATCGGCAAGCAAGTAACAAGTTGGAAAGGCACGGAAATAGTAGCTATTATAGTCGGCGCAGTAGTGGCTTATGCGATTACCGTACTTGCGCCAGCGAGTGGAAATGAAGCCCTTTGGTTTGTGTTTTTATCGGGTGCAATTGCCATTTCTGCCTTGATATTGCCGGGTATTTCAGGCAGTTTTATCTTGCTATTGATGGGCATGTACACGTTCATAGTGGACAAGACCGTAAAGCATTTTTTAGAAACCTTTGATATGTCTGTCTTGCCGACTTTTTTAGCCTTTGGTTTCGGAGCATTATTTGGTTTGATGACTTTCTCGCGTGTTCTTTCTTGGACGTTCAAAAACTATCATAATCCAACGATGGCATTACTCACAGGCTTTATGATTGGTTCGTTGAATAAAATTTGGCCTTGGCGCGTGCCTGTGCAAGGATTGGACGAAGAAGGTAATATGATACAATACGTAAAAGGCGTAGAATTAGATAAAATTATCGAGGAAGCAAATTTACTACCTGCCGAGTATCTTGCACAAGTAGGAGAAAACCCTAACGTTTTCTTAGCAATAGTAGTGGCAATAATTGGCTTCATTTCGGTGTTCTTAATGGAACGAATGGGGAAGTAGTAAAGGGCGAATTTATTCGATAAACGAAAGATAATACTCAACATTTAAACACAAAACAATGACTTTTTTTAAATTAAAGCTAATGATAGTACCCATATTGCTAGCACTATTCGTGACGACTGCTTGCGATAATACTGAAACGCCCGAAGGCGCAGACATTGAAGGTTTTGGCTTATTAGAACAACTAAATGGCGTTTGGATTGGCTCTAATCAAACCGCTTTTGGACCTTTTGAGTGGTTCGTCTTCGATTATCGTCCGATTTCGCCTTCCCATATGCATGCTATTTATGAAGGAGCGACACAGCAAAATATTATTGCCTCTTTTTTTGTTGCTGATTTTGATGGCAAACAGCAAATTATGTGTCGTAATGGTGGCTGGTTATTCGGCCAATATCGCGCCACTTATTTTGTTTTAGACCAAGCCAATGAAGGTGAAACTGAGAACAAATACCGTTTGGTAGATGCAGTTGGCGGCGAAAATAGAAGTTATATTGAGCTGACCTTTAAGCAAGATAGTATGTTGATGGATGCTTATACGAGCAATAGCGGCACACTTTCCGAACCGGTGAAACACATGGGATTTCGAGGCATTTTGGCGGATAATACGACGGCACAAACGGCAATTGACCACTTTGATTTCCCAAAAGCAGTGTCAGAAGTGGACTTAAATAGTAAATTTTCAAATGTAGAAGACCCCAATACTGCCATGTTTTTGAATGAAGCAGACGACCCTTTTCGCGAAAGCGAACATGGTTACATTAGCACTTTAGAAATTAATTTTGAGCGCGCTACTGCCATCGAAAACGAGCCTTTATTGCTCTTTTTATCGACTGAACCAATTATAGAAGAAGGTGTTTTAAGTATAGATAACCTCAATACGAAAGTCGTACGTACCATTGATATTGCCGCCGGAGAAGCCTTTTATAAAGGCACGTATATTCATCCGGGCGACTACTATTTGACCGCTTTTTCGGATGCCGATGGCAATCAATATCCAACTACGGGCGATTATGTTGGGGTGAGTGAAAAAATAAGCATTGTACCAGAAAGCGAAGCAGAATTGATGCTAAGCGTGACAGTGGAAATGCAATGATATTTACGATTTGTGAAGTACGTTTTACGACAAATGCAGGTTGAAAATGGGCGCAAATCGTACTTCGTAAATCGTAAGTTTTTAAAAAATAAAGCTATAACTATGACCAGACTGTTTTTAATTTTCCAAATAATATGCTGTTTTGCAATAATCGCCAATGCACAAACAGACCGTTCTGCAAAGCTAGATTGGAGCCCAACTTATCAAGAGCCAAATGGTTCTTATATAGCGACGGTTATTCCGGCGGGTGGCGGTGGTTTTTATGCTTTACGTAGAAAAGCAATAGGTACTTTTAATGCTCGTCCGCGGGTTTGGGTAGAGTATTATGATAGTAAAATGAAATTGAAACGTTCGGAAGAATTTGACCTGCGTTACAAGAAAAAAATGCGTGATTTTGAGGGCTTAATTATGTTGAAAAATGAGTTGTATATTCTGACTTCATTTAATAATCAAGCCAAAAATAAAAACTATTTGTTCAAGCAAAAACTAAGCAAACGACTAGTGGCCGAAAAGAAATTAGAGCTGGTAGGAGAGATAGATACGCGCAATCGTTTTCGGGAAGGCTCTTTTGATTTTAATATACCAAAAGATAGTTCTAAGTTATTGATTTACAATCAATTACCATACAAAAGTAATACACCAGAGCAGTTTGCTTTTCGAGTGTATGATGAACAATTTAATGAACTCTGGAAGAAGAATATTGCCTTGCCTTATTCTGACGATATTTTTTCGGTAGAGGAGTATCGAGTGGACAATAAAGGCAATGTCTATTTGTTGGGCATTTTGTATCGCGACCGTGCAGCACGTTCTAATCGAAGAAGAACACCAGGCTATGAATATATCATTTTAGCTTATACCGAAAATGGTGCTAAATCGGAAGAATATCGGGTGAATTTGCGGGAGAAGTTTATTACTGATTTGAGTTTTCGCATTGCAGATGATGGCAATTTGGTCTGTTCCGGTTTTTATTCTGAAAAAAGTAGTTTAACAATAAAAGGAACGTACTTTTTTCGCTTAAATGCAGAAACAAAACAACGCTATAATGAAAACTTGCGCGAGTTTGATTTTGACTTTATAACCGAAGATTATTCGGATTGGGGCGCAAAACGTGCCGAACGAGCCGAAGCTCGTGGCGACAAGCGAAATGCCGCAGAATTATACCAATATTCTATAGATGATTTGATTTTGAGAAGTGATGGTGGGGTGGTATTAGTTGCAGAGCAGTTTTTTGTTGAAAAAAGCTATTATCAGGATGCCTTTAATGGTACTTCTCAGACAACTTATTACTATAATTATAATGACATCATTGTGGTGAATATTAATCCGAAAGGAGAGATAGAATGGTCGTCGCGCATTCCGAAACGGCAAGTCACGCAAGATGATGGCGGCTACTTTTCGTCTTATGCTAAAGCAATTGGCAATGACCGTTTGTACTTTGTGTACAACGATAATCCGCGCAATATGATAGCGCGCAAAAACAGTAATCGACGGTCTAATTTTAATGGAAAAAACTCTCTTATCGTCGTGTCAGAAGTACGTATGGATGGTTCGGTAGAAACCTATCCTATGGAGCGTAATAGAGATGCAAATATACTAACGCGCCCGAAAATTTGTAAGCAAATTGGTAAAAATACGATGGTGATTTATGGCGAAAGAGGGAATAAATATCGCTTTGGAAATTTGGAATTTAATCGACGATAAAAACTCCGATTCCTAAGTTCAATGCCCATTGTGGTTCAAATTGACTGACTTATTCTTTCGTCGTTACTTAGTCATAAAAGCAAGGTCTTGCTAGTAAAACCAGCAAGACCAAGACTATGGACACCCTATGACTGTATTTTTGAAACGACCGAACTGCTAAGGCAGTTCAGCAATTCTCGGTGTAGTAACGACGAAATAATAAGGCGAAAAGAGACCGTCCAAATGGCGGACTTATTGTTTCGTCGTTACTTAAGTAGAAAAGTGGTGTTAGCAGTCATTGATAATAATAAGTGAAAAGAACTAAATAATTTATATCATTATGCTTGTTCTTTTTCCTTTTAAAAAACACAAAAAATAAGTCCGTAACTCGGCTATGCACTGATTTTTTGAATTCTTTAAAAGAAAAAATAACGGCGCATTATGGTACAACTTATTTAATTCTTTTCACTAACTGGTATTCATTTACTTACTACTTATTCGGTTTGGTAGTAACAAATATCCATTCTTATACTCTAGTTTCCAATTATTTTAGAAATTTTTACTTTCTTAAAATAGATTTTCCCTTTATCTGGGTATAGATGACATGGTTTTATATAAAATTTAATACAAAGATTAGATGAAAATTCAATACCTTCAGCAAGAAGAAATTGATAAAACAAAGTGGAACTCCTGCGTACATTATGCTATTAATGGAAATATCTTTGGCTATAAATGGATGCTAGATGCCGTGGCACGGGAGTGGGATGCTTTGGTGGTGGGGGATTATGAAACAATAATGCCGCTGCCATATCGTAAAGATTTTTTGGGGCGTAAGAAGGTATTTCAGCCCGAACTGGCACGAGAATTAGGCGTTTATTCGATTAAATTTCTGTCAAAAGCGCGTATTCAAGCGATGTTGGATGCTATTCCGGAGGACTTTAAAGGTGTGGAAGTCAGCTTGAGTGAGCAAATTTTAGCTGAGCAATTTGAAGGATTTAGCAGCAAAGAATTTACTAATTATCAGTTGCCTTTGATGAAGTCTTATGAAGAATTGGCAAATAAATTTAGTCGAGAATTGCTCTTGACTTTAGAAAAGGCACAACAAAATAAGCTCCGTCCGGCAGGTACAATTAAACCCGAAAAACTCGCTGATTTTTACAAAAAACACCATAAAACGCACCGCGAAAAAGAAGGTAATTTTCATGCCTTACAACGCATCATGTGGAACGCTTTGCACCGTGGTTGGGGCTTTCAGACTGGTGTAACCAATGAGAAAGGAGAACTCCTCGCCATTGATTTTTTTCTACTCAGCCATAGCAAGACGATTAGCTTATTACGAACGTCAACTAAAGAAGGCAAACAGCTAGGTGCGCCGGAGTTTTTGGTGAATATGTTGCTGCATAAGAGTGCCGGAAAACCATCGCTTTTAGACTTTAATACCAAGGAAGAAAGTACATTTGCGGCCTCTTTTGGGGCAGAAAAAAACAAGTATCAAACACTTGAAAAAGGCAAACGATTATTGGGGCTATTTAGCATGCTTTTATTCTTGCTTTTTGGTTTTACTTCTTGCGGAAAAGAAAAACTGGATGCTAAATGGGAAGAACTGCACACGGGGACAACTTACGACCTAGAAGCCGTGCATTTTGAAGATGAACTAAAGGGGCATGCTGTTGGTGGTTTTGTTTGGAATTATGGTATTCACCTGCGCACTAATGACGGTGGTGAAACATGGACGCAAGATAGTATTTCTGCTGGTGGAGTATTCGCTTTAGCTGCTGCAAATGACCGCTTACATGCCGTTGGGGCGCACGGTACATTGCTGCAAGAACGTGCCGATGAAACATGGAATATGCATCGTTTTTATAGTGACTTTACGACTTGGAGTGATGTAGCTATAAATACTGACAATCAGGGTGTTATATGTGGTGGAGCATCCTACCGTAGCGGGAAAATCATTGCTTTTTCAGATTGGTATTCGCCTGTTATTCGTCATGATTTTGATAGAGAAATAAGTGCTGTGACTTTTTCAGATGATAATACACTTCATGCCGTTGGTTATGGGATTATTTTGCGCTCGATAGACTTTGGAGAAACATGGCAAATAAACGGTACTGACGGTGATTTTTTCCGTGATATTCATTTTCCGACCGCAGAAGTTGGTTATATTATTGGAAATTCTGGCAGTATCTTAAAAACGAAAAATGCAGGCGAAACGTGGACTTATTTGCGCGAAGGCGGCAAAGCTGCGGTCAAAGATTATAACTTTCGCGCCCTTCATTTCTCGGATGAAAGCAGGGGCTATATTGTAGGTGATGGAGGTATTTGTTGGCATACTGAAAATGCTGGTGTAGATTGGACTGTAATTGATAATTTGCCAGAGATTAATTTTAGAGATGTGCAAATTGTTGAAAATCAAGTATTTATAGTAGGGCAAGAAGGTCGCATGCTACGTGTCGATTTGTGATTTTGAAATTATGAAACCATACAACTTATGAAAATACGGTCATTATTATCGCTCCACGGTTAAAACCGTGGGCTGCTTGTCCGCGTTTTAGCTTAAAATCAGTCATTTTAAGACGCAGACAGGCAGCCCACCGTTTCAACGGTGGGCGAAATGAGGGTGTTTTATAAGTTGTATGGTTTTAAATTTTGAAATTATGATTATTATAGATGTATTTTGTGTGTAGCATTGTTTTCGCAGATACCTTACAAAAACTAGGAAAAATACCACAAATACTCTTATATTTATCTTAAATTTACGATTGTAAATGTGATAACTACACACCAAATAAAATTTAATCAATGTCAGCAACCACTACATCCGCTGCGGCTGAGCCACTCTGTACGCCGCCGTCTTCTTTAGAGCAATATTTCCAACATTTTCGGACAAATACTATTGGCTGCACACAAAGTTTTGTGTCGCCTTATGGTCGCCAAAAAGTGTTATATGCTGATTGGACGGCAAGTGGACGTTTGTATCGTCCGATAGAGCAGTTAATATGTGATGATTTGGGACCTTTTGTTGCCAATACGCATACGGAGACTAATATCACAGGCTGTAGTATGACTGTTGCTTATCATCATGCAAAACACATCATAAAAGAGCATGTAGGCGCTTATGAAAGTGATGTGTTGATTTCCTCTAATTCGGGTATGACAGGTGTAGTGAATAAATTTCAACGTATTTTGGGTTTGAAAATTCACGAAAAATATCGTTCTTTAGTGAATTTGCCGGAAGAATTACGTCCAATTGTGTTTGTGACACATATGGAGCATCATTCTAATCAGACCAGTTGGTTGGAGACATTGGCAGATGTAGCAGTGATAAAAGCAGATGAAAATGGACTGGTTTGTTTGAGCCATTTGAGTGAATTATTAGCTAAATATAAAAAGCGTAAAACTAAAATTGCAGCCATTACAAGCTGCTCAAATGTGACGGGTATCCGCACTCCTTACCATGAAATTGCAGAAGTCATGCACAACCACGGTGGCTTGTGTTTCGTTGATTTTGCTTGCTCTGCGCCTTATATTGACATCAATATGCGCCCAGCTAATCGCAAACAACATCTAGATGCGATTTACTTTTCTCCGCATAAATTTTTGGGTGGGCCAGGCACTACAGGAGTTTTGGTTTTTGATGCCAAATTGTATAAAAATCGAGTCCCTGACCATCCTGGTGGCGGCACGGTCGATTGGACTAACCCTTGGGGCGAACACAAATATATTGACCAAATCGAAGCGCGAGAAGATGGTGGTACGCCTGCATTTTTGCAAACGATTAAGGCGGCTTTGTGTATGAAACTGAAGGATAAAATGGGTGTAAAAAATATGCTTGACCGCGAGCATGAATTGCTAGAAATTTTATGGAATGGATTAGAAGAAATACCAAATTTACGTATTTTAGCAGGTCATATTAAAGAGCGTTTGGGGGTTATGAGTTTTTATATTGAAGGCTTACATTATAATCTTGCCGTGAAATTACTGAATGACCGGTACGGTATTCAAGTACGTGGCGGTTGTTCTTGTGCAGGTACTTATGGGCATTACCTTTTAGATGTGGATGAATTCTTTTCACAAAGCATCACTACCCGCATTAGTATTGGTGATTTGACGAAAAAACCGGGATGGGTACGCATGAGTATTCACCCGATTATGACAAATGAAGAAATGCATGAATTGGTTAGGGCATTGAAAGCCTTATGCGAAAACCATGAAGAATGGGCGAAAGCATACGACTATAATGCAGCTACTAATGAGTTTGTGCATCAGTCGGAAAACGGACAAGTAGATGACTTGGTAGAGGAGTGGTTTAATGTAGAATTATAAGTACTCGGACATATTTATTCGGGAAATTTTAGGACTAAGATTTTTTCGATAGTTTTCTTTAAAAAATCCGCACATAGCCTACGTTACGTAAGGATTTTATCAAGGAAAATAGCGGAAAAAGATAGTTCTAAAAATCACGAATAAATGTGTCCGGGTACTTAAGTACTCGGACATATTTATTCGGGAAATTAATGATGAACAATGAAAATAAGCTCAAAAATGGGCATTAGAAGGGCTTGTGAACTACGGTAAAAAGCAAGTAAAAAGCAATTATATAGATGCATTAATAGCGACTTGGGAAACGCTGCCCGCTTGGTATTCTGCGGAGTATGTGTTGGAGTTGTCGGATTATATTATGGAGGAATATGAAGGTTGAAATACGTCTTAAAATTCGTTAGTTGTCATATAGAGGTGATCATGTATTTTTAGTTTAAAGTGTTGGTTATCAGAGGTTTGTGTTATGTTTGTGTTTTAAGGATTAGAAAATAGACACAATGATAAAAGACCGATATAATTTAATTGTTTTTGGTAAGCAATTGGCGTTCAAATTTGAAAGTGTAGGAACGAAAGGCACGATTACGAAATGGGTGGCATTTGGGCGAGATAAAGACAAGAAAAATTACTATCATCTTGCCTTTGGAGATTATATTGATGGCGTTTATCATGATGATACGATAAGTGGAAATAATGATGCTAGAAAAGTATTAGCCACCGTTTTATATGCGATGTTTCGTTTTTTTGAAACACATCCAAATGCAACAGTCGAAATAGAAGGCGTGGATGAACGTCGGCAACGCTTGTATAATTCGATTATTAGGCATAAATTGCAAGCATTAGTAGCAATTTATCGAATAAGAGGCGAATATAATGGAGTTATCGAATTAGTAGAAACTGGAAAATCTTACAACCGTTTTATTATTCAACTAAAACAATATCCAATGTTAGATGATGAAAATAAACCAATGCTTAGTGATGTTTATATTGCTTATCAAACAAAAAAGAAGCAAGATTGGTCTATGCAATTTGAAAAATCAGAACAATATCTAGCTGCAACTATTCCACTTGATGAAAAGCAACTTATTTTCGATTATGCACGTCAATATATTATTCTCAATCCTGCTTATCGGGCAAAAGAATTGTTAATTGATGTATTAAAAAAATTACCAACTTCAACTGAAAAAAAGCAAGTACGAGAATGGTCAGCATTAACTTTGAATATGTACACGTGTTTTCTTACTTCTAAAAATGTAGTGTATAAAGACCAAATAGAAAAAGACTTTTCCGAAGGACGTGTCATTGCTTCGATGCAAAGACGACGTGCAAAAAAATGGGCACTAGAAGGGCTTGCAAACTACCGTAAAAAGCAAACTAGAGGTACTTATACGGACGCACTAATAGCGACTTGGGAAACGCTGCCGGCTTGGTATTGTGCGGAGTATGTGTTGGAGTTGTCGGATTATATTATGGAGGAATATCACCAGTAATACTCCTTCCACTCCTTCTCGAAAGGACTATCTCTCCAAGGAATAGCAGCGTTTTGAGTAATGTCATGCCGGTGCGCTAATAGATAATTATGGTCAATATGGTCTGCAACAAATAGAGCTAAATACTCCATATCTCTAATTATACCATCTTTATTCTTTTGGTAATCAACAGAAAGATAAGACTTGCACTTGGTGCAGCCTAGTTCTAGTATGGAGTTTTTGAGAGTTAATACGGTATCTACTGTTGAATTATAAATAGAACGTCCCTCTTTTTTTTCTTGAAAATTAAAATATCCTTGCCAACAATTTGAGTTACAAAACCATATCGTATGCTTTTGAAAACTACCATTTGGTTGTTTATTCGCATTTTTACTAGCTAATGGTTGCTGACAATGTCCACATACTTTCCCTTCATAGTGTAATTTGAAAGAGGGCCAAAAACTAAGAGAAATTATATCTTCTTTCCATAGTTTATCAACCTTATTTTCCCAAGGTGGTAAAGTACCATCGTCCGTTGTAAATAGCAATTTACAATCCTTATTTTGATTACTACTATGTAATGAAAAAAAGCGTTTAGCAACTTCATTTCCAATTTGAAAGCCCTTCCAAGCAAATGGTTTTTGAGAGCCAAGCCACACATATTGTTTGCAAGTTAAGCAGCCCACTTCTAATTCTACGCCCATAGTTAATTCAAATAAAAGAAAAATAGCCCCAACAAACGCCAGAGCTATCTCATTGAAAATCAGTTGTTTATATCTTTAGAAACGCTAGAAATACAGCACTTCGCGCACATCTTCTTCGCTCGCTATTTCGCGTTTATCTTCTTTTAATTCAAAAGTAAATTCCGTTGTATTGACCGGCATTTCCTTAAAATCATCTGGACGGAAAACAGCAATTTTATTATCATCAGTTACTACCCAAAGTAAATTATTAGAGTTGGTATTGTAGCGTAATTCCGTGCCATCAGTTACTAAGAAACGGTGTACGGTATTTCGACTTTGGTCCACCAGATAGGCAATTTGATTAGCCAAAGGCTTACCTGTATTCGTCTTGAAGTTTGCGTTTACTTGAATGACATTTGGCGGTAGTGGGCGGTCGCAATTCCATATGCCAAATTCATTGGCGGTAAAGCGATTGACAACTTTCCGGCGTATCATTAAGTCCGTAGCAGCAAGGTTTTGATTTGCATTTTGTAAACTTGCAATAGCGTCATCATACTTCATACGAACTGCTTTACGTTCGGCTGCTACACGTGCAATAATAGCAGCGCGTTCTGCTTCTAATTTAGCTTCGCGCGTTTTCATTTGCTCGTCATAAGCTGCTTTTTTAGCCGTATATTCAGCTAATGCTTTATCAAAATCGCTACCTGTCAAAACAGGGTTAATAATCGCACGAGTGCGTGTATTTCCAGCAATGAAAATCACTTCATAATCGCGTTCATTTAGCTTCGTTGGTCCTTGTACTTCTTCCACTTCACGCGGCAATTGTGCAGCAGTAACCGGAGAGTTTGGACTTACTTGCCAAAGCGTACCTTTATATAATTCATTAGCACCATCTTCTTGCTCAAAATCTAAATTAAACACATGATTTTGTCCATTAGAACGTTGTGGCTTCAATGGTTCTGCGGCTTTTGGAATGCTACCGTTTAGTTGCGCTAAATCAGTTTCTTCGCGCTGTGCGATGGCTGCCATGCTTTGTTTTAGCTCATTTTGAACTGCAAAAACAGGGCTTTCGGTCTTCAACTCTGGAAATTCATCTTCCAATATCGTAATATTATCCACATCCTCATAGACCCACTTTTTATTAGCTTGGTCGAGTTTATAGATATTGTATTTTGGCGGCACATTTAGATTTGGGGTGTTAATAAAACTCACCAATTCTACATCAATGGACTTGCCCGGTACCATACGTACGCGCTGACCATTTTGCTCTGCATATACTTCCAACATACCGGCACTTTCGAGGGTATATTGCACGCCTGCGCTGTCGTAAGTCATCGGAATGCCGGACAAAAAGAAGTCAATCGCATCGTGATATTCGCGGTATTTGATATCGACTTCGCCCTCAATCAAACGTCCTTTATCATCTTGAAAAGCTGCTTTCGGCACAACCAATTTTGAACCTGATTCATACTCATATACGCCGCCTTCATTTGCATCTACTTTGATGCTAGCGAATTGCGCACCCGGAATATTTTTGATAGGAGGATTAACAAAAGGCTGCTCCGCAAAAAATGCTTTTTCTTGCTTTGTGTAATCGCCATTTACATTTTCACCTACATTTATAAAAACCAATAAAGCTACTGCCGCAGCGGCCGCAAGGGCCAAGACGGGTCGTAACCATCGCCTTCGGGCGACTGGTTTTGCCACCACAGGTTCAGCCTCGGCTGGCTGCGGTGCTTCCTCAAAGCGTTGCAATAGGGCAGCAAAGTCCTTATGCTTAGCGATATCATCGCTAGTTAGCTTCTTTGGATTTAAATTAAATTTGTAGTTATTTTCCATACGTCGATGGTTTGGGGTTGCCTTTTTATAAGCAACCAACGCACGCATTAATTTAATGATTGAAATAATTGATTGTTGAAATGATGAATGCGCTAACACTTCTTATTCTACAGACAATTGAGCCAATCTATTTGATTTTTAATGCAATGAAATAAAAGATTAAACAACTCTATTACTTCATTGTTAATTTTTTACTTTTTAAAGTCGTTTCAACATCAGCTTCTTCAAGCGTTCGAGGACACGATAGGTACGAACTTTGGCATTACTCTCGGTAATTTCCATGATTTCTGCGATTTCTTTGAAGGCTCGTTGTTCAAAGAATCGCAATTCGACAATTTCAAGGTCAGCGGGTTTTAAATCGCGTAAACTATCAATTAATACTTGCCGAACCGTCTCTTTATCATTGTCGGTGTCAGTCACTTCTGCCACTATATCTTGCAGTTGTACGTCTTCGGCGCTCACGGTTCGATTTTTAGTATTGGCACGAAAGTGCTGGGCCACCTCATTGGTGGCAATCCGAAATAGCCATGCACTAAAAGGTACGCCCTTAAATTGGTAAGTACCTATTTTTTGCATTGCTTTCAAAAAAGTTTGGGAACACAAGTCGGCAGCGATTGCCTCGTCGGAAGTACGACGAAAAATAAACCGAAAGACCGACTCAAAGTAACGGTCGTACAGCGGCTTAAACAACGCAGGCTTTGCCTGTGCTGCTTGAATTTCCGTCCATTCCGCTTGCATCGCTTCCTCCGATACTGTTCGTCTGGTTACGCTCATGCGAGTGGTTGGTTTTGCTGCAACAAGAGTACGACTTATTTGCAAAATCAAAAGCATTGAAAGGCACTTTTTTTGAGTACCCTTTTAGATTAACGTTACTTGAGTTCCTAAAACTATCTTCATAATACCGTTTTTTGGAAAAGATACAGGTTGAAGGAACAGGATTTGGCGTTTTTTTGTTAAATTTAAGTTATGGAAAAGGAAGTAGACCAAGTGGTGTTGCCAGTCATTTCTATTAATGAACGAATATTGATCTATAAATAGACTTGTAAAAGTGAACTGGAAACACCACTATTTCGTTTTTAAATCGAAAATCCCTATCTTTATCCTGCAAGCAATAATAAACTTAATATATAAGATGATGAGTTCAAAAGAATTAAAGCTAGATATATTTCAGTTGATGCAACAAGTAGATGATGTGCAGTTATTGACAAAATTTCGAGCGCAATTGCAGCAATTAGTGGCTAAAAAGCCAAAGAAAAAGCAGACAGAAAAGGAGAAAATGCCTGCGTTTATGGCGGGCGTGGAAGCTCCTTCAGAACATATTTCTTTTGAAGAAATCATGAAAGAGCAAGGAGAAAAACCCACTCGAACTTATGCTGAACTTAGAGCAATAATGAGTGATATAGAGTGGGACGAGTCGTTGGAAGAACTTTTGGCAGCTATCAAATAACCATACTTTTTAAAAATGAGTAACTACCTTTTAGACACAAATATTATTATAGCTTATGCTCGCGAGAATGAAACAGCTAATGATATTGAGAAAAAATTTCAACTGTATAATGGCATCAATAAGTTAGCTGTTTCGGCAGTTGTGTTAGGAGAATTAGATTCTATTATTCATCAATTTCAATATGGAGTAAAGAAAACTCGAAAGATTGAGCAGTTATTAATGGATGTTTATACCCTTAAAATTAACACCAAACCCCTCATCAAACGCTACGGCGAAATAGACGCATACAGCCAAGGCAAACTCGCCAACAAACCACTCCAGAACTCCGCTCGAAATATGGGCAAAAATGACATCTGGATTGCTGCTACCGCAAGTATTTATGACCTTACTTTACTGACTACCGACAAAGACTTCAATCACCTACACGATACTTATCTCGACCTAAATTATATAGATTTGAGTACCTATATGTCAAATTAATTTTCATTCCTAATCCGAAAGCCCCCAAATCCATTTCCCTTTCATATCAAAATAGCCTACTTTATCGCCTTCTTCCACGCGGAAAAGACCATTGCCGGCGTAAGTAATATATTCAAAATCAGCTGGAACAATGAGTTCGCCTTTTAGATTAGTTAAACCGCTAAAACCTTGGATGCGCACGCGTGCATAACCGTTTTCAAAGTCCTCTATACGGTCGTATTTTGGAGGAATAATTTCGATGCCTTTTTGATTAATAATGCCCCAACGCCCATCGACTTGTACGACTGCCACACCGTGCTGAAACTTACCTGCTTTTTGATAAAAACCATCGTATAAACGCGCCTGTTCGGTGATATAATAGAAGCGATAATTATCGCCGCGAACTAAGCCACGGCCATTACTAAAATCAAAGAGACGACTAATGCCGGGTTCTATCAATACTTTACCATTTTGGTCTATCAAACCCCCTTTTTTATAGCCTTTATAAACGACCGCTCGATTGCCGCTAAAATCTAGACATTTGGAGTAGGTGAGGGGGACAATTTCGTTTCCTTTTTCGTCAATATAGCCACATTGTCCTTCGCGCTGTACCATAGCGCGCCCTTCGTGAAAATCGCCTACTTTGGAGTAAATCGCATCAATCACTAAATTACCTTTTATATTAACAAAGCCATAGCCGTCACGATGTCTAACGGCAGCTAAACCTTCACTAAATTCACGAATTTCTTTGTAGCTTAAACTAGTTCGAACATCGCCGCTAAGGTCAATTAAGCCGTATTTGGTGCGCTCATTATCGTATCTGACTTTGGCTAAACCGTTCTCATCAAACTCGGACATATCTTGGTATTTGGCTCTTTCTAAATATTCACCATTGCGGTCAATTAAGCCAAATTTAAAGTCTTCTCGCACTCGTGCTACCCCTCTGTCGAAGTCGTAGGATTGGTCGAAAGTAGGCGGAATTGCCCACTCATTTTCCATGTTAATATAACCATGCGCTTGCTCTTTGTAAGCAGGCGACAAACCGCCCACAAAACTGCCACAACGGATGTATTCAAAGTCAATAATCGTCTTGCCTTCTTTATTGATATAGCCCCATTTTGTACCCGATTTGACGGCTGCCAAACCTTCACTGAAATTCAAGGCTTCGCGGTAATTGCAAGGGATAATTTCCTCGCCATTTCTATCCACAAAACCCCACAAACCATTGCGTTTGACGGCTAGACGTTCTTCTTGATATTCGCCAATTTTGTCGTATTCTAAAGCCACGCGTAACTGTCCTAATGTATCAATTAAACCATACTTTTCTTGGCTTTTATAAATGCGTAAAATTTGGTTGTCCGTATTTTCCAAAAAGCTCAAACCATCGTAGCGGCAGGGGAGCAATTGTTCGGCATTTTTGCCAATCATTCCCCATTTTCCTTTGCATTCTACGATGCCTACTTCATTGACCAAATCTTCGGCAAAATCATATTGTGGTACGGCTTTGACTTCCGCATTGGTGTCAATATAGCCCCATAAGCAGTCGTCGCATACGAGGTCAGCATCACGAGTAAATTCGCGGTCGTGCTCCGTATAGTCGAGCATTTGACTTGGAACGAGTTGGAGTTGTAAATACTGCCGTAAGTTGCCCAAACTACGATAGCCAGCATCTATTTTTCCGGAGAGTTTTCCCTTCATACTCATGCGCGCCCAACCATCTGAAAAAGCACCAATATAAGCGTAATCGCGTACTAATATTTTGCCTATTTGTCCTTCTTTTCTGCTGATTAAACCGTGGCGACCATTTGCAAAAATACAACGTGCAGCTTCCAGTCCTTGGTCAAAATCAGTCAAGCGAATATCCCATAAATTAACTTCTGTGACTAGCAAACCAACGCTATTATTCACCACCCCATAGACCATTTCGAAGCGGTAAGTGGTGCGGTCAAAATCGTGGCGCATCAAGCCTTCCAGACCGACAATAGTGAAGCCTAAGTCCCGTTCTATTTGGATTTCATCAAAGGTTGGTTCTATTTGTACCGAGCCATCAGAAAGGCGACGTAAGCCCCATTTGTCAGCAGAAGGGGCATAGAACCATTCAAATTTATCCAACACATAATCCGTCTCAAAGTCGTTATTGAGGAAGGGAATACCTTCGCCTTTTTTGCGGACAGAAATAGTGAAGTGATTTTGGAAATTAGAAGCATCCTCTAATTGCCCTTCTGTCGTGAAGTTAAGAACGGTTAGAGCGGCATTACTGTAAGCTTTTGCTTTGTTTTTTTCGAGTTCTATTTTGGTGAATTTGCAAGGCACGACTTGTTTGCCATTCGTATTGACGATACCCAAATGTTTGCCTTGTTTAGCCACACAAATACTCCCTTTGGGTGGCGAGATATAGTCGTATTGAAAAGGAACTAAGATTTCATTTTTTAAGGTAACAATGCCCCATTTAATGCCTTTTTTTACCCGAAATCCATTCTCTCCAAAAGCTTGTATTTCTGTATATTGGCTTGGTAAAATCAATTCGCCTTGCGCATTCATCAAGCCTAATGCTTGTTTTTTGCGAGCGATGATATAATTTTTAGAAAAAGAAAAGAAAGCATCGAATGGTTCGGAAGAAATAACGGTATTGGTGGCTAATGAATAGAGATGTGAACGTCCGTTTTGTGTAAGACGCAGGAATTTATTAGACACGGATTGCCAACTATCAAAGCGAATAGCCAATTGTCCAGCAGGTGATTTGATGCCCCATTTTTTGCCTTTTTTGAAGAAAAATAATTGATTAGAATAGGGCAATACTTCATTGTATTCAGGTGCAAATATCTCGTCGCCCTGCAAGGTCATTAAACCTACTTTTTCGTTTAAACTAGTAAGGAAATATTGTTCTTCAAATAAGCGTACTTCGTCGTATTTTGCGGGACATATTTCATCGCCAGATACGTTTACAATGCCCCATTTTCCACCGCGCTGATAGGCTAACCATTTTTGTTTCCATACTTGTACCCGTTCGTAGCCTGGTTCTAATACCACTTTGCCTTTTAGGTTGATAACCAGCCAGTTATCTCTGTTCATGACAGCAATTAGCATGCTATCCAAAACCTTCAAATCATCGAATTTAGGTTCGACAATTTCACGACCTTGTGCATCCAAAAGCCCTACACCGCCATTGCGTTGCATGACGGCATAGCCAAAGTCTTTGAACGCACCAATAGCATCGTAATTTGGTGGCAAAGCCATCTCTCCGTTGGCGTCAATCAATCCCCATTTTTGTTCTATCTTAACAGGAAAAAATTGTTGTGCAGAGAGGGGAGTAATCAGTATAAAAAGTCCGCATAGGACAGCTAGAACTCGGTACATAAATTGGTTCGAGTGTGGCGATAAAAGTAGTAGTTTCTTTCTTCGGTACTTGACAATAAAGCACGAATATAAGGAATGTTTAAATTTCTAAGATATTGTGTGGAGGGTTATTTTTATTTTTTGGGGAAATGGGTGTGGGATTTTAGAATGAAATAGGAAGCGTACTATGCATTTTTTTGAATTTACTTCTTGCATTAATGCTAGTTAGGCATATATTCTTTTAATACTTTGATACTACTAACTGGTATCTTTGAACGATTATGCTTTTCAGTTATTCCGAAGTACACTTTATCTCTTGTAGCATTGGATAGTAAAAAGCCAATTGTATCTATATTAAACAATTCTGAGTGTTCATGGAGCGTAACAGAACATCTGAAACACCAACCAACGTTGTTTTTGTATTTTTCTTCCCAAATGTTTAAATCAAAAACATTTTTATCATAATCATTATTAACTAATATACAGAAGAAATTTCTTATATGGATAGTGTCGTGAGGTAAGCCTAATTTATTCTGAATTTCTATACTTATATCATCGAGAGACAAGCTCTTATTTCCCCAATATTGATATTCTGATTGAATATCTATTGATTTATTTTGCATGATATTGTATTTTTATGCTAATTCTTTATTGCAACACAATTTTCCGAATCACCCGTTCTCCATTTATTTCCAACACCACCCAATAAACACCTTTCACAGCATTCGCCATGTCTAAAGTAAAGGTTGAAGCAGATATTACAGCCATTTTTTGGACTTCTTGACCAATGCTATTGTAAACAGCAAGGGAGAAATCATCCGCCCATTCTTGAACATCAAAATGAAATAAACCATTAGATGGATTAGGGCTAATCGTCACCAAGTGCTCGGTGTCTAATTGAGTAGTGGCAGTTGGAGGAGTATCGACTAAAATATGACTGTAATAGACATCTTGTTCTCCATTAAAAGTAGCTGCCCAAGCTAAATGTGCGCCTGTTTCATCGGAAATCATTTGATAATAGTCGCCTATTTTTTCTTGATTAGGGAAACCTAAATGCGGGTCAAAAGCATCACTTAATGCTTCATTTGCCGACCAAGTTTCGCCACCGTCGTAAGAATTGGAAAAATACAATCTGGAATTAAAGCTATTGGGCGCATCTCGCGTATCTACCCAAGCTACGTCAATTCTGCCGTTCGGCGCTACGGAAATCGTGCCGAACCATTGCCAATTATCATTGGAATTATCGTCATTTATTTTAATGGGGGCATTCCAAGTCACGCCGCCATCAGTACTACTCACGAAAATAATATCTGCTTTATCGCTCGTCACATTGCTTCTGACAGTGCTTAATAAATAGACATTTCCTCGCGTTGGCCCTTCTGAATGGTCAACAGTCACCCATACTTGTCCCAACATTCCGCTAGGATTTGGGCCGTCGTACAAACTTAATTGACCACCTAAATCTAAAGCCGTAGAAAAATCCCATATTAAGGTTTCATCTGCTACGCCGGCATTGGTTGATTTGGCGACGATGTGCTGCGCACCAATAGAACCGCAGACATATAATTCGCCGTCGGGACCAATAGCCATTGTGCCTCTCGTCATGTCGCTGGGTAGGGCGACACATTCTTCGTAGCTCATACCATTGTTCAAAGAACGCGTGAAACCATGCGGTGGGCAGTTGCTTAATGCACTTTTCCATAGGGCATAAATATTACCGTTGCTTGGGCCGCCCGTTTTGTCGATTGCCATCCATTGCTTGTCGCCTCCGTAGGCAAAAGTGCCTTCATCCCATATATTATCTGCTTCAGATTTGAAGACATCACAGTGATAAATATCATTTACTTTAGTGAGACTATTATAATAGAAATTGCCTTCTGTATCGACATCTAACACAGGGTCAGAACGAAAAATACCTGCCTCAATTGGTTCTGGAAAAGTCCAGGTTTGTCCGCCATCTGAGGTATAAGAATAGCCCGCTTCGCGAAAATTACTAGTAATCGTTCCGAACTGTCGCCAGCCGATTATCATGTGTTCAGAATTGGTTGGATTAATAGCTAAGGAGGGTTCATTCGCTGCATCACCGACCATGTTTTCGCCAGTGGTATTGACATTGACTTGATACGTCCTTATCTCTGTATTGGTTGTGGTATAAGTGGCGGTATAAGCGGGCGTGGTTGTGTAAGAAGTACGTGCTTTGTGCATGTAAGCATCATCAGGAGTTTCTAAATATTCAGTGATTTCGGGCGTTTGCGCCAATAATTGACCCATGAATAGGAATAAGCAAGGGAGGAGCAATAGATTTTTCATGTCTGTAGTTGAATAGTTTTTTACCGAGAAAAGGACTAAACGAAGGTAGCTAAAAATTGCTGGAAAGTAGGATTTCTTATTCATGGATTTTTGAATAATCAGCTTTTAGGCAAAGTAATAATTGATTGCTTGGAAGAGGCATAGCTATTTCATTTTTTGAAGAGTAATAGCTATCAAAATGCCTTTCATTCGTCCAATTTGGTAAGCCGACGGACGTTCCAAACGTACAGCTACTGACAAAACATTTTGTCTGCTAAAATAAACCGCTAATTCGCTAAACTTATGCACTACAAAACACTTAGGTTTGTGTATTAGAGTTGTTTATTAAATAATAAGTTCGCATATGAAACTATCTTTTTCCTTCTAAGAAATTGATAAAACACCTTCCGTAGCTACGGCTATGGGCGGGTTTTCTAAATTCCATAGAAGAAAAAATTTAAATTTCATATACCGAATTCTTATTTATAAACAACTCTATTGTAATAAACCAACGGTATGTGGAATGAGTTGCTTTTTAACAAAAGAACTATACACATCATTCAAAAAAAAACTAGTAATGACAAGAATAATTTTACTTTTAGCTTTAGTGTTAAGTGCATTTGCGGGGCAAGCCCAAGGTTGGGAACCCAAGGGCGACACTCCATTTATCCGAGACCATACAAATGCATTCGGTATTGATGGAAAAGCCTACGTGATACAAGGTGCAAACGATGATGATGATGCCAATTATCTTTGGGAATATACAGCAGACACGGATACTTGGGTGCAGTTAGATGACTTTCCGGGAGAAAAACGGGGCTTGCCTATTGGTGATGATTGGAATGGTAAATACTACTATGGTTTTGGCTTTGGTTCGCAGGGTGCGCTTAGTGATTTGTGGGTGTTTGACCCTGCGGATATGTCGTTTACCGAGCTGCCTTCTTGTCCTTGCGAAGGGCGTGCGCATCCAGCATTTGTGGCACATAATGAAAAAATATACATGGGCGCAGGTAGTGGTGACAATGGCGACCTAAATGATTGGTGGGTCTATGATATGCTTACGCAAGAATGGACGGAGAAAGACGGTGTGCCGGGAGAGGTACGCCATCATCCTTATCAATTTGGAATAGATAGCATGATATATGTCGGTGGCGGACATGTCGAAAATTGGTCAGGTTTTAATATTAACACGGAAGAATGGATTGGCATTAATAGCTATCCGGAAGGTCGGGTAGCAGGCACGCAATTTAGTTATAATGGCAAAGGCTATGCCCTCAGTGGCGACGATGCTGACCATGGCGAAATCCCCGAAGCAGATACATTTTTGGAATATGACCCTGAATTAGATGAATGGGATGTGCGCCCTGGGCATCCGGGCGGCAACCGTTGGGCTTGTTCTCATTTCATTATTGATGGCTATGTGTATTTGTTTGGTGGTTATCCATTGTCAGGTGGAGATGCGAAAATGTGGCGTTTCTTTTTGGGTACAGAAGTGATGAGTGGCGCTGATGACCTAAGGATTAATAATGAACTGATTGATGTATTTCCGAACCCATTACAAGATAAAATCATACTTGATTTTGGCGATGAAATAGGCGCAGATTATAGCTTAGAAATCTTTGATGCTGCCGGCAAACGCGTGTATTACGCGGCATCTGTGAATGATACGACGCTTGATTTGTCTTTTTTAAATAAAGGCATTTATCTAGCGAATTTTAAATCGGGCGCTACCTTGGTCACTAAGAAATTGGTGAAAGAATAGGCGATGCTATTGCTAAAAGGAGGGCTGCATATCCATGTGAATATGGAGGTGCAGCCCTTTTTTTATTTACCTCTACTTAGTCATTCCTTTCAATACCCTCATCGCTTTTTCCCTATCTTTCACATCCACAAAAATATGGTCATGATAATAGCCCGCCACCACATTACAACTGATATTCTGCTTACCTAATGCCGTCGCAAAAGCAGCCGTTAAACCAACAGCTTCCAGGGAAGAATGAATATTAAGTGTAATCCATGCGGCAATGTACTCGTAATTTAATTCAAGTTTGTCCGCATCATTTTTCGCTAAAACGACGGTCACTCCTTCTTTTTCCTTGACTTCGCAAACGGTCATTGCTCTTGGGATTTTGTCAATATCCCTTACCGTTGCAAAGACATAATCGCCTTCATTTAGCACGGGCTCCATGTTGGACAGCAGCTTGTCTAAGTTAGTTTCGCCTGTTTTTGTTGACATGTTCTGTTTAATTTTACATTTCGGGTACTTACACTCATTGTTACTTAAATTTCATTCTTCGTAAATATCAAACTTGGCAGAGAACGACTTCATGAAGGCCTCATTAGAAAAATCATCTTCAGTCATCACCGAGAGTTGTTCAAGAAAAACATCAAATCGACCATTTTTGAATAGCGTAAGCATTTTCCCTCCTTTCGTACATTTGGCCTCATGCCAGATATTTGGAGGAACCGTAATGGTATCTCCCTCTTTGAGAATGATGGTTTCATCATCAAAAATAAGCTCCATTTCGCCAACTAACATGTAGAAAACCTCTGTCATTATTTTATGATGATGGCGTTTTAAATGAAACCCTGGTTTTAGGGTGTCTTCAATCAAACATAATTCTCCATTTGTATCTCGCGAGGAGACTTTAATAAAGCAATGGTCTTGCGAGTAGTTGTAATTTTCGCCTTCGCCTTTTCTTACTAATTGTTGTGCTTGCATACTATTTTTTATGGTTAAGTAGCACACCTCAATTATTTCGGTAATTTGAAAACATCTTTTTCCGCCTATTTCCTCCAAAAAATAAGTCCGTAGCTACGGCTATGCACTGATTTTTTAAAGAAAATATACGAAAAAATCTTGTCCTCAAATTTTCCGAAATAATTAACGTGTACTACTTAATTACTGAAAATTCAATAGATTATTTCATCTTTTTGAAGGCCTAAAATTTGAAACCATACAACTTAGGGGGACACCTCTTACTTATACCGCCCGACGGTTAAAACCATGGGTTGCCTGTCTGCGTTTTGCTACAAAAATAGGTGTTTTGAAACGCGGACAGGCAGCCTATCGCTTTAACGGTAGGCGAAATTGGAGTATGTCGAAATATGACTTGAACCACCAGTGGTGAAAGTATCAACAATTATCCTGATTTTAAAGGAAAACGGAACGAAAAATAAGCTAAGGAATGGTGCAAGAATGGAAAGTTATTCTTGCACCATTCTCTAAGGAGTGTGATGCTTCCTTTTGGTACTATTATTTTAAGAAAAAATATTCAATAAAAGGCATAAAACAATCAGTCATACTATGCGTTGTTAAGTAATATTATATTAAATTTGCGACGTAAACCAAATTTTACACCACCACATTAGACATAAAGTCGTTTTAACCAAATGATAGTCTGATTAAAATAATGAACATTCAAATGGCAGCTTTAACCAAAGCAAAAAGTCATAAAATCGTTGCTGATTTTATGGCAGACTTAAAACAACGCAATCCAAACGAGACGGAATTTCATCAAGCCGTACAAGAGTTTGTCGAGGTTGTTTTACCTTTCATAGCAGAAAACAAAAAATACCAAGGGCACGCTTTAGTGAGCCGTATGGTTGAACCAGAACGCACGATTTCCTTTCGAGTCACTTGGTTGGACGATAAGGGCAATGTCCAAGTCAATAAAGGATATCGCGTTCAATTCAACAACGCTATCGGTCCGTACAAAGGTGGTTTGCGTTTTCATCCTTCTGTGAATTTATCTATTCTTAAATTTTTAGGTTTTGAGCAAATCTTCAAAAACAGCTTGACCACGCTTCCTATGGGCGGTGGTAAAGGTGGTTCTAACTTTGACCCAAAGGGCAAATCTGACGCCGAAGTGATGCGTTTTTGCCAAGCATTCATGACGGAATTGCAAAGGCACATTGGCCCAGACACAGACGTACCTGCTGGCGATATTGGCGTCGGTGGTCGTGAAATTGGCTATATGTATGGTATGTACAAGAAATTGCGCAACGAGCATACCGGCGTTTTGACGGGCAAAGGCTTTAGTTTTGGCGGTAGCCGCATTCGCCCAGAAGCGACGGGCTATGGCAATGTATTTTTTATGCAAGAAATGCTAAAAGCGAACGGCAAAAAAATAGAAGGCTTATCTTGTACTATTTCTGGTTCGGGTAATGTGGCTCAATATACGGCTGAAAAATGGCTAGAATTGGGCGGTAAAGTCCTTTCCATGTCTGATAGTAGCGGTACGATTTATGACAAAAAAGGAATCGACAAGAAGAAGTTGGAGTGGATTATGGATTTGAAAAATAATCGTCGCGGTCGTATCAAAGAATATACAACAAAGTTTGGTGGCGAATATTTTGAAGGCCAACGCCCTTGGAATATCAAATGTGATATTGCATTTCCATCTGCTACGCAAAACGAATTGGACAAAAAAGACGCAAAAGCACTCGTCAAAAACGGTTGTATTGGGATAAGTGAAGGCGCAAATATGCCAAGTACTGCGGATGCTATTGAAGTATTCCAAAAAGCGAAAATTCTATACGCACCCGGTAAAGCATCGAATGCAGGTGGGGTAGCAACTTCTGGTTTGGAAATGAGCCAAAATAGCTTACGTATGAATTGGTCACGCGAAGAAGTACAGGAGCGTCTGCACCAAATCATGAAAGATATTCATGAACAATGCGTCACTTATGGCAAAGATAAAAACGGACATGTAGATTACGTTAAGGGCGCCAATATTGCAGGCTTTGTGAAAGTCGCTGATGCGATGATTGCACAAGGTGTGGTATAGTGAATAATTTAGAATGAACAATTAGTAATAATATAAATCGTTGATTATTAATGATTTATAGCGTTAGTTGTTAATTTTAAAATAACGAGGGTTAAGCATTATGTAGTGCTTAACCCTCGTTTTTGACCTCGTATGTTCCGTAAACATGTCCCATAAAAAAAAGACTTTTTTTTATGGGACATGGCAGGTCAAAAACAGCTATAAACCTACTTTTTTTCCACAAAATAAACTACGCCCGTATGGTCATCCGTAAAGAAAAACGATTGCCCATCGCGCTGAAAAACAGCACAAGGACGACCCAAACGCGTTGTGCCATCATAGAAACCGCCCACAACGGTTTCGGGCGCATGTCCTTTCTTGGTGCGGACAATATTGTGCCCTACTACCACGCTTTTTATCATCGAACCGTGCTGCCCAATGAGGAAATAATTATTCAATTCAGCAGCCGTATTTTTAGCATCAAAATAATCAAAACCCAATGGTGAAGCGTGTGAACTTAAAGCCATATAAGCAGGCTTAACCGTCTGACAATCAAGTGCTTGTCCTTCCCATTTTGTTTTCGACACATCGACTTGTTTATCATAAGATTGTTGGGTAGGGTCTTCTGGAAATAGCTGTCCATCATTCTCAAAGCAATAGGGCCAGCCATAGTCATCGCCTTCATTGACTTGATAAAAATGGTCGTTTGGTTTTTGCTTGCCGTGGTGGTCAGGGCCCATATTGGTAGCATATAATTTGCCATTAACAAAGCCAATATCCACTGCATTACGAATGCCTTTAGCAAATACTTTTTGGTCGCTGCCGTCGGGGTTCATTTGCACAATAGCTGCCCGAAAAGGCTCGTCTTCGCGCTCTTCACAAAGGTTGCAACTACTGCCCACCGAGACGTATAATTTATCATCATGAAAAGCAATCGTTCGTGTCAAATGCCAGCCGCCATATTTATAACTCAAACCCTCATCCGGAAAGCTCGCAATTTGCTCTCCTTTGCCCGAAGGCGACAATTCGCCCGCCGTATATGGGTAGCGATATAAGCCTTCCGTCACCGCGACATAGAGCCAGTTTTTGCCCGAAGGGTCAGTATAAAACTGCACACTATTTGGGTTGCGCAATTTGTCTTTCCAGACCCGCACATTTTTGAATTTCTTAGTCGTTTCATCAAAATCTTCTAAGATATAAACCTTGCCTTTTTTGTTGTCATACAAAGCGTGCATACCCGTCACGAATAGGCGTCCGTCCGGTGCTTCGGCAAAAAAACGTACCCGCTTCAGGCCTTGTGCTGCTGGATAAATAGAATAGCCTTTCGGCACTTTTAATTCAAAAGATTTGCCTTCTTTTAGTTGTACTTTTTGCGGTACAAGCTGCAAAGGCGTTTTGTCAATAATAGCTTTGTCAATGTCATTTTCAGTAGCTTCCTCGGTATTGCTATCTGTATTATTGTCCGTTTCTTTTGGTGGGATAGAGGTGTCCGTTTCGCCATTATCTGTCGGCGTGATGGGCTGTTCGGTTGGAGTGTCGGTAGATGTATTGGACGTACTATTCGCTCCAAATTTCCAATAGAGCAAACCGCCAATTAAAGCGATAGCGACTACCGCAAGAAGCATTTTTTTCATGGTTAAATGGTTTAATTAGAGAGGAGTATATTATTTTACAAAAGTGAACAAAAAAAGGCATTCGCCCTAAGAACGAATGCCTTTTTTATTAAAAATAGATGTGCTTATTTTGACTTGAATACATAAGTCAAAGTACCACATTGTTTATCCATAGTTCCTTTATTGAACTTCCATTTTTTAGCGTTAGCGATAGCAATTCTCTTCAATTGACTATTCGTCGTCGTCGAACCCGCTTGCGTATATTCTGCGCTGGTAATTGTACCAGAAGAGTTTACACAAATCTCCACCACAACTGTACCCGTCGCTTGCGAATTGTCACGTACTTTCGGGCTAGAAAGGATGTCCCGCGAGCCTAAACCACCGCCAACTTTACCGCTGCCAGTGCTTACGCCAGTTAAGTTATCGGCATTAGGGTCGCCATTTGGGTCACCTTGATTGCCGTCTTTTCCAGTATTGCCCTTACCTTTTCCGCCACCACCACCGAATGCGCCGGAGTATTTACTTTTGGCATCTTTCAGTTTCTGAGCTTCTTCGGCAGCTTTTTTCGCTGCTGCGTCTGCCGCTTTCTTTTTTGCTGCTGCGTCTGCCGCTTTCTTAGCTGCTGCATCTGCTTTTTTCTTAGCTGCATCTGCCGCTTTTTTGGCTTCCTCGTCGGCCTTCTTTTTTGCTGCCTCTTTTTGCTTGCGCAATTTTATAGCAGCCGGGTCTTCGGTTTTGACCACATCTGGCTTTGCTGCGGGTTCTGGTTTGCTTACCTCTTTCACAGGTTCAGGAGTAGGTTCAACCACTTCTTCCACTTCTTCGACCTCTTCTACTTCTTCCGTCTCCTCTTCTTCAGGTGGCGCAACTTCTTCTTCCGCCTGTGGCTCGGGCGCATTTTCGTCGCCTTGCCCCACATCAGGAATACCTAAATTGACCAAAGTGCCTTCCGCTTCTGGCGGCGGATTTAATTTCCAAAACATCGGTAGCAATAAAAGTGCGACCAACATGGTAAAGAAAACAAATGCGCCAATTTTGGCTTTTTTTTGGTTCTCTTTATTTTGCATAACTTCTTTAAAAGTCATAATGCTATGAGTTAATGTCGATTAGTTATCGCTTAATTCAATTAATTGATAATCAGTGACTTGTGGAAGATTTATTTACTTGTAAAACGATTGAAAAACGCATTTGTTACGTTTTGCTATACACCAAGATAGATGTCTTTCACATCTATTTTGGTGTCTTACTTTTGTTAAAGAAGTGCTAAAATTTGGCAACTACTTCTCCAAAGCCAAAATACCCTCAATTTCTAATTCTCGCGCTATATCCATGACGAAAATAACGTGTTCCGTAGTCGCATCCTTTTTCGGAGAAATTGTAATTTTATATTTACCGCGGCCTCTACGTGCTTTTTTTCCTAACTGCTTTTGCAAGGCATTTTCGGACATTTTCGTGCCATTGAAAAAATAATTTCCACGACCATCAATAGTTACATTGTCAATTTTTTCACTGCTTGACGGCGGCTTAGAAGTCGTTTGTCCGGGCATCTTTAAATTCAATGCATTAGGAGAAACTGCCGACGACGTCAACATGAAAAAGATAAGCAACAGAAAAATAATGTCGGTCAAAGACGACATATTAAACTCCGCATTGGCTTTACTACGCTTTTTTAAACCCATTTTTTTTGAGATTTTAGATAAAAGATATTAGATTTTAGACTTGATAACAACTGGAGTAACAATGTACTCTAAAGTCTAATGTCTAAAATCTATCATCTAATGTCTTTGAAATTTACCCTTTTTTCGGTTTCGTTGCGATAATCGCTTTACAGCGCATTTCGCCAGCAATTTGCATCACATCTTTTACCTTCATAAAAGGGACATCTTTTTCTGCCACAATGGTAATCGTAAAGTTCTTTGGATCTTCCGTTTCGGCCCGTTTCACTCTTAGTTTGTTTTTTAAAGAGCTGCGAGGTTTCACATCTTTATTATCTAATTGATAGGAACCATCCTTCTTTATCGTCACTATTGCAGAGGTAGCTGCGACGGTTTTACTATTACTTTCGGGCAACTTTTCGGCATTCACATTCACCATATTGGAAGTCAACATGAAGAAAATGAGCAGCAGGAAAATAATGTCGGTCAAAGAGGACATATTAAACTCTGCATTGGCTTTGCTTCGCTTTTTTAAACCCATTTTTTGATTGATTAATGATGATTGTATATTGATTGCTGTTTTTTATAAGAGCCTGTTTATCAAAAGATTAGAGTGTCTAAAAAGTAAGCACTTAATCAGAAATAAACAATAGTCAATAAACAATAATCAATTAGTAGGCTCTTGCAATAAGTCCATAAATTCAGTAGTTGTGCGCTCCATTTTGAAGACGACTTGCTCTACTTTTGCGACCAACATATTATAGCCTACAAAGGCAATAATGCCAATCAAAAGACCAAATGCAGTGGTCATTAAGGCTTGATAAATACCAGAAGCTAATTCTTGTGGACCAGCTGATGCATTGTCTGCCATTTCTTGGAAAGACAAAATCATACCTGTCACTGTACCAAAGAAACCAATCATCGGTGCAGCACCTGAAATAGAAGCTAAAGTGGAGAGGTTTTTCTCCAATTTAAAGACCTCTAAGTTGCCCACATTTTCAATAGCGGCATCAATGTCACGCAAGGGTTTGCCGATACGCATTAAGCCTTTTTCGACCATACGCGCCATTGGGCTGTCTGTATTTTGACATAATGCTTTGGCAGCC
Source organism: Caprella mutica (assembly GCA_947561585.1). Lineage (NCBI taxonomy): Eukaryota > Metazoa > Arthropoda > Malacostraca > Amphipoda > Caprellidae > Caprella > Caprella mutica. The sequence continues at coordinate 209,162 of CANNZV010000267.1, forward strand.
ATCACATTGCCCGCTCCTACATTTGCACGAATATTATTCATAAAATGCTCGTCAATTTGACCTGCTTTATTGATAGTTAACCAACGTTCAATAAAAATATAAACGGCAATAATGGATAAAACGGCCAAAATTGCGAAGGTAAACCAGCCCAAAGGACCCATTTCCTTAATCACATCAAAGAGACTTTGACTGACTACCTCTGGCTCCATGCCGTCTGCTGTTTGGAAAAGAAATAAGAAATCTAACATAGTTGATTAATGGTTTTGTTCGTGTACTGTTTGATAATAGACTTTATGAATGAGATTTGAGCAACTTTAAACCTGCTCTTTTGCTCTTGTTTTTCTGTTAAAATCAGCCTGTGCCTAGTGACCAAGGCCTTAATAATTATTTTTCTTCCTTTTAAAAAGAAAACTAAGTAACGATGAAACAAGAACTTATAAGGTTTGACAGGATTTAGCGCTTCCATTGAAACGGCAAGATGTTATACATTATTCTTGCACCATTCTAAAATCATTGATTTGCTGTTTTTTACAAGAAAATGATGTCTGGTTGAAAAGCAAGATAGGAGAGGTTATTTAATTAATAATGAAAAAAGGAATAATGAAAAATATTTTACTTTTAGCTTATTAATTTCAATATAGGAAAGGACTTAGTCATTCTTTGGCTAAAAACCTATATTGTTGTTTTCTCATATATTGCTCTCATCTCTTTGTTTAAAGAAAAAACATAAACGCAAGAGTCAAGCCGCAAATTATTAAAGTAGTCTGATATTTTACTAAAAAATGGAAATTATTTTAAATAGGTTTACTATTTTTGGGTTAATTATGATAAAAATGGCTAATAATGTAGCCCGAAGCTCCCGCTTCGTGGCCGCGCCCTAGCACGAAAGGGACGATTACAAACAGCAACATAAATAGCCCTAAACACTAGGTGAATACGTGTATATGTCGAGTACGTTCGCGCTGGCGCCGCCCCCGCCCCCGCAGCTATGGGATACAGGTGCTACGAGATACATTCAACAAACATCGTCTAAGAACTAATTATTGATTACTTTTGCGCCGCAAAATAAAAATTGTGCACTTATGAAGGAGGAGCAAATATCAGAAGAAGATAGAGTGGACGAACACCACATTATCGTTGACCCAAAACAATCACCGATACGGATTGATAAATTTCTGTTAGACCGATTGATGCGGGTATCCCGTAATAAGATACAAGACGGTATTCGGGCGGGAAATATTACGGTAAATGGGGAAGCAATTAAGCCGAATTACAAAATTCGTCCGAATGACGATATTTGTATGATGCTACCACGTAGCTTAGAATATAGCGACGAAATTATACCCGAAGCCATCCCTTTAGATATTGTCTATGAGGATTTGGATGTGATGGTGGTCAATAAGCCCGCCGGCATGGTTGTACACCCCGGTGTGGGGCACTGGAAAGGCACCTTGGTAAATGCCTTGGTGCATTATTTTCGGGATGAACAACTGCCCGTCAAAGAAGGAAATTTCAAAGACCGTGCGGGTTTGGTGCATCGTATTGACAAAAACACGAGCGGTTTATTGGTCATTGCGAAGAATGATATTGCCATGGCGCATTTGTCAAAGCAATTCATGAAGCATACCATTCACCGCCGTTATTTGGCTTTAGTTTGGGGGCAACCCAACGAAAAAGAAGGTACCGTAAATGTAAATGTCGGACGGCATCCGCGCTACCGATTGAAGCACACGACTTTTCCGGAAGGCGATGAAGGCAGACATGCGATTACGCATTGGAAACTCATCGAGCCGATGTACTATGTGAGTTTGCTAGAATGCCGTTTGGAGACGGGACGGACGCATCAAATACGTGTACACATGGAGTCATTGGGGCATTCCTTGTTTAATGATAACCGTTATGGTGGCGACCGTGTCCGTAAAGGAACGGTGTATAGTAAATACAAGCAATTTGTTGAAAACACTTTTAAAGTCATGCCACGTCATGCGCTACATGCGCGCGAATTGGGCTTTGTACATCCGGTGACGGGGGAGGAAATGAAGTTCGTTGCGCCATTACCTGATGATTTTGAAGGAGCTTTGGAATGTTGGCGAAATTATGTGGGCGACCGTATTGCGAAACGCGCTTTGGATTAAAATATAATTAGAAATTAGGAATGAAGAATTAGGAATTTTGTACGCCTTTGTAGCAATGTCATTGAATTAAGAATGTAGGTGGTGTTAGCAATAAAAAAGGTCAAAACCTTTTTTTTGATAACATCACTCGGTTTTTAAAATTTTAAAACCATACAACTTATGAAAATACGGTCATTATTATCGCTCCACGGTTAAAACCGTGGGCTGCTTGTCCGCGTTTTAGCCTAAAATCAGTCATTTTAAGACGCAGACAGGCAGCCCACCGTTTCAACGGTGGGCGAAATGAGGGTGTTTTATAAGTTGTATGGTTTCAAATTTTAAAATTAAGACCGTTAGAAATAGTGATGTTATCTGAAAAAAATATCCTATTTTTTTACAGCTAACACCACATTTCTACTAATTCAGCCACGTTGGCCTTAATGGTGTACGTTTCCCAAATATTCAATCATTCTATCATACAATCATACAATCATTGAAAAAAAAAGACCGTATAGCAGCCCTTATTCATTTAGGCAATTATCTACGCGAGCCGGGCGAATTATTGCAAGCGCACATGAAACGTGCGGAGTATAATAACCTATGGTTTACGCAAGAAAATCAAATGCGGATGCTGAGGGCAATAGCGAATGATATGCTTGCTGAACAGCCGCTCAAAACGTGGCTAGCTGCTTACGATATTCCTGAACAAACGACTGCGCCCAAAACCGTTGGTTTAGTCTTAGCAGGCAATATTCCTTTGGTCGGTTTTCATGATATACTATGTGTGTTTGCGGCTGGGCATCGAGCGAAAATTAAATTGTCGGAAAAAGATAAATTCTTGTTGCCGCATTTGTTGGAGGTATTGGCGAAGTATGATGAGCGAACGGCAGATTATTTTGAAATAACGGAACGATTGGCTGATTATCAGGCAGTTATCGCGACGGGAAGTAATAATTCGGCGCGTTATTTTGAGACTTATTTTGGTAAATATCCGCATATTATTCGCAAAAATAGAAATGGAATAGGCATACTCACAGGCGAAGAAACGGCGGAAGATTTTGCAGCTTTGGGCGAAGATATTTTTGCTTATTTTGGTTTGGGCTGTCGCAATGTGGCTAAGTTATACTTACCAAAAGATTATCTATTCAGGACTTTAATGGAGGCTTTGCACGAATATCGAGAACTAGTTTTGCACAGCAAATACAAGAATAATTTTGACTATAATTTTGCGCTTTTTACGCTTAATCAAATGCCAATTGTTAATAATGGTTGTTTGATTTTGATTGAAAACGAAACGTTTACCTCGCGTATTGCGGCCATGCATTATGAATATTATGATAATCAAGCGGATTTGGAAGCGCAATTGACCAAGCAATTGGATGAAATTCAGGTCATTGTTTCTAAAGCGGATTTACAGACTTTGCCCTCGGTTCGATTTGGGCAGGCGCAGCGTCCGAGCTTGAGTGATTATGCGGATGGGGTGGATACGATGGCGTTTTTGTTGGGCTTGTAGATGCGTGCCTGCTAGGTGTGCCTGCGGGTTTTACCCGCAGTTATTCATGGGGGAACTGCTTTGCAGTTGTGAGTAATTGGAGGCTTAATATTTTCTTAATTTTTGGAAAAATGTGACCTTTTACCTTACTTTTTTTGTCTTAATGATACATTTGTCTTCCGTTTTATCATCTATTAAGCAAGCATGACAGGAATCATCGAGGAAACAACAACAGCAGAATTTTCGATAGCTTCTTTGGCAGTATTCAAAGAAAAAGCTTTTGCGTGGTTGCATCAATTTGAGGTGGCGACCTATTTGGATAGTAATGACTATACACAAGATAAATACGGCAAATACGAAGGCTTAATAGCGGCAGGAGTAGCGGCAGATATATTGCAAAAAGAGGCGACGAATGCTTTTCAAAACTTAGCCGACTTCCATGCTGAAAAACGTGATTGGCTATTTGGTTTTTTGTCTTACGATTTAAAAAATGATGTCGAGCAATTGCAGTCGCAAAACGCCGATGACGCCGACTTTCCAGAACTGCATTTCTTCCAACCGACTTATGTCATAGAAATTTTTAAAGAGACTATTCGCATTCACTCTAAGGCGGAAGCACCAGTTGTTGTCTTTGCTAAGATTATGCAGCAGGCACGTTTTTTGCCTTTGGCTATGCCTAAATTAACACTTAAAGCACGCACAAATAAAGCAGATTATTTGCGGACGGTTTCGACTATTCGGGAACATATTCAGTTGGGTGATATTTATGAAATGAACTATTGTCAGGCCTTTTATGCGGAAGATGCGGAGGTGGATGCAGCGAGTTTGTTTTGGCAATTGAATAAGGCAAGTAAAGCGCCATTTTCGGCATTTTATAAACTAAATAAACACTATATTTTATGTGCTTCGCCGGAGCGATATATGCAAAAGCGGGGGCAGCAATTAATTAGTCAACCGATAAAAGGAACGGCTAAGCGTGGCAAGACTAAGGAAAGTGATAATACGCTGAAAATCAAGTTGTTAAATAGCAAGAAAGACCGTTCTGAAAATGTGATGATAGTCGATTTAGTGCGCAATGATTTGGGGCGAATTAGTGAAGCAGGTAGTGTGAAAGTCGAAGAGTTATTTGGTATTTATGGCTTCTCTAATGTCTGGCAAATGATTTCGACGATTAGCGGCACTTTACCCAAAGAAATGACCTTTGCGGATGCACTAAAAGCGACTTTTCCGATGGGCAGTATGACTGGGGCGCCAAAGGTGAGTAGTATGCTTTTGATTGAAAAATACGAGGAGGTAAAGCGCAGCATTTACTCCGGTGCAGTGGGCTATATCACGCCCGATGGCGACTTTGATTTTAATGTCGTTATTCGTTCGCTTTTGTATAATGCCGCTAAAAAAAAGTTGAGTTTTGAAGTTGGTGGCGCGATAGTTTACGATAGTGAACCAGAAAAGGAATATGAGGAATGTTTGGTTAAAGCTGCTAATGTTTTTAAGACGGTGAACGGATAAAAGGAGGGCATTCGTCAAGTGAAACGACCGCCCACCGCCCACTTTCTATCCTTAAGTTTAAACGTATAAACGGCTGCCGTGCAGACCACGACAGCCGTTTCTCTCGTTCGATAATTTTCATCCAACGGTTCAAAACCAGTGTCTCTAATGTTTCACCAATTTCTCAACAATTGTCTGTCCATTCAAGGTTAATTCCAGTACATAAATTCCAGAAACCAAACCACGAGTATCTACATTAAAACCATTATACGCAAATTCATTAGTGCCCATGAGCACTGTTCTACCCGCCAAATCCGTCACTCTCCAAGTCGCTTCTGTTGCACTGCTATTGATGTTAATTGTCAATGCATTATCAAAAGGGTTCGGAAAGATACTTACATTTTCTGAATTGCCCAAATCATGCACACCTGTCATGATGACGAATATGCCTGAAATACTAGTACAGCCATTTGCATCGGTTACTTCTACGGTATAGTCGCCATCAACAGTTGGCGTAAAAACTTGATTAGTTTCACCTTCCAGAAGTAGTCCTTCATTGTACCATTGGTAGCTAGCCCCTTCGGAAGCCACTAAATCGCCCCCATCGTAGCTAATGGAAGCAGGGATAAGTTCATGGTATTCGGCAGCAATAGAACCGCTGGCTGTGCATTGATTAAGATACCCAATGACGCTATAGGAACCGCCATCCATTATATTGAGGGTATTGTCATTTTCATTTTCAATGATTTCTTCATTCAAATACCAGACATAATTATTGTAAATATCATCTGCTTCAAAAACAGCCTCCGTGCCAGGGCAAAGTGGGAATGCACTATCGGTATTGATAGACAAAGTGCCCAAATCCGCTGGTTCGAGGAGGATGCCGCTTGAGGTAGCACCACATTCGCCATCGCCATTGAAAGCTAAGAAATAGTATTCTCCATGTTCTGGAGTTTCTAAGATATTGCCAAATTGCCCAGAAATTTGCGTGCCATTCCAATACCATTCGTAATATTCTGCGCCTTCGTCAGCCGTCAAAGTAGCGATGTCGCTTTCGCAAAAATCAATATTTTCGGTAGAAGTGTAGCTGCCACTAGGGTAGGGAATAGCTGCTGTTTCAATAGCTGAAGTTGTTGAAACACAGTGTTGCTGCGCAATGGTAGCCGAATAATTACCCGTTTGGTTAGCATAAATACTTAAGCCGTTTGCTTCTTCTATGGGCGCGTCGTCCAAATACCATTGGTAAGATTCGCCATTAGGTGGCAACTGTAAAGTCACGCCGCTGCCTTGGCAGAAAGTCGTTTCGCCGGTTTCGATAATAAACGCATCTGGATAGCTCGCTGTTTCGACAGGGATTAGACTGATGTCTGCACTCATTTCCAAGACAAATAGACCTCGGTGTGTATCAGAGGCTAAAATCAAGCCGGAAGGTAAAAATGGATAGGCGCCCCAACAGCCTGTAAAACCGCCGTAATCAGTATTATCTGGCTCGGTATCGTAGCCTGCTACTTGTATCACATCATTAGGATTAGAAATATCAAAAACCTGAATACCATCGTGATAATAGGAGGCAAATAAGTAATTGCCGCGTATAAATGGATTGTGAACAATACTGCCTGTCGCATCTGGTGCTAGCAATTCTGAACGGAACAAATCAATGACTGCCATATCCGTCAAATCACTAACATCTACCGATTTTACACTTGTATTATGCGTTTCATCCACCATAATGAGCGTATTGCCATCTTCGGACAACCAGCTTGCGTGATTATAACCTTCCTCTGGATATTGGTCAATAGAACCTAAAAGCATCGGATTGGCAGGGTCAGCATTGAAGTCATAGACATTCAAACCTGGATTGCCATGGGAGGCATAGGCAATGCCATCACGTACATAAATATCGTGCACATAGCCGCCAGCTAAAGTAGGACTAGCCAAAACGGGTGGGTTCACTTTATCTACATTGAGGTCATAAATCGTCACATTACCCGGCACATTTCCGCCTACGGCAAATAGCCAACCTAAGTCGGTATCAATGAAAATATTGTGTGCAGTGGTGAATTGGTCGGTCATTTGGTTCACCATTTTCACGGTGTCCGGCAATTCACTCATATCAAAAACCATCATGCCCTCCGTGCAGTTATCACAAACCGAATAAGCGAAGTCTTGGTAGGTTTTCATATCGCGCCAAATAGTGGCTGAACCGCCTGTATAAGCGTCCACTTCTACTGGATTAGTAGGGTCTGCTAAGTCAAAGAAATGTATAAAAGCAGAAGAACCCATGATGGCGTATTCATTGCCATTGCAGTCCACATGTCCCCAAACTTCATTGTAGCTTAAGTTGCCTGCATCTGGTAAACTGGGGTCTTGCCAAGTTCCTAATAAGGTCATATTATTAGCTTGTTGTGCTTGCAGATTTAAAGCAAAAACAAGAGCAAAAAAGAGAAAGAAGTAGCGTGTTTTCATTGAGAAATAGTTTTTAGGATGCCCACCTACGGTAAACGGTTCACGGCGTGATAGACACCTTTATGTTGAAATAAAGAAACGTAGTTATTAGTGAAAATATTGAAAGGCTCGTATTACTGTTTTATTGGAATGAGTAGATGAGGAGCAAATGTCGTTAAAATAGAGGAAGTTCACCTGTTTTTTTGTGATTTTGTCGGCTAGAGGGGGTAATTCTTAATTTCCAATTCCTAATTATTTACTCTTTCTCCTGTGCAATTTCTACCACTTCTCCATCCGTTATTCTTACTAAATCAGCTGGCGCAACGCGCATCAGTAAGCCTCTTTGTCCGGCATTGACCAATATCTCATCGTAGAGAATAATATGCTCATCAAAGTAAGTGGGGAATGCTTTTTTCATGCCCAATGGCGAACAACCACCACGCACATAACCCGTCAATGGGGTCAAGGATTTGAGGGGAATTAATGCCGTCTTCTTATTACCACTTGCTTTGGCAATAGCTTTGTAATTCAGGTGCATATCTATCGGCACGACGGCTACGAAATATCCCGTTTTGTCGCCTTTTCCGATTAATGTTTTAAAGACTTGATCTCGCTCTAAATTGGCTTCGTCAATCAATTTAGTCGTGCGTAACTCCTCATCACCATACGGATACTCAAATATTTTGTAGGCTATTTTTGCTTGCTCTAAGAGGCGTAATGCGTTGGTCTTTTTCATTAGATATTCAACAATTTATTATTGCTTATATTTGTGTTAAAAATTATAACAATCAAATATGGACTTATTCAAGCAAAGAAACGATAAAAACGAAAAAAAAGTTCTCGACTTAGCGAATGCACAGGTCGAATATTACCCACACTTTTTCACCAAAGAAGAAGCGGATACCTATTATCAAGTGCTTTTAGAAACAAGTAAATGGCAACAAGATGATATTACTATCTTCGGGAAAACCATGCCTATTCCTCGACTGCAAGCTTGGTATGGCGACCCAGATAAAGGCTATACCTATTCGGGTATCAAACTGATACCACATCCTTGGACAACACCGCTTTTAGAAATAAAAGCACGTATAGAAGCAGTGGCAAAAGTCAACTTTAATAGCGTATTACTCAATCAATATCGAACAGGAAAGGACAGCAATGGCTGGCATGCTGATGATGAAAAAGATTTGGGACAAAATCCGGTGATTGGCTCTGTCAGTCTAGGGCAAGAACGCGCCTTTCATTTTAGAAATATTAAAGATAAAACTCAGAAAGCAAAGCTAAATCTGACACATGGTAGTTTTTTGCTGATGGCGGGGGAGACGCAACATTATTGGCATCATCAAGTGCCGAAAACAGCGCGGAAAGTGGAAACACGGATAAATTTGACCTTTCGGGTGGTGAAATAGGTGTTTATTAGTTTTCTCTCATTACTTTCCAAGTCAGACTAGCCAATATTGCTCCGACTATTGGTGCAACTATATAAAGCCATAAATCAGAGCTATTTCCAGAGACTATAGCAGGGGCAATAGACCTTGCAGGGTTCATAGATGCGCCAGTTATTGGCCCTGCAAATAAGGCTTCTAGCATCACTGTAGCTCCGACGGCAATTCCGGTGAATGGACTAACTGCTTTGTTTTGACTGACAAATAGAATGACGAGCATTAAAAAATAAGTCAATATAATCTCTAAAATAAAAGATTGTTGCCAACCCCCGTAGGGTAATGTTGCGCCTAGATTTTCGTGGTCTTTAAACAAGAAACGCAAAGTGCCAGAAGCTAGAAAAGCACCTAGTAATTGAGCCGCCAAATAAGCCAATAAATCCTTTCTGTCAAATCTATCGGTCAAGGAAAAAGCAATAGAAACGGCAGGATTAATATGTGCGCCGGAGATAGCTCCAAAGGTATAAATCATGACCGTAACAATAAGTCCAAAAGTCATAGCAATACCGACATGACTGACTGTGCCGTTGGTGACATCATTAATGATAATCGCACCAGTCCCGCAAAATACAAGCGCAAATGTTCCTATCAATTCAGCTAAATACCTCTTCATTTTCATGCTATTATCTCTTAAAAATAGGAAATTATTCAGAGTAGCAAAACTATGAAAATAATTGGAGTTGGAGAATTTCTAAGGCGAAGAAATGAGGAGCTAAAAGGACTAAGTGAAAAGAACTAAATAATTTATACCATTATGCTTGTTCTTTTTCCTTTTAAAAAACACAAAAAATAAGTCCATAACTCGGCTATGCACTGATTTTTTGAATTCTTTAAAAGAAAAAATAACGGCGCATTATGGCACAACTTATTTAATTCTTTTCTCTAATGATATAGCAAAACTAGACTTGAACCACTAGACGAATAAATGAATAAAATTTAAAATCTATTTTTTACCCTTCCTTAATGTTACTTTTGCACCACATTTTATCTTCATAATCAGACGAACCACATGTATTCAACTTTCAAGAATTACCTTTTAAAAATCACTAAGGCTTCCACTTGCGAAGAACTAGAAATTATACAGTCTTTATGGAGCGGTTATGGTAAGGTTTCGCGCTATCAATTGGTCGGTTCATCGCTTGATACTGTTGTGGTTAAATGTATTGCACTCGAACAATCAAATGGACATCCGAGAGGTTGGAACACCAATAATTCGCACAATAGAAAGGTGAAATCCTATCAAGTAGAGACCTATTGGTACGAGCATTGGAGCAAGTCTTGCACTGCTGCTTGTCGCATTCCGAAGTTTATGGGCTCGTATGCAGAAGGGCAAAATCAGTGGATTATTTTGGAAGATTTGGATACCAATTATCCCTTACGAAAGTACGAATTGGAGCTTTCGGAAGTAAAAGCCTGTTTGAAATGGTTGGCTAATTTTCACGCCACTTTTCTACACCAAAAACCGACGGGTTTGTGGGAAGTTGGTACTTATTGGCATTTGGCAACGCGACCGGATGAATTGGAAAAAATGCAGCATCAAACCCTACAATCAAAAGCCATTTGATTGATAATATTTTAAACAACTGCCACTATCAGACCATCGTACACGGCGATGCTAAACTCGCTAATTTTTGTTTTTCGGAAGATGGAAAACAAATCGCTGCTGTCGATTTTCAGTACGTCGGCGGCGGCTGTGGCATGAAAGATGTGGCTTATTTTTTAGGTAGTTGTTTGTCTAGTTATGAATGTGAAATTTATGAAAAAGAACTATTGGCGTTTTATTTTTCGGAACTGCAAAAAGCATTGAAAATAGCGACCTCGTCTATTGATTTCAACGCCTTAGAAACAGAATGGCGCAGGCTGTATCCCTTTGTTTGTACGGATTTTACGCGCTTTCTATTGGGGTGGATGCCGACGCATCAGAAGGTGAATAAGTATCATTTGGAGAAGATGAATTTGGTGTTGGCGGGCTTGTAAAGAAAGAGTTTTTCGATAAAATAGATTAGAGTACTTTTATCGAAAACCTTTCTTTTACTGGAAATAGCATAAACCTTACTCCACTCTTTTACCTACCATTTCTTGACCTCCCTGAAATAGCGTTACACTTTCCACTTTACCATTTTCATCTTTACTAAATACCAACTGAGCATCCACTAATTTATAGAAGAAATTGGTTTCCGTTTCTGGATAGATAGGCAAGGCGCTTTGCCCGGTTGCCTGTACATGGAGTTGCTTATTTTCTTTAGTGACCGTCAGAATAAAGGTTGGCGCTAACGCATACTTTCCTACATAACTCATCAAAGTGGCGTCATCCAAATCAATGGTCTTTCGGATAGCTTTCAGTGGGAAAGAAGAGACTAGCGTATGCAGACCAATATCGTCCACATTTTCTGTTGAATTATTCAAAACGACCACTCCTTTATCCGTTCCTTTTATCCAGCCGATGAAAGAAGTATAGCCCCCCGTGGCACCATTATGCCAGATAATTTCTTGATTATTATACATCATCGTATGCCAGCCTAAGCCTACTATTGGATTGCTGTCTGCTGCTCTAGAATTTTGCTGTGCGAGTTGCATAGCAGGATAAATTTTGCTCTTCGTTAGTCCCATATTGGCTTGTAAATAGTGCATCATATCAGCAGCATTAGAGCGAATTGCTCCTGCACCTTGCAATGCGCCAAAATCCCAATTGGGCACTTCTATCGCTCCCATATGCCCTTTTGCAAAAACTCCTTTAGGAGAGGTAATGCTAGTAGATTTCATGTCTAAGGGTTCTGAGATAGTCGTTGTTAATAGTGCTTCATAGCTCGTTTCATTTATTGCGGCGAGTAGATGTCCGAGTAGTCCAACAGCTAGATTAGAATATTCATAAGTGCTTCCAATATTGCGCTTTAGTTCATAGTCATTCAAAAATTGATACATCTTCTCCTCTGAATAATCTTCAAAAGGATTTAATGGATTAGCAGGATTGAAATTAGACGGCATACTCGGTAAGCCAGAAGTATGATTGGCTAGATGAACTAACTTTATCGACTGCCCGTTGTGTGTAGGGGCATTAATTCCTTCAGGTAAATATTTTTGGATATCATCATCTAATTTAACTTTACCTTTAACAAGCATATCTGCTAATAATAACCCTGTGAATGTTTTTGAAATAGAGCCAATTTCAAATAGAGTATTCTCTTCTATAGCTGCTTTCTCCGCCATAGACCGGACACCTTTAGAATAATAATTGACCTCCTCTTTATTGGTCGTTCCTATAATAATACCCGTAATATCCCCAGCCTCCAAGCGACTTTGAATATTCGATTGTAATTCATCTGATAGTATCGGTGACTGACTAAGTAATGATGTTATGCACAACATACTAGCTAAAATAAACGAACTGATTTTATACATTTTTTTGTTTTTTTAGTGGAAACCATTTAACATTCCTAAGATTTTGCTTTGCTACACGCTAGGGAAACACCAAATTATTTGTTAATTCCATTTAAGCATTTTCACCCTCCTCCAACTGCATCAACACCTTATCAATATTCTCAATCAAAGGCTGATAAGCAGACTTCGCGGCTCTTTTATTCAAGACATAAATTCCCCAACTCACTAGAGCAATTATGAAGAAACTTAGTGCAATATTCCCCCAATCAAAACCACCTGAATAGCTCCGCCCAATGATGGATAGCATACCCAATACCGCCGGCGGCGCGATATACCACGACAGCGCGGTATCTAACAAATGTGCCTGCTTTTGTAAGTATATTTTTTGTTGTAGCAAAGCCGCTTTTACAGACGCACTCAAGTCGCCTACCTGCTTGTATTTGCGGACATTCAATAAGCGATAAATCACATAAATACTCCAAATAGCAATGAGGAAATTCGTCAATTTAGGGATGGGAATATGCTCCATATATGCCTTATAGGCGAAGAATAGCAGCACCAATATTGCTGCTCCAATCTCTCTAGCATCCCGAAAAAATAGCACTCTATCTATCTTTGCCATCTTCGTTTTTAAGTTGCTTAATAATTGAGATAAATTTAGATTTATTCTATCTCCATCATCCGTATTCCTCCAAATATTTTTCATTTCTTGGTCTGACATATTGCTTTATTTTTATTTTATTTTTGGTGTGATACAATTAAAAAGTGTCTTTCTAATTCGCTTCATTTTGACCGCAACATAGTTCTCTGTCAATCCAGTAACTGCCGCAATTTCTTTATAAGCCAAGCCTTCTAAATGCAAGATAACGATAGAACGGTCGCCCTCTTTAAGCGTCTGAATACAGGCACGTAATGCCGCAAAACGTTCTTCCTGTGCATCATCAGTTCGTGCTGCTGGCAAAATCGTAATAGCCGAAAGCGGCCTTGTTTTATCATTATGTTTATCCAATTTCAATTTATATCGAATGCAGACATTGATAGCAATTCGATATATCCAAGTGCTTATTTTGGCATTGCCACGATAAGAGTCAAATGACTTCCAAATGTGATAGACGACCTCTTGAAACAAGTCAATCGGCTCGACGGGTTTCACGGCATAGATGCGGCATATCCGGTAGATACTCGCTTTGTTCGCCTCTATAATTTCTTCAAATGTTTCGATATTGTTCGTGTTTTTATTGATTGATTTGCTGCTTTATATTAGGTTAGTGCCTTCAGTTTGCAAAATATGACAGATGTGGGAAACTTTTTTATTCTTTGACAAATTTGTAATTCTACGTCGCGCGGTGACCTTCAGTCACCTCGCGACATCAGCCCTCGTAGGTCAGGTCGCCGCGTGACGTAGAAACGCATTTTTAGAAGAAAGAAAATAGACTTAACTATTTTCCAATGGGCCAAAAAAAATGGACTTCAAACTTTCGTTCAAAATCCATTTTTTTGCAAATACACGATTATATAATAAGGCTGTTTAAGCGATTTCAGTTATCAAATCTGCTTTCGGTTTTCTCACCTTTTTCAGATTAACCAACCAATCTTTATCCGCCTTTCGGTAGCCCAAAGTCATAATTACACAGCTTCGCAAGCCCTTCTCCTTCAAGCCTAATATTTCATCCAATTTTTCTGGACTAAAGCCTTCGATTGGCGTACTGTCCACCTCTTCGTAAGCCGCCGCAATAAGTGCATGTCCGAGGGCAATATAAGCCTGTTTAGCCGCATGATTGAAACTAACTTCTGGGTCTTGCTGCGGATAGCCATTTAAGAGCATTTGGCGGTAATTTTCCCAGCCTTCATTTTTAAATCCTCTCACTTCATTCACCAAATCAAACTGTTTATTAATTCTATCCGCCGTATAAGCATCCCAAGCCGCAAAGACCAATAAATGCGAACAATCCGTAATCACCGATTGATTCCAAGCGATAGGTTTAATCTGCTCTTTTACCTCCTGATTAGTAATCACAAACACCTCAAAAGGCTGTAATCCGCTAGAAGTTGCAGCAAGTGAAATAGCTTCAATGATGTTGTCCACTTTTGCTTGCGGCACTTTTTCGCCATTCATGGCTTTGGCTGCATAACGCCAGTTTAATTTATCTAATAATTCCATTATTATGGTTGATTTTATGTTGTTATAAATAGCTAAGTAATCGGACTTAAATAAATCGTAAAGGTTATTTAATTCCGATTACTAAACGCTTATTCTATTTCAGCCCTTTCAGTAAGGTCTCAGCTGCCAATTTACCCAAATTATTAGACGCCAAAGGGCTAGCACCAGTAATTAATTTTCTATCTGCACAAACCGTATCATCCGACTCTGTATTCACCACATTTGCGCCTAAACTCTTCAATTTTTCACTCAAACCATGCGGCATATACCCCGGCAAATAACCAATCATAGGTGTCTGTGCATCTACCGCATCAGGGAAAACAGCCATTTTGTAGCCATCATAAATGAACTTTTGATTATCAAGCGTAGTCGATAAAAGAGAACCCGGCCCATGACAAAGCGTGATGGTATATAAGTCTTTTTGGTGTGCCCAATTCAATACCTTCCCAACATTTCTGTCCTCTGGAATACCAATTATAGCACCATGACCGCCCGGCACAAAAACCGCTGCATAAGCAGACGAATCAGTCATAGAAGTGCTGACGAAATCGGCTAATTTGCGAGGCTTTTCAAACTGCGTTTTATACTCCTCATAAATCGCTTTCACGTTTTCGTCCTTCTCTGGAAATGCCCACATTTCAAAGACAACTGGCTTGCCCGTTTGGGTTGCTATTTCAAATTCAAAGCCTGCATTTTTCAAGTGCAACATCGGTAAAAGTGCCTCTATCGGATGATTTCCGGTAGAAAACAATTTACCATTTTTCATTTCTAAGTTCTTGTGTTCCGTAAAAATGGCTAAGATTTTATTATTGCTGCCTTGATATTTTTCATATTTGACATTTTCAAAATCGCTGACATCAACCGTCGCTAAAGAAAGCGCCAATTTGGAAGGCATATAAGAACCATCCGCCTCTACTTGTGGTCTAGAGAGGAAGTAGAGTGCTACAAAAGCAATGACTAAAAAAGCCGCTAAGCCCATCAATATTTTTTTCAACATGATTTTTTTATTATTTCTTAATTTGTTTAAGAACGATGAAATAGAGCGATACAGCCTGCTGTATATTGGCGCATACGTGCATCAAAAGCGCATCGCTTTTTTCGCTCTATTTTTGCTTCTTTTACAAATTCCGTGATTCCAGAAAAAAGAAAATCAAGGCTTTCTTTTTGATAGACAGCTTGGTTGCTTTTCAGTTCATTTTTCTTTTTCCACGGGATTTGTCAATGAACGCTATTTTTTAATTGGGCACAAAAGTAGCGGGAAGTATTGGGATAAAAATTGATGTATGGTAAGAATTGCTGAAGAAGTAGAAATGGATGTTAAGGAACGATGAAAAAATAACTTATAACATCTTGCTGTTTCTTTTGGCCTTATTTTTTACTTTAAAATCAGTCATAGTATCAACAATAATCCTTCTTTTAAAGTAAACCTAAGACCAAAATAATTCACCAATCTTGTTATAATTTATTCTTTCAACGTTCCTAAGGAATGTCTTTCGTCCAAAGTCTAATTAGACATAGACACAACAAAAAAACGCTCCAAGCCCAAGCCTGCAGCGTTTTTCGATTATAGAATAAACCATAAAAAATAATCAATTTCTTAGTCTGATAATCTACTCAAAATCCAATTCCATAACTTTTCATAAGGAATGATTTCTAGTTCATTAATCAGTCCACGATAGCAGTATGGTGTCTCCACTAAGCGATTGTAATACTTTTCAGTATTACTCAATTGGTCGATTTGATATTCCGCTTTTGAGAGTTGTTGTAGCAAGCGGATAAACTGGATAGAACGGAAAAATTCTTCTTTTTTAAGTTGTCTATTGGCGTAACTTTTCAGGCGTTCGATGCGCTCTGAGACTTGATTGTAAGTATTTCTTTCTAGCAAAAACAAAATCTGACCAACGACCATATGAACGGTATAAATCCGTTGGTCTTTAGGATATAAAATCGGGTCATTTAGGAAACGAGTTACTCTAAATGGTTTTTTTACTTGCGACAATAAGACCGGATTCTCTTTGCCTTTACTTTCGATGATATAGTTGAGGTAAATATCAAAAATATTCCATTTTTCGCGGGTCATTGCAGGCAAACGACGGAATTTGGAACTGCCTGTGGCGCGATTATAAATCGCAATAGCATTGATAAAGTTATCGGTATGCAAGGCATTGAGGAAATAATACTCCATGAAAGTAAACCAAATTTCTGAGCCTGTCGCAAAGGATTGGAGGCATTTTTCGGCATTGGTTTTACCATTCTTGAAGTCTTGCAAATGTAAATAAGCTGCCATTTTCTTCAACTGAAAAGTGGCCAATTTGTCATCTTGATAATACAATGGATGGTCTTCGATATATTTTTCGGCACGGCTACACACTTCCAACATGGCATTGTAATCATGCAGCATTTCATAGCGGAATGCCCAGACCAAATACATATTATAGATGACAATAGGCGAGTCGTATATCTCTGACAAACCGACCAAAGCATCGCAGTAAGTATCTATTTTTTCCGCCAAATTGACATTGCGACTAGGCGGTTTATAATAGTTCATAATAACGCGCTGAAACAACTCTTCTGAGCGAATCTCAGCATCTAACACATTGGAGTATTGCTTAATGTATTGGTCGTATTCTTCAAATTCTTTTTCCTCTTCATCTTCTGCGGCAAATCGGCGCAAAATGCGCGAGCAATTTACGATTACATCTGCAAATTTGAAGCGCAAAGCAGTTGTCAAAATTTGACGAGCCAATGCGCCTGCTGTAAAACGCGCATCATTCGACAATAATATTTTTACTAAAGTCCAGTCTTTATTACAAGAATAATAGGCACGGTCATAGCTAGAAGTAGAAGGGAGGTTGACGTCTAAGAAGAAAAGTGTATTTAATAATCGTTTGCGAAAACGAGATTTTAACTGGCGATATTTATCGTCGGTTGGGCTAGTGCTGTATAAGAAAGATGCTGCATCTCGGTCGTTTTTAAACTTATTGGCTAGCAAAGCTTCATAAAACTCATTAAACTTAGAGTTTTTATGTTTGAGTGTATGATCGTCGAATATTTCGATTTTACGAACTTTCTTTTTCGTAACAATCTTCGATATCTCTATAAGATTCTTCATTTAGTCAGCGAACTATGGTTTAATTAACCGAGTGTATGTAAGTAGATGTCTATTGTGTGAAATTTTCGGTCTTTTTGTGAAAAGACAGCCGGAAAAGGGAGTTAATTTGTAGCTAAAAATAGCAACTATCATTCCATATGTGCAAAATAGGCTGTCACAAAATAATAAATTTTACGCGAATATCTGAAATAAAATACTATTTTTCATTACTTTTAATAAAAATATATGATAAATAAAATAAGATTTTAAAGTCGATTAGTCAATAGTTTATTACTATATGTATAATAAAAATGAGATTTGACCCTTTTTTTTAAGAGTAATTTATTTATTTTTGCCATAGAACTATCCCTATTCTTTGTAACAAAAACTAAAACAATTTGTGACGTAGTGTTTTTAAGAAAATAGGAAATTTGCATTACGTTTTCTTTCATTGTCACTTCTTTTTTATGCAAGCCAAAAACGGAAAGAGAAGTGACTTCAAAAACAATAGAATGACCAAAAGAAAAACCTTAACAAGTCTATTTTGTCTTTTTGCCTTTGCAGCCATGGCGCAAAATAACTACCGAGTAGAAGTTGCCACATTTTTAGAAAGGGTAAATGCAAAGACCTACTTTGATGGTTTGGATGGTGTCTCTGCCGAGCTTGACCATAATAATATTTACCGCTATATTTTAGGCGATTTTGCTAGTAAATCGGATGCTGAGATTCAAGCAAAATTAGCACGTGATAAAGGGTTTAAAAATGCCCGTGTAATTGATCTTGCTGCTCGCAATGCCTCTTGTGTATGTGGTGCACCTCGCAAAGCACTTTTTTTAGAAAGCATCTTTTTCGACTTTGACCGCGATGGTTTACGGGCTGTTTCACGCAGCCAATTGGATAGAATGACGTCTATTCTTAATGAAAATCCTAGTTACAAAGCCAAGCTAGTCGGGCATACCGATGCTAAAGGTACGGATGATTATAATATTGCTCTTTCTCGTCGTCGCGCCAATTCTGCTAAGAATTACTTGGTCAGCAAGGGGGTTTTGATGGATAGAATTGTGATGGATTATTCAGGAGAATCTAGACCAATTGCAAAAAATGAATTGGGTAGTGGAGTGGATGCACCGCAAGGACGTCAGTATAATCGTCGAGTAGAACTGCAAATATTAGATGCCGATGGAAGTATAGTAGGCGCTGTTAAAAAGATTGAAGTGCCGGATAATTTAGAAGCGAATTAGACTTCTAATTTTAAAAACTGGTGGAATACTTCATAAATAATTCATGAAAAATACATTAAATTTTAGACATTAGACAGATGATAAGATGTTTAGATTCTTAGAAGCAACAGACTATCTATACATCTACTTTGTCTAATGTCTAATATCCATCTATTATTTCGTGGTTAATATAGTATAACCCAACCCGTGCAATCCAAATTCTGAATTGGAAAGCACAATTACTCCTCTACGCATTTTGGGCTCAAATGCCATGTAAGCTCTAAAGCCGTTTGTTGCACCAGTATGTACAATAATTGGCGGTGTTTTTCTTTTCCGTTTAACAATATGCCAACCTAAACCGACAGCGGTGTTTTTCCGTATTCCGGTCGGTGCTTGTTCCTGATAAAGAGATAGATATTTCGTACTATTTATGTGCTGCTGCAAAAAAGAAAGGAGCTCATCCATGCTTGCAGCTGCACCTAAGGCAGCATCAAATCCATTATTTTGCCAAGTTGCGGTCGGATTTCCAGCTTTATCGTAGCCTTGCACCCAACAATCATTGGAAGAACTATTTATGGAAGCTTGTTTGGGCAGTATTGCTCCCAATAAAGCATATGCTACATAAGAGAAGGTGTAATTGTCTTTTGGAGGAATGGTGAAGTCATAATTCTTATAAAAAATCAAAATATCCTCTTTTGTATAATTTGCAAAGGGCTGATTATCAAGTTGTTGTTTTTTCGCCAAATCATTAGGTAAGCGTGGTAATCCACTAGTGTGGCTTAAGAGTTGGAGGAAGGTAATAGAGGTGTCTTTATTGTGGTATTCGGAGGGTAAATAACGATGTATAGGTTCATTTAATTGATAATGTCCTTTTTGTTGTAAATCCCAATATTGAGTTGCTGTAAGTACTTGTGTCAAGCTACCTATCTGAAATAAATGCTTGCTTTTGGGCAAAATCATCGTATCTTTTTGAATACTGCCATAACTAAAAACATAAGTACTATCTCCTTCAATAATACCGATAATGACACCATATGTTTTATCAAAATCTACTCGATGTTCTCTATAAATGAGTTCATCTAATTGCTTCGAAAACTGACTTTTGGTAGTTTGAGCAAGACAAGAATTATAGAGCAGTAAATAAAAAATGAGTAGAGGTAAACGCATACTAAATAGAGGTTTTATTATCGTAAATAGGATGTTTTGTACTACCCTAATCATACATTAGTTTAAAGACAAATGTAAGCTTTTTGTTTATTTTCTTTTAGGTGAACGGAAGAGTAAATAAAAAATAAATAAAAAAAATATCTATTTTTAAAAATTTTCATCTTTTAAAGAAGTCACTAAATAATAATAAAAATCCTTTTTTTTAAGGGATTTAAATGTCTTTTTGTCCATAATGTATGTCACAAATGAGTGAGATTAAAAAAAAAGACACCTTTTTGGTACGGAATTAGCTTATATGACATTAGTGAGAGAAATAACTTATCATACAATGATTAGAGTTAAAACTCAAATCCCTCTTCAAGAAGCTAGACTTAACAAGTAATTTAACATGCGATTAATTTCGTCGTAATATTCAACTACTTTTTGCTCCCTGTAAAAACTTGGATAAACACACAGTCATAAAAATCTGGCAAAATAATCCTCCTTTTTTAGATTTTAATTCATCTTTTATAGATGAAAAGGTTGTACGAAACATTTATTAAATAAATGGCAATAATATAGAATTTATTGTGCACTGATATTGGTTATTGACCGGTAGAAAGGTTGGAGTGCTATGTTTTATTCGAAATGAATTTGGATGATTTTTTTAAATAATATAAGAACAAGCTATCAGCAAACATAACAACACTAATTTTATCAAAACTATCGCTAAAGACTTCGGTCTTGGCGATGGTTTTAGTTTAAACCACCTAATTTTTTAGTGTAAGCTAACATTGATTTCCCCCCAATAGGAGGAAAATAACATCGGACTAAAATTTAGGATAATTATTACAATGTCATCGCTAAATAGCTGAACTGAAATCGTTGATTTCTGTCTATTGCTATTCTTTTTAGTATTTAAAATTACTTAGAACTTATATTTTAAATGCTTTTGTAGATTTTTGATTACATCAGTCAAAATAATTAAATAACTGATTATCAGTTATTTATGAACCTAAAAGGCTACTACCAAATTGGCGATGACATTGTTTTAAGACTATTTGAAAACAAAAAAAATCGTACGCTCATACGGTTAAAAACATCTGGTAATGCACACATTAAATTATCTCTTTGTAGACTACAAGAACTATTTAACAAACTCAAACAAAAAAATGAACAAAAATTTTACACTTAGTATTACAGGTTTAGCATCTGTAATGCTTTTCCTGTTTATGGGGTTTTCTGTTACTGCGCAAAACGACCTCTCTGTTGGTACTTGGGTAGCTAACACTCCCACAGCAACTAACTGGACAGTAGGTGAAAATGTCATCTTTCATATAAGTTTGTATAATGATGGCGGACAAAACAATACAGGCGTAAATGTCAGTATTCCTACGCCTATGAATATGTCGGCAGCTACAGTAAATAGTATTTCTCCGAGTACATCCTACGCTAGTGGCGTTTGGACGGTAGGGGCAGCAATGACAGCAACAACTGATAGTTTGTTCCTCGAAATTCAATATACTATTGATGCAGGAATTGGTGGTGTTTACACATTTATTCCAGAAGTATCAGCTATGACGGAAACGGATACAGACAGTACGCCCAATAATATGTCTGCTTCCGAAGACGATACACAAAGCACATGTGTTAGCGTGCCTACTGCTTTAGTTTGTGGCGAAAGCTTAATAGCGGATGCACCAGATTTACATACCAGTTATCAGTGGTATAAAGATGGTTTAATCCTCTTTGGAGAAACCAATGACTCCTTAATTATAACAGAAGCCGGTTCTTATTCTTATACTGCCAATGAAGCAATTTCGGGTTGTCCAGCAAGTGTTTGTTGTCCAATTATTGTGACAGTCAGTGCATGTGCAAGCGTCGGTAATTATGTCTGGCATGATGTTGATAATGACGGTGTGCAAGAAACAGGCGAAAGTCCAATAGCTGGCGTAGAAGTCATTTTATATGATGACACGGGGGTTGAGTTAGGCCGTGATACGACCGATACTTTTGGAGCTTATTTATTTGATAATTTACCACCAGGTGCTTATAATATCACTTTTATACATACCTCAGCACCTACTAATTATGTTCCTACTCAGCAGTCGCAGGGTGGGAATACTGCCTTAGATAGCGATCCTGATCCGAGTACAGGAGTAGTTGGGGCATTTAACTTAGTCGCAGGTCAGATGAAAGAAGACATAGATGCTGGCTATTTCTTTCCAGCAAGTTTAGGCGATTACGTATGGTATGATGCCGACAATGACGGACAGCAAGATAGTGGCGAAATGGGAATTAATGACGTAACGGTAACGCTTTTCCAAGCGGACGGTACACAATTAGCGACCACAACAACCATGACCAATAGCGGTAATGATGGCTATTATATTTTTGATAATTTATTACCAGGCGATTATTATGTAGTCTTTGACCATAATGATAGCGACTTAACAGGTGCAGGATATATTCCAACAACAAGCAATACCGGCAATGACACGAGCGATAGTGATGCTAATGAAACTGACGGAACTTCACCAATCGTAAGTCTTGCCGCAGGCGAGCATAATCCAACAATAGATGCTGGTTATTTCTTAGCAGCAAGTTTAGGAAATTATGTTTGGTTAGATACCGACAATGACGGCAACCAAGATGTAGGAGAAGCAGGTATTGAAGGCGTGCAAGTACAATTATACAATGCGAATACTGACCAATTACTCGAAACAACCCTAACGGATGCAGATGGTTTATATTTATTTGACACCCTTGCACCGGGCAATTACTACTTAGTATTTGACCATAATAGTCCTGCCTTAACCAGTGCAGGCTTAATACCGACAATAGTAGACGATGCCACCGCAGGCGATGCAAGCGACAACGATGCCAATGCGACTACCGGACGCACGATAACAACAACACTTGACCCCGGCGAAAACGATATGACATGGGATGCCGGTTATTATCAAACATCTGGTTTAGGAAATTACGTATGGTTAGACGCAGATAATGACGGTATTCAAGACCCATTAGAAGATGGAATAGAAGGGGTAGAAGTCATTTTATATGATGGAACAGGGTTAATAGAAATTGCCCGTGATACGACGGACAATACAGGCGCATATACTTTTGTGGGATTAACTCCAGGCGATTATACGGTCATTTTTAACCCATTATCAGTACCAACAGGTTTTGTACCAACGATGCAAAATGTGCTTGGCGATGATTTGGAAGATAGTGATATTGTAAATACAGTAACGGGTGCAACTGCGACCGTAAACTTATCTCCGGGCGAATACGACCCAAGTATAGATGCCGGCTATTTCTTTCCAGCAAGTTTAGGCGATTACGTATGGTATGATGCCGACAATGACGGACAGCAAGATAGTGGCGAAATGGGAATTAATGACGTAACGGTAACGCTTTTCCAAGCGGACGGAACGCAATTAGCGACCACAACAACCATGACCAATAGCGGTAATGATGGCTATTATATTTTTGATAATTTATTACCAGGCGATTATTATGTAGTCTTTGACCATAATGATAGCGACTTAACAGGTGCAGGATATATTCCAACAACAAGCAATACCGGCAATGACACGAGCGATAGTGATGCGAATGAAACTGACGGAACTTCACCAATCGTAAGCCTTGCCGCAGGCGAGCATAATCCAACAATAGATGCTGGTTATTTCTTAGCAGCAAGTTTAGGAAATTATGTTTGGTTAGATACCGACAATGACGGCAACCAAGATGTAGGAGAAGCAGGTATTGAAGGCGTGCAAGTACAATTATACAATGCGAATACTGACCAATTACTCGAAACAACCCTAACGGATGCAGATGGTTTATATTTATTTGACACCCTTGCACCGGGCAATTACTACTTAGTATTTGACCATAATAGTCCTGCCTTAACCAGTGCAGGCTTAATACCGACAATAGTAGACGATGCCACCGCAGGCGATGCAAGCGACAACGATGCCAATGCGACTACCGGACGCACGATAACAACAACACTTGACCCCGGCGAAAACGATATGACATGGGATGCCGGTTATTATCAAACATCTGGTTTAGGAAATTACGTATGGTTAGACGCAGATAATGACGGTATTCAAGACCCATTAGAAGATGGAATAGAAGGGGTAGAAGTCATTTTATATGATGGAACAGGCTTAATAGAAATTGCCCGTGATACGACGGACAATACAGGCGCATATACTTTTGTGGGATTAACTCCAGGCGATTATACGGTCATTTTTAACCCATTATCAGTACCAACAGGTTTTGTACCAACGATGCAAAATGTGCTTGGCGATGATTTGGAAGATAGTGATATTGTAAATACAGTAACGGGTGCAACTGCGACCGTAAACTTATCTCCGGGCGAATACGACCCAAGTATAGATGCTGGCTATTTCTTTCCAGCAAGTTTAGGCGATTACGTATGGTATGATGCCGACAATGACGGACAGCAAGATAGTGGCGAAATGGGAATTAATGACGTAACGGTAACGCTTTTCCAAGCGGACGGTACACAATTAGCGACCACAACAACCATGACCAATAGCGGTAATGATGGCTATTATATTTTTGATAATTTATTACCAGGCGATTATTATGTAGTCTTTGACCATAATGATAGCGACTTAACAGGTGCAGGATATATTCCAACAACAAGCAATACCGGCAATGACACGAGCGATAGTGATGCGAATGAAACTGACGGAACTTCACCAATCGTAAGCCTTGCCGCAGGCGAGCATAATCCAACAATAGATGCTGGTTATTTCTTAGCAGCAAGTTTAGGAAATTATGTTTGGTTAGATACCGACAATGACGGCAACCAAGATGTAGGAGAAGCAGGTATTGAAGGCGTGCAAGTACAATTATACAATGCGAATACTGACCAATTACTCGAAACAACCCTAACGGATGCAGATGGTTTATATTTATTTGACACCCTTGCACCGGGCAATTACTACTTAGTATTTGACCATAATAGTCCTGCCTTAACCAGTGCAGGCTTAATACCGACAA
This sequence comes from Caprella mutica, assembly GCA_947561585.1. Taxonomy (NCBI): domain Eukaryota; kingdom Metazoa; phylum Arthropoda; class Malacostraca; order Amphipoda; family Caprellidae; genus Caprella; species Caprella mutica. Next base: position 234,182 of record CANNZV010000267.1, read on the forward strand.
TAGTAGACGATGCCACCGCAGGCGATGCAAGCGACAACGATGCCAATGCGACTACTGGACGCACGATAACAACAACACTTGACCCCGGCGAAAACGATATGACATGGGATGCCGGTTATTATCAAACATCTGGTTTAGGAAATTACGTATGGTTAGACGCAGATAATGACGGTATTCAAGACCCATTAGAAGATGGAATAGAAGGGGTAGAAGTCATTTTATATGATGGAACAGGCTTAATAGAAATTGCCCGTGATACGACGGACAATACAGGCGCATATACTTTTGTGGGATTAACTCCAGGCGATTATACGGTCACTTTTAACCCATTATCAGTACCAACGGGTTTTGTACCAACGATGCAAAATGTGCTTGGCGATGATTTGGAAGATAGTGATATTGTAAATACAGTAACGGGTGCAACTGCGACCGTAAACTTATCTCCGGGCGAATACGACCCAAGTATAGATGCCGGCTATTTCTTTCCAGCAAGTTTAGGCGATTACGTTTGGGCAGATGCCGATAATGACGGTATTCAAGATGCAGGCGAAGCAGGAATTAATGACGTAACGGTTAGTTTGTACACAGCAGATGGTACTTTAGTATCCACCACAACGACTGTAACAAATGGTGGAAATGATGGTTTTTACGAATTCACAGGCTTAATGCCAGATGATTATTACGTTGTATTTGATCATGCTAGTGCTATTTTAACCGCAGGTGGTTATACACCAACGACGAGCGGAAACGGTGGCGAAACATTAGATAGTGACGCAGACCAAACTACTGGTCAATCACCAATCGTTAGTCTTGCCGCAGGCGAAAATTACCCACACTTAGACGCAGGTTATGTGACTTGTGACGCAGTGGAAGCAGGTAATGATGTTGATATTTGCCTTGGCGAAACAACACAACTACAAGCAACGGGCGGCAATGGCACTTACCTATGGGAAACCGGCAGTGGCTTATCTTGCGTAAATTGCGCAAATCCAACGGCAACACCTTCTGACACAACGGTTTACCTGGTACGCAGTGGTATTGGTACAGCTTGTGAAACAGTAGATACGGTGAAAGTAAATGTTGCACCAATTATTGACCCAGACTTCCATGCGGAAGAAGTGTGCCCAGGCGATGCCATGGCATTTGTCAATCACACACCAACGACTTTACCAGATGCTTTAACTTACGAATGGAATTTCGACGATGCCGCTTCTGGCGCAGCAAATACTTCAACTTTACGCCATCCATCACATACTTACGCTAACTCAGGCGAATATGATGTGATGTTAGTCGTAGTAACGCCAGCAGGTTGTCGCGACACGATTTTTGAAACGGTACAAGTTCAACCAACTCCATTAGCGCAAGCAGGGGAGGACATTACGATTTGTGCGGGTGAAAGTGTTCAATTATTTGGCGCAGGCGGAGACGGTTCATTTACGTGGGATAATGCAGCATCTTTAAATAATGCGACTATTCACAACCCAATTGCAACACCAGCAGCAACAACAACTTATACTTTGACAGTTGCCAATGACTTCGGTTGTACAGCAACAGATATGATAACGGTGACGGTCACTCCAGCACCAACATTAACGAGCGCAACGGGTACGAACCCAACGAATTGTAATGCGAACGATGGTCAAATTGACATTGCAGCAACTGACGCAACGGAATACAGCATCGATGGTGGTCAAAGCTGGACAGCAGCAGTATTCCCTGTTACCGTTTCTAATTTGCCAATGGGCTATTACAATGTAATGGTTCGCAATGCAGCTGCTTGTACAGCAACTAATGCAAGCAATCCAATTCAATTAACGGCACCTACTGCTCCACAAATCACGGCAGCAACTTATACTGACCCAACTTGTGGCGTAACTAACGATGGTACTATCACCCTTACCGCAGCAAACGGTTCTGGTAACTATCAATACACTCGTGACGGCGGCGCAACTTGGACCGCAGCAACTGCTTCTACAACCAATACCTTTACTGCTTTAACCGCAGGTCAATACAATGTAGGTGTTCGTAATGCAGATGGTTCTTGTGCGGTTTATTATTCAGTGATTGAATTAAATAATCCAATCAATCCAACTAACGTAACAATTGCACATACAGACATCACCGACTGTAATGCAGTAGATGGAACAATCACTATCACGGCAGACAATCTGGGCACTTTAGAGTATAGTATTGATAATGGCGTGACTTGGTCGGCAAGCAATGTATTTACAGGTTTAGCAGCAGCAACGTATCCAGTTATTGTTCGTAATTCAGACAGCGGCTGTAGCACTACAGCATCTAATGAAACGATTAATGACAATACTTCTGCTCCAACAATTACAAGCGTAACACCAACTGACCCAAGTTCTTGTGATGCAACGGACGGCAGCATTGTCGTAGCAGCAGCAGGAACAGGCACTTTGGAATATAGCATTAATGGCGGCACCAACTGGCAAGCCTCAGGCACATTTAGCAGCCTTGCGCCAGGTACCTATAATGTAGCTGTTCGTAATAATGACGCTACTTGTATGGTCATTTCGGCAAGCAATCCAGTTATCATTAGCACGCCAAACAATCCAGCTATTACGAATGTAAGCGTAACTGACAATACCGATTGTGATGCTTTGACACCAAATGGACAAATCAATATCACAGCAACAGGTGGAAGCACATCTCCATTAGCATATAGCATTAATGGCGGTACGACTTACCAAACTTCTGGTAGCTTTACCAACTTAGCTCCTGGCGATTATGAAATCGTAGTAGCCAATGATGATGGCACCAATACTTGTGCACACAATTACGGTATCGTAACCATTGGTTCAGTAGTTATTCCAACGAATTTGGCAGTAACTGAAAATGACCCAACAGACTGTAATGCAACAGACGGCAGCATTTTTATCACCGCTAATAATCTAAGCCTATTAGAGTTTAGTATTGATAATATAAACTGGCAAACGTCTAATATTTTTACGGACTTGGCAAGCGGCGCATATACCGTTTATGCACGTGGCAATGACGCAAATTGTTCGACAAATGTAGCAGCAACCTTAAATGAGCCGGGCACAACTCCAACATTTACAGTAGCAACAACACAACCTACTAACTGTGATATAACCGACGGCGAAATTCTAGTAACCGTAACTGGCGGGGGCACTTTCCAAATGAGCATTGATAATGGCTTTACTTGGACAGCGCAAACTTCACCTTATACATTCACAGGTTTAGCAGCAGGAAATTACTTCGTAAAAGTGCGTAATAATGGCGCACCATTCTGCGAAGCTTCAAATAACGCAACAACAGTACTTTCTACTCCAGCTTCTCCGAGTATCTCGGATGTAGCGACAGTTAATCCAGGTTCTTGTGTAACTCCAGCAATGGCAACAGGTTCGATTACCGTTACAGCAACGCACCCAACAGGCAGTACTTTAGCATACAGTATTGACAATGGCGCCACTTGGCAGACAGGCAATAGCTTCAATGCTTTAGCAGCAGGTACTTACGATGTTATTGTTGCCAATAATGACGCACCGACTTACTCTTGTCGTACGTATTATCCAAACCTTACTTTAACTGCACCAGAAACACCACAAAACGTGTTAGCTGTCGGCACTAATCCAAGTGATTGTAATGATGCCAATGGCTCTATTACCATTACTGCCGACCATATTGGTGATTTAGAATTTAGTATTGATAATGGCGTAACATGGTCTACGAATAGCTATTTCAGTGGCTTGGCAGATGGTACTTATGCAGTACGTGCACGCACTATTAATGATGCTTGTGATATCTCAGTTAGTAATACTGTTTTGACTGCACCAACTGCACCAAGTGTATTTACCCTTGCTCCAACAGACGCAACAACTTGTTCTAGCGCAGACGGTCAGATTGCTGTAACAGCAACAGACGGTACTATCGCTGCTGCTGCAGTTGCCGCAGAATACAGCATTGACGGCGGCGCAACTTGGCAAGCCGTTTCGGCAAGTCCTTCAACTGGTTTAGCTCCAGGTACATACGTAGTTCAATTCAGAAATGCAGGCGGAACTTGTGTCGTTGATGGCGGTTTAGCTATCATCGACGGAACGGATGCAGCGCAAATTACAAGCCTAAGTTCAACTGACCCAACTAACTGTGCAGTATCTGACGGTACTATTTCCGTAACGGCAACGGGCGGTTCTGGTGTATTAACATACTACTTAACGGGGGCAGCTTCTGCAAGTAATACAACTGGTAACTTCACTGGTTTAGCAGGCGGCTCTTACAATATTTATGTAGAAAATGGCGACGGAAGTTGCGCAGTAAATTACCAAAGTGCAATTACATTAACCGACAAAGTTGCACCAATAGTAAGCAGCGTAATCGGTACAAATGTGAGCGATTGTGGTGTAACAGACGGTGCAATTACGTTCAATGCCACAGGCGCAGATTTAGAATATAGCATTGACGGTGGCGCAACGTATGTGACTGGTAACACCTTCACCGGTTTAGCAGCAGCTACTTATGTAGTTCGCGTTCGCAATGCAGACGGAACTTGTGTGCAAAGCCCCGCAGATGTAGTATTAACGGCACCTACTGTACCAACATACACTGGTACAGGAGTAGGTAACACTGACCCAACGGATTGTGATAGCAACGACGGAATAATTACCGTTACGGCAACAGCAGGCACGACTAATGGCACCACAGCAGCAATTTTGGAATACAGTATTGATGGTGTCAATTATCAAACAACAAATATATTTAACAACTTAGCATCAGGTTCTTATACCGTTTATATTCGTAATGCAGGCGGTACTTGTGCCGTTGAATATGGTTCAAACCCTGTCATTATTAATAGTGTAGGAGCTCCTGTTATTTCGCAAGTGTCGGTGAATGAAATTACAGATTGTACGACAGCAAATAACGGTCAAATCATTGTAAATGCAAATGGAGGAACTCCTCCATTACAATACATTTTGAACGATGGCACAACCGACCTAGCAACCAACACTAATGGAGTATTTTCTAACTTGACAGCAGGTACTTATACTGTTCGTATAACAAATGCTGATGGAAGTTGTGTAACTTATTATGCAACACCAATTGAATTGGAGGCACCAATAGTTCCAGTCAATCCAGTAGCAACGGGCATAAACCCAAGCGACTGTGATGAGGCTAATGGTTCTATTACGTTTACTGCTGCCAATATTGGCGACTTAGAATTTAGCATCGATAACGGCGCAACTTGGTCATCAAATAGCTACTTCTCAAGCATGCCAGCAGGTATTTATGTAACGCAAGTACGTAGCTTAACAGGTGGATGTATGAGTACTGCTTCGGGGCTTATTGTTTTAACAGCACCGAATGCACCAAGCGCAATTACAGCTACGCCAACTGACCCAACTTCTTGTGAAAGCACAGATGGTTCTATTACCATAACGGCAATAGATGGCAACATTGATGGGGCAAATGTAGCGGCACAATACAGTATTGATAATGGGGCAACTTGGAATGCAACAGGTAATTTTACCAATTTAGCTTCTGGTACTTACGTAGTATTGGTTCGCAATACAGGTGGCACTTGTACCGTAAGTGGTGGAACTGTAACACTTACAGCGCCAACTGCAGCACAAATTTCAAGTGTAGCATTCACCAACCCAACAGATTGTACAGGCGATGATGGCAGCATTACCGTTATGGCAACGGGCGGCACAGGTGCTATTCAATACAATTTGACAGGCACAGCAACACAAACCAATACGACTGGTTCATTTACGAACTTGGCAGCAGGTACCTACAATATTAATGTAACGAATGCAGACGGAAGCTGTACGGTTTACTACCAATCAGCGATTGTATTAGCTGGTGCTGCTGACCTAATAATTGCAAATGTTTCTTCTACTGATCAAACGGATTGTGGGCTAAATGACGGTACGATTACCATTGATGCAATAAGTGATAGCGCAATAGAATACAGTATTAACAGTGGCGCAACATGGCAATCCTCTAATATCTTCATCAACTTAACTGATGGAACGTATAACGTTGCCGTTCGAAATGTAAATGGCACTTGCCAGCAAGATTGGGTAGCAGCGATTGCTATTGATGCACCACAAACACCTGCTTATACTTTAGTGACACCAACTAATCCAACAGATTGCGATAGCAATAATGGACGAATTGAAATCACTGCAACAGCAGGCAGCACAACAGCAGGCGACAATACTATTCTATACAGTATTGATGGTGGTCAAACTTGGGATAATCAAGGTTTATTCCTTGATTTAGCGCCAGGTCAATACTATATACACATCAGCAATGCCGATGGTACTTGTAAGAAACCGCACATTGCTAATCCATACATTTTGACTGCGCCTAATGCGGCTGCTATTAATGATGTTGCCTTCACTAATCCTAGCGATTGTGCAACAGCAGACGGTACAATTACCATTGCTGCTAATGGCGGAAGCGGTACTTATGAGTACAGCATCGACGGCGGAACGACTTGGCAAGCAGCAAATACTTTCACGAGCTTAGACGGTTCACAACCATACGAAACTGCTGTGCGCAATGCAGCAGATGATAGCTGCCAAACACTCGGCGAAATCGTGGTGATGACGGTATCAAATGCAGCAGCTATTGACTTAGTATTGGCGACTAATCCAAGCGATTGTAATGCCGATAATGGACAAATCGAAATTCAAGCAAGCGGTTCTACTGCTTTGAATTACAGCATTGATGGTGGCGCAACTTGGCATAACAACAGCATCTTCTATAATTTGCCAGCAGGCAACTATAATATCGCTATTCGCAATGCAAATGGAAGCTGTGTCGTAAATGGTGCAACGCAAACCTTATCTTATCCTAATGCACCTGCATTCACGGATGTAGTGAGTACCAATCCTATTGATTGTAATGCAAATGATGGTACTATTACCATCACTGCAACACACCCAGCAGCCGGTGTTGTTCAATACAGTATTGACGGAATTAACTGGCAAAATAGCGGTGATTTCACAGGCTTAGGTGCTGGTACTTACGCTGTTTACATCCGCAACATGGGGGGAACTTGCGAAAGCTACTGGGGTACACTAATTACCTTGACTGCACCAAATGCAGGCGAAATTGCTGATGTTATTGCAACAAATATAACAGATTGTGGTGCAGATAATGGTACGATTACCATCTACGCCAATGGAAACGGTAACACGCTCGAATACAGTATCGGCGGGGCTTACCAAGCAGGAAATGTATTCACTGGTCTTACCGCAGGTGCGTACACTATTACCGTTCGTAATAATGACGCTACTTGTGCTTTGACTGGTTCAACAATAATGATTACCGAACCAACACTACCAACTATTAATGCCGTTACAGCAACGGACATTACAGATTGTGGTGCAAATGACGGTACGATTACGATTGACGCAGACAGTAACCAAGGTTTAGAGTACAGTATTAACGCTGGCTTAAACTGGCAATCGTCTAATGTTTTCTTAAATGTTGCAGAAAACAATAACTACGACATTCGCGTTCGCTTCTCGAATAATTCTTGTGAAGTAAACTGGCCTACATTGATTGATATTAGTGCACCAATTGCACCAGTTATTAATCAAGTTACGACTACCGACCCAACAGACTGTGATACCAATGATGGACAAATTGAAATCTTTGCTAGCCTCGGAAGTGGCACTTATTTGTATAGCATCAATGGTGGGCTGACTTGGAGTAATTCTAGCACTTTCCCGGGCTTAGATGCGGGTAGTTATTTAGTAAAAGTGAAAAACGCAAACGGTTCTTGTGAGGTAGAACATGTTGCTAATCCAGTAATATTAGCTGTGCCAAACAGTCCAGTTATTGCTGTAGTAGATTTCACTATTCCAACAGATTGTGGACTAAATGACGGCACAATTACGATTACGGCAACAGGCGGAGTAGCGCCATTAGAGTACAGCATTGACGGCGGTACAATTTGGACACAAAATGGAGGCGTATTTACAGGCTTAATCGCTGATACTTACGACATTATGGTTCAAAACGACGGCGGTACTTGTCAAGTAGCTTATCCATCTATCACTTTAACTGCACCAGTTATACCAACTATTGCAGACGTTAATGTAACCAATGTAACGGATTGTGGTGCAAATGATGGCATAATAAGCATTGACGCTGACGGCGGAAATAACTTAAACGAACAAGGTCTAGAATACAGTATTGACGGCGGTTTGACTTGGCAATCAGGCAATGTATTTATTAATGTAGCTGCTAGCGCAAACAACGATGTTTGGGTACGCTACGAGAACAATACCTGTGCAGTTAACTTCGGAAATGTAACGGTAAGCGAGCCAACTGCTCCTACTTACAATGCATTATTACCAGTTGACAGCACGAACCCGACCGATTGTGATAACAACGACGGACAAATCACTATCAATACCTTTGATGGTACTATAAATGGTGCAAATGTGCCAGTTGAATACAGTATTGACGGCGGCATTGTGTGGCAAGCATCGAACACTTTCAGTGGTTTGGGCGCAGGTACTTATAATGTATTTATCCGCAACATGGGCGGTATTTGCTCAGTAGCATTAGCAACTAATCCAGTGATTTTAACAACACCGGATGCGGGCACGATTACTAGTGTTAACTGGACACCAATCACAGATTGTGGCGCAGATGATGCTACAATTACCATTACTGCGACAGCAGGAAGTGGTACACTACAATACAGCATTGATGGTGGTACAACTTGGCAAGCAGCGAATACATTTACAGGCTTAGCGGCAGGTACTTATAATATTCAAATTCAACACACAGACGGTACTTGTACCGTTCAAGGAGAGTTAGTCGAAATGATTACGCCGCTACCATTTGTAGCAACAGCGACTACGACTAACCCAATTGAATGTGGTACAAATAGCGGTATAATCATCGTAACGGCGGAAGGCGAAAGCGGCTTAGAATATAGCATTGACAACTTAAACTGGCAATCAAGCAACCAATTCTTAGGATTAGGTAGCGGCAATTACACGGTTTATGTTCGTTATGAAGAAAATACATGTACACAAACATTGACCGATAATATCATCACTGCACCAACAGCAGCAAGCTTTAATGGCGCAGGCGTCACGACGACTAATCCAAGCAATTGTGATGTATTAGACGGTGAAATTATCGTAGATGCAACTGCTGGTACTATTGCTGGCAATACAGTCGCTATTCAATACAGCATTGATGGTTTCAACTGGCAAGCATCGAACACTTTCAGTGGTTTGGGCGCAGGTACTTATAATGTATTTATCCGCAATATGGGCGGTGTTTGCTCAGTAGCATTAGCAACTAATCCAGTGATTTTAACAACACCGGATGCGGGTACGATTACTAGTGTTAACTGGACACCAATCACAGATTGTGGCGCAGATGATGCTACAATTACCATTACTGCAACAGCAGGAAGTGGTACACTACAATATAGCATTGACGGTGGTACAACTTGGCAAGCAGCGAATACATTTACAGGCTTAGCGGCAGGTACTTATAATATTCAAATTCAACACACAGACGGTACTTGTACCGTTCAAGGAGAGTTAGTCGAAATGATTACGCCGCTACCATTTGTAGCAACAGCGACTACGACTAACCCAATTGAATGTGGTACAAATAGCGGTACAATCATCGTAACGGCGGAAGGCGAAAGCGGCTTAGAATATAGCATTGACAACTTAAACTGGCAATCAAGCAACCAATTCTTAGGATTAGGTAGCGGGAATTACACGGTTTATGTTCGTTATGAAGAAAATACATGTACACAAACATTGACCGATAATATCATCACTGCACCAACAGCAGCAAGCTTTAATGGCGCAGGCGTCACGACGACTAATCCAAGCAATTGTGATGTATTAGACGGTGAAATTATCGTAGATGCAACTGCTGGTACTATTGCTGGCAATACAGTTGCTACTCAATACAGCATTGATGGTTTCAACTGGCAAGCATCGAACACTTTCAGTGGTTTGGGCGCAGGTACTTATAATGTATTTATCCGCAATATGGGCGGTATTTGCTCAGTAGCATTAGCAACTAATCCAGTGATTTTAACAACACCGGATGCGGGCACGATTACTAGTGTTAACTGGACACCAATCACAGATTGTGGCGCAGATGATGCTACAATTACCATTACTGCGACAGCAGGAAGTGGTACACTACAATACAGCATTGATGGTGGTACAACTTGGCAAGCAGCGAATACATTTACAGGCTTAGCGGCAGGTACTTATAATATTCAAATTCAACACACAGACGGTACTTGTACCGTTCAAGGAGAGTTAGTCGAAATGATTACGCCGCTACCATTTGTAGCAACAGCGACTACGACTAACCCAATTGAATGTGGTACAAATAGCGGTACAATCATCGTAACGGCGGAAGGCGAAAGCGGCTTAGAATATAGCATTGACAACTTAAACTGGCAATCAAGCAACCAATTCTTAGGATTAGGTAGCGGCAATTACACGGTTTATGTTCGTTATGAAGAAAATACATGTACACAAACATTGACCGATAATATCATCACTGCACCAACAGCAGCAAGCTTTAATGGCGCAGGCGTCACGACGACTAATCCAAGCAATTGTGATGTATTAGACGGTGAAATTATCGTAGATGCAACTGCTGGTACTATTGCTGGCAATACAGTTGCTACTCAATACAGCATTGATGGTTTCAACTGGCAAGCATCGAACACTTTCAGTGGTTTGGGCGCAGGTACTTATAATGTATTTATCCGCAATATGGGCGGTATTTGCTCAGTAGCATTAGCAACTAATCCAGTGATTTTAACAACACCGGATGCGGGCACGATTACTAGTGTTAACTGGACACCAATCACAGATTGTGGCGCAGATGATGCTACAATTACCATTACTGCAACAGCAGGAAGTGGTACACTACAATATAGCATTGATGGTGGTACAACTTGGCAAGCAGCGAATACATTTACAGGCTTAGCGGCAGGTACTTATAATATTCAAATTCAACACACAGACGGTACTTGTACCGTTCAAGGAGAGTTAGTCGAAATGATTACGCCGCTACCATTTGTAGCAACAGCGACTACGACTAACCCAATTGAATGTGGTACAAATAGCGGTACAATCATCGTAACGGCGGAAGGCGAAAGCGGCTTAGAATATAGCATTGACAACTTAAACTGGCAATCAAGCAACCAATTCTTAGGATTAGGTAGCGGGAATTACACGGTTTATGTTCGTTATGAAGAAAATACATGTACACAAACATTGACCGATAATATCATCACTGCACCAACAGCAGCAAGCTTTAATGGCGCAGGCGTCACGACGACTAATCCAAGCAATTGTGATGTATTAGACGGTGAAATTATCGTAGATGCAACTGCTGGTACTATTGCTGGCAATACAGTTGCTACTCAATACAGCATTGATGGTTTCAACTGGCAAGCATCGAACACTTTCAGTGGTTTGGGCGCAGGTACTTATAATGTATTTATTCGCAATATGGGCGGTGTTTGCTCAGTAGCATTAGCAACTAATCCAGTGATTTTAACAACACCGGATGCAGGTACGATTACTAGTGTTAACTGGACACCAATCACAGATTGTGGCGCAGATGATGCTACAATTACCATTACGGCGACAGCAGGAAGTGGTACACTACAGTATAGCATTGATGGTGGTACAACTTGGCAAGCAGCGAATACATTTACAGGCTTAGCGGCAGGTACTTATAATATTCAAATTCAACACACAGACGGTACTTGTACCGTTCAAGGAGAGTTAGTCGAAATGATTACGCCGCTACCATTTGTAGCAACAGCGACTACGACTAACCCAATTGAATGTGGTACAAATAGCGGTACAATCATCGTAACGGCGGAAGGCGAAAGCGGCTTAGAATATAGCATTGACAACTTAAACTGGCAATCAAGCAACCAATTCTTAGGATTAGGTAGCGGCAATTACACGGTTTATGTTCGTTATGAAGAAAATACATGTACACAAACATTGACCGATAATATCATCACTGCACCAACAGCAGCAAGCTTTAATGGCGCAGGCGTCACGACGACTAATCCAAGCAATTGTGATGTATTAGACGGTGAAATTATCGTAGATGCAACTGCTGGTACTATTGCTGGCAATACAGTCGCTACTCAATACAGCATTGATGGTTTCAACTGGCAAGCATCGAACACTTTCAGTGGTTTGGGCGCAGGTACTTATAATGTATTTATCCGCAATATGGGCGGTATTTGCTCAGTAGCATTAGCAACTAATCCAGTGATTTTAACAACACCGGATGCGGGCACGATTACTAGTGTTAACTGGACACCAATCACAGATTGTGGCGCAGATGATGCTACAATTACCATTACTGCGACAGCAGGAAGTGGTACACTACAATATAGCATTGATGGTGGTACAACTTGGCAAGCAGCGAATACATTTACAGGCTTAGCGGCAGGTACTTATAATATTCAAATTCAACACACAGACGGTACTTGTACCGTTCAAGGAGAGTTAGTCGAAATGATTACGCCGCTACCATTTGTAGCAACAGCGACTACGACTAACCCAATTGAATGTGGTACAAATAGCGGTACAATCATCGTAACGGCGGAAGGCGAAAGCGGCTTAGAATATAGCATTGACAACTTAAACTGGCAATCAAGCAACCAATTCTTAGGATTAGGTAGCGGCAATTACACGGTTTATGTTCGTTATGAAGAAAATACATGTACACAAACATTGACCGATAATATCATCACTGCACCAACAGCAGCAAGCTTTAATGGCGCAGGCGTCACGACGACTAATCCAAGCAATTGTGATGTATTAGACGGTGAAATTATCGTAGATGCAACTGCTGGTACTATTGCTGGCAATACAGTCGCTACTCAATACAGCATTGATGGTTTCAACTGGCAAGCATCGAACACTTTCAGTGGTTTGGGCGCAGGTACTTATAATGTATTTATCCGCAATATGGGCGGTATTTGCTCAGTAGCATTAGCAACTAATCCAGTGATTTTAACAACACCGGATGCGGGCACGATTACTAGTGTTAACTGGACACCAATCACAGATTGTGGCGCAGATGATGCTACAATTACCATTACTGCGACAGCAGGAAGTGGTACACTACAATATAGCATTGATGGTGGTACAACTTGGCAAGCAGCGAATACATTTACAGGCTTAGCGGCAGGTACTTATAATATTCAAATTCAACACACAGACGGTACTTGTACCGTTCAAGGAGAGTTAGTCGAAATGATTACGCCGCTACCATTTGTAGCAACAGCGACTACGACTAACCCAATTGAATGTGGTACAAATAGCGGTACAATCATCGTAACGGCGGAAGGCGAAAGCGGCTTAGAATATAGCATTGACAACTTAAACTGGCAATCAAGCAACCAATTCTTAGGATTAGGTAGCGGCAATTACACGGTTTATGTTCGTTATGAAGAAAATACATGTACACAAACATTGACCGATAATATCATCACTGCACCAACAGCACCAAGCTTTAATGGCGCAGGCGTCACGACGACTAATCCAAGCAATTGTGATGTATTAGACGGTGAAATTATCGTAGATGCAACTGCTGGTACTATTGCTGGCAATACAGTCGCTACTCAATACAGCATTGATGGTTTCAACTGGCAAGCATCGAACACTTTCAGTGGTTTGGGCGCAGGTACTTATAATGTATTTATCCGCAATATGGGCGGTGTTTGCTCAGTAGCATTAGCAACTAATCCAGTGATTTTAACAACACCGGATGCGGGCACGATTACTAGTGTTAACTGGACACCAATCACAGATTGTGGCGCAGATGATGCTACAATTACCATTACGGCGACAGCAGGAAGTGGTACACTACAATATAGCATTGATGGTGGTACAACTTGGCAAGCAGCGAATACATTTACAGGCTTAGCGGCAGGTACTTATAATATTCAAATTCAACACACAGACGGTACTTGTACCGTTCAAGGAGAGTTAGTCGAAATGATTACGCCGCTACCATTTGTAGCAACAGCGACTACGACTAACCCAATTGAATGTGGTACAAATAGCGGTACAATCATCGTAACGGCGGAAGGCGAAAGCGGCTTAGAATATAGCATTGACAACTTAAACTGGCAATCAAGCAACCAATTCTTAGGATTAGGTAGCGGCAATTACACGGTTTATGTTCGTTATGAAGAAAATACATGTACACAAACACTGACCGATAATATCATCACTGCACCAACAGCAGCAAGCTTTAATGGCGCAGGCGTCACGACGACTAATCCAAGCAATTGTGATGTATTAGACGGTGAAATTATCGTAGATGCAACTGCTGGTACTATTGCTGGCAATACAGTTGCTATTCAATACAGCATTGATGGTTTCAACTGGCAAGCATCGAACACTTTCAGTGGTTTGGGCGCAGGTACTTATAATGTATTTATCCGCAATATGGGCGGTGTTTGCTCAGTAGCATTAGCAACTAATCCAGTGATTTTAACAACACCGGATGCGGGCACGATTACTAGTGTTAACTGGACACCAATCACAGATTGTGGCGCAGATGATGCTACAATTACCATTACGGCGACAGCAGGAAGTGGTACACTACAATATAGCATTGATGGTGGTACAACTTGGCAAGCAGCGAATACATTTACAGGCTTAGCGGCAGGTACTTATAATACGCAAATCCAAAATACAGATGGTGCTTGTACTTTAATTGGCGAAATCGTAGTTGTTCCAGCCATTACAGCACCTGTTATTGCTACAGTAGAAACGACTAATCCAAGTAACTGTGATGACTTTGACGGTACAATTACTGTTTATGCAAACGGCAACTTTGGCTTAGAATATAGCATTGATAATGGCACGACATGGCAATCAAGTAACGTATTCAGCAGCTTAACGGCGGGTGCTTACGACATTATTGTGAGAAATGACAATAATACTTGTGCAACAGTTTACGCATTAAATAGCCTAACACTCGAAACGCCAATGACGGCAACAATTGACAATGTACTCTTCAGCAATCCAACAGATTGTGGCTTGGAAGACGGTTCTATTGTCATTGAAGCAACAGAAGGTACACACCCAAGTGGTAATAATGCCTTAGAATATAGTATTGATGGTTTTAACTGGCAAACAGATTTCACCTTCAATAATTTACCGGAAGGTGACTATAATGTATTTGTACGCAATGCGGCTGATGCTTCTTGCCAAATTGCTAACGCTGCAAATCCAGTAGCATTAGGTGCACCAAATGCACCACAAATCACGAATGTAATCACGACTGATATTACAGACTGTGATGCTGCAAATGGTATCATTACAATTACTGCAATTGGTGGACAGGGTGTCCTTCAATATAGTATTGATGGCGGTATGACTTATCAAATAAGCAATATATTTGCTGACTTGGTAGCAGGAAATTACAACATCGTAGTAAGTAACGAAAATGCTACTTGTGCAACGACTTATCCAACAGTCACCATCACAGAACCAACACCAGTTACTATAGATGATGTAGTATTTACACATCCATCTGATTGCGACGAAATAGACGGTACGATTACGGTTTATGCATCAGGTGCAAGTGCATTAGAATACAGCGTAAATGGTGGTGCAACTTGGCAAACTAGTAATGTCTTTATCAATTTAATTGCTAATGACTACACTATTCAAGTACGTAATTCAGGAGCAACTTGCTTGACAACGGCCTTGGCTGAAATTACTTTAATCACGCCACAAGCAGCAACGATTAACGATGTAACTTCTACTCAACCGACGGATTGTGATACCGCTGATGGTACAATAACGATTGACGCAACAGCAGGCACAACAGCCAACGGTGCAGCGACTATTGAATATAGTATCGATGGCATTAACTGGACAATAGATAATGTATTTACGGACTTAACAAATGGTACATATAGCATCTTTGTCCGTAATGTTGGAGAGACTTGTCAAACGGCTTATGTAAATAATTCAGTTGAATTACAAGCACCAAATGCACCACTTATCAAAGACGTGGTGATTACACATCCAACCAATTGTGGTAATGATGATGGTACAGTGACGATTACCGTTATTGACGGTCAAGCACCTTACCAATATGGTTTGTACTTAGACGGTGCAGCAGATACACTTTGGCAAGCAGGCAACCAATTCCTTGGTTTAGCAGGTGGTGCTTATAAAGTATTTGTACGCAACGACGATGGTTCTTGTTTGGCTTGTTTCCCATCGGTAGAACTGATTGCGCCAGTACAACCAATTATCGACAATATAGTAAGCACTGACCCAAGTGATTGTGGCGAAAATGACGGTACGATTACTGTTTACGCTACGACTTATGAAGGTGCAGCATTCAGCATTGACGGCGGTACTACTTGGCAAGCATCCAATGTGTTTATTAATGTAGCAGCAGGCGATTACCAAATTTCGGTGCGTAATGACGACGGAACTTGTGTAACAAACGCAGCAACATTGACGAGCATCAACGGCTTAGCAGCGCCAGTTATTACAGATATTCAATTCAGTCACCCATCTGATTGTGATGTACAAGATGGCTCAATTGAAATCTTTGCAAACAATGCAGGCGAATACAGTATTGACGGTTTCAATTGGCAAACAACTGGTTCATTCATGGGCTTAAATGCAGGTACTTACAATATTTTCGTGCGCAATGCAGACGGAACTTGTGCAGTAGCAAGCATTAATAACCCATTAGAATTGCAAGCGCCAGATGCGCCAATTATCAAAGATGTAGTCTTGACACAACCTACGGATTGTGGAGTGAATGACGGTATTGTCCAAATCACAACAACTGGTGGTGACGGTAATTTACAATACAGTATTGATGGCGGAACAAGCTTCCAAAGCAATCCAAACTTTGTGGACTTAGCGCCAGGTGTTTACCAAGTAGTGGTAACTAATAGCGACGGTTCTTGTATGGTCATGTGGCCAAGTGTGGTATTAGACCAGCCAGAATTGCCAACTATTGCAGACGTGATTACCACAGCACCAACAGATTGTGGCGAAAGCAATGGTACATTAGTCGTGATAGCATCTAGCGGAAACGCATTAGAATACAGCATTGACGGTGGTACTATTTGGCAATCAAGTAACCTATTCATCAACTTAGCAGGTGCTGATTATGATGTGCGGGTACGCAATGTGCAAGGCAATTGTGAAACGACTTACGGTTTAGTAACCATTGACCAACCACAAGCACCATCTGTATTGACACCATTAGCGAATGTAAGTATTTGTTCTGGTAATTCAGCGCCAATTTCAATTGAAATTGACCAGAATATCATTGCTTATACTATCAATGGTAGTGGCGCATATTTGAATGATGCGATAGCAGGAAATACGTTGACATTTGATGCTTATTTGAATGGTTCAGTGAGCAACTTCAATGTGACCTTAGTGGGCGAAAGTGGTTGTGATGTAGTAGAAAACTTTGCTCTTTTCCAGACAGCAGACCCAGAAGCAAACTTTGATGTCGTACAGCCAACTTGTTCTAATGCTTTAGTGGATATTTACTTTACAGGTGATGCAAGTCCGGGGGCTGTATTGAATTGGGAATTGAATGGCGCAACTATCGTTTACTCAAGCCCAGCAAGCGCAACTGAGCCAGCAGGCGCACACATCATTATGCAATGGGAGAGTAGCTTAGGTGCAAGTATTAACTTGGAAGTAAATGACGGTGGCTGTACAGATGAAAATGTACAGACGCATTTAATCCACCCACCAGCAGCTGACTTAGATGCTAATGTGACGGATTTAACGTCTTGTACAAACCCGAATGGCGCAATTGATTTACAATTGACGCACAATATTCCTTACGATATTACTTATACATTCGAATGGGAAGGACCAAATGGCTTCACTGCCAATACAGAAGATATCGAAAACTTAGAAGAAGGTACTTATTACGTGACGGTTGTTGATTTCAATTTATGTAAGAAAACAGCACAATTCAATGTAGTAAAACCAGCGAACTTAGACTTGTTTGATGCAGTAGTTGTCAATAGTATGGGTTGTAATAGTGCAAGAGGTGCTTTCTCTGCTATAATTGCAGGCGGTGTGGCACCTTACCAATTCACATTGACTCGTGTAGGCGATGGCGCTGCTCAGATAATTGATATGAATAGTACGAATGACTTAGAAATGAGTTATGAGGGCTTGACACCAGGGATTTATAACTTACAAGTTTCAGATGCGAGTGCTTGTGGTAATATTGATTACACAACAGTAGTAGAAGAAACGACTGGACCAGCAGCAGCGATTGCAAATGTCGTATTGCCGGAATGCTTAGGAAGTAATGGAACTTTTGACATTATCGTTTCAAGCGACGAAAGTCCATTTACTTATGACTTGTACTATGAAGGTCAATTAGAATTAGTAGGTGGTGTTATTCCAAATGCAACCGTAACTACTTCATTAGGCAACCGCCCAGAAGGGGAATATGTAGTTGTTATTACAGATGCAAACGGTTGTAAAAACGTCATCGACTTTGAGTTGATTTGTATTGATACTCGTGTAGATTGTGTAGGAATACTAGACCTAGTACAACAACCAACAAACTGTGAGGCAAATGATGGTTCTATTAGCTTAACTAATCTACCAGCAAATGCAACTATTCTTTGGAGCAATAATAACAATACCCTGATGACGGCGGATGCTACGCAAGTAGGTTTAGCAACTGGCGAATACCGTGTAACGGTGAGTAATGACGGTTGTGTTTCAACAATGACTTACAACTTAGTTGCACCACAAGGACCAATGATCACTTTGGATGTAACCACAGATGTAACTTGTCCGGCAGGTGCTGATGGGGAAGTAACCTTCAGCGTAAATGGACCAAGTTCTTATGTATATCACATCACAGGTGGAAATGGAGGCAATCAATTAAGCGTAAACATGCCAGTAGCTGGTGCGCAAACGGTGACACAAGGCGGCTTATCTGCCGATGATTACTACATCGTAGTAGTAGACCAAATTGTAGGTTGTCAGTCTGTAATGCCTTTCTCTATTACACAAAGTGAGGAATTAGAAATTTTTGTTTCTCCAATTCCTGTGTCTGAATGTTATGCAAATGACGGACGTTTAGAGATTGAAGTGCTTGGCGCAACTCCACCATATACTTTGACCACTGACTCAGGTTCGTATGACTGGAACGCATTTAACCAATTCAACTCTATAGAAGGTTTACGAGAAGGTATTATTAGCTTCACGATAACGGACTTCAACGGTTGCTCGGATGATGTTAGCATTGATTTCGGAGCTGCACCAAGTTGTATAGATACTATTCCATTGACGATTAATCTAAACACATCACTAGACGCTTGTTTAGATGATATATTTGATTTGCCGGGCAATGTAACCAGCGCGACGGTTTGTCATGACGACCCAGCAACTGCAACTATCAATACAAATGACAATAGCTCTTGTATTAGTTTGACACCTAACAGTCAATTTGCTGGCTTTGACACACTTTGTGTAGTACACTGCGACGACATAATTCCGAACTATTGCGATACAACAATCATTATTGTAACGGTACTGCCGACTACGGATACCATAGAATTAATTTTACCACAAGATACGAGCGAAGAAATTTGCTTAGACGATACGATTTGGGAATTTGAAGAAGAGGTACTAACAACGGAATTCTGCGATGCAGGCAATCCAACGGAGGCTGAAGGTAGCCTACTAACCGCCAACTGCTTAACCATTAACACAACTGAAACGTTTACGGGCGAAGCCCAAACAATATGTGTGGTTCAATGCTACGAAGGTACTCCAACGGTATGCGATACAACGTATTTTGATGTGACCGTACTTCCTCCATCGGATACAATTACGGTGTATATTCCATTCGATGAAGACTTAACAGAATGCTTAGATGCGGATGTCTTAGAATATCCGGCTGATCTACAATCGGTGCAGTTCTGTGATGCAGGCGATGAAGCAACAGTACAAGGCACGACCTTGACAGATGATTGTGTGACGCTTTCTCCAAACCCAGGTTTTGTCGGTTCTGCTGACCCAATTTGCATCGTACACTGTTATGATGATGCAGGACAAATTTGTGATACGACGATTATTTACCCAATTGTTTTACCACCGACGGATACTATCGATGTTCTAATTCCAACTGGAACAGACACCGAGCTTTGTTTGGATAATATAGTGTTAGAATATCCTGCTAATGTCTTTAGTGCATCATTCTGTGATGCAGGCGATGAAGCAACTGTACAAGGTGTAAACCTTGATGATAACTGTGTAACGCTTTCTCCAAACGATGACTTTATCGGAGCGATAGTTGACCCAATTTGCGTGGTACATTGCTACGATGCTGCGATGGAAATTTGCGATACGACTTACATTAATGTAACGGTATTGCCGGCAGTTGATACTGTTGATATCATTATACCAGCAAATGAGCCATTTGAATTGTGCCTAGATGCAGAAACTTTAGAATATCCTGGTACTCTAGCTTCTACATCATTCTGCAATGCAGGTGATGCTAATGAGGCGGAAGCGACAGATATTACTGCAAATTGTGTAACGATTGACCCGAACGATGATTTCGTAGGGGAAGTGGCAGAGGTACTTTGTGTAGTACATTGCTACCAAGATGGTGTTTGTGATACGACTTACATCAATGTAACGGTATTGCCAGAACCAACCATTGTCGATGTTCTAATTCCAACTGGAACAGACACCGAGCTTTGTTTGGATAATATTGCATTAGAATATCCTGCTAACATCCTTAGCACATCATTCTGTGATGCAGGCGACGAAGCAACTGTACAAGGTGTAAACCTTGATGATAACTGTGTAACGCTTTCTCCAAACGATGACTTTATCGGAGCGATAGTTGACCCAATTTGTGTGGTACATTGCTACGATGCTGCGATGGAAATTTGCGATACGACTTACATTAATGTAACGGTATTGCCGGCAGTTGATACTGTTGATATCATTATACCAGCAAATGAGCCATTTGAATTGTGCCTAGATGCAGAAACTTTAGAATATCCTGGTACTCTAGCTTCTACATCATTCTGCAATGCAGGTGATGCTAATGAGGCGGAAGCGACAGATATTACTGCAAATTGTGTAACGATTGACCCGAACGATGATTTCGTAGGGGAAGTGGCAGAGGTACTTTGTGTAGTACATTGCTACCAAGATGGTGTTTGTGATACGACTTACATCAACGTAACGGTATTGCCAGAACCAATCATTGTCGATGTTCTAATTCCAACTGGAACAGACACCGAGCTTTGTTTGGATAATATAGTGTTAGAATATCCTGCTAACATCCTTAGCACATCATTCTGTGATGCAGGAAATCCTGACATAGTGTTCGGTTCTGATATTGATGATAATTGTGTAACCCTAACGCCAGATGACAACTTCTTCGGAACAACGGATGACCCAATTTGCGTGGTACATTGCTACGATGCTGCGATGGAAATTTGCGATACGACTTACATTAATGTAACGGTATTGCCGGCAGTAGATACTGTTGATATCATTATACCAGCAAATGAGCCATTTGAATTGTGCCTAGATGCAGAAACTTTAGAATATCCTGGTACTCTAGCTTCTACATCATTCTGCAATGCAGGTGATGCTAATGAGGCGGAAGCGACAGATATTACTGCAAATTGTGTAACGATTGACCCGAACGATGATTTCGTAGGGGAAGTGGCAGAGGTACTTTGTGTAGTACATTGCTACCAAGATGGTGTTTGTGATACGACTTACATCAATGTAACGGTATTGCCAGAACCAACCATTGTCGATGTTCTAATTCCAACTGGAACAGACACCGAGCTTTGTTTGGATAATATTGCATTAGAATATCCTGCTAACATCCTTAGCACATCATTCTGTGATGCAGGCGACGAAGCAACTGTACAAGGTGTAAACCTTGATGATAACTGTGTAACGCTTTCTCCAAACGATGACTTTATCGGAGCGATAGTTGACCCAATTTGTGTGGTACATTGCTACGATGCTGCGATGGAAATTTGCGATACGACTTACATTAATGTAACGGTATTGCCGGCAGTTGATACTGTTGATATCATTATACCAGCAAATGAGCCATTTGAATTGTGCCTAGATGCAGAAACTTTAGAATATCCTGGTACTCTAGCTTCTACATCATTCTGCAATGCAGGTGATGCTAATGAGGCGGAAGCGACAGATATTACTGCAAATTGTGTAACGATTGACCCGAACGATGATTTCGTAGGGGAAGTGGCAGAGGTACTTTGTGTAGTACATTGCTACCAAGATGGTGTTTGTGATACGACTTACATCAACGTAACGGTATTGCCAGAACCAATCATTGTCGATGTTCTAATTCCAACTGGAACAGACACCGAGCTTTGTTTGGATAATATAGTGTTAGAATATCCTGCTAACATCCTTAGCACATCATTCTGTGATGCAGGAAATCCTGACATAGTGTTCGGTTCTGATATTGATGATAATTGTGTAACCCTAACGCCAGATGACAACTTCTTCGGAACAACGGATGACCCAATTTGCGTGGTACATTGCTACGATGCTGCGATGGAAATTTGCGATACGACTTACATTAATGTAACGGTATTGCCGGCAGTAGATACTGTTGAGGTTATTATTCCTTACGAAACGGACGAAATCATTTGTTTGGATGAAAACATCTTACAAAATGGCTACGATTTCGTAACGACCATGTGGTGTAATCAAGGTGATGAAAACAGCGTAGAAGCAATGCAATACTTCGGTAATTGCTTAAGTGTACACGGTGTGAATGGCTTTACGGGCTACAGCACAGAGTTGATTTGTATCGTACATTGCTATGACAATGGCATATGCGACACGACTTACATCGACGTAACGGTATTACCTCCACATGATGTGATTGATATTGAATTGCCTAATGATGAAACGACGGAAATTTGCTTAGATGACTTAGCATTAGAATTCCCGGACAATATCCTTAGCACAAGCTTCTGTGATGCTGGCAATGCCAACGAAGTAGCAGCAACGGACATCAACGGCGCATGTATCACACTTGACCCAGCTACCAACTATGTTGGTCCAGCAGATGAAATTTGTGTTATACATTGCTACGATACTGCGGGCGAAATTTGTGATACAACTATCTTGAACATAACTATTTTGCCTCCAACAGATACCATTGAGGTGACTATTTTAGGCGGTGAACCAGCACAAGAATGTATTGACTTTAGCTTGTTACAATATCCGGGGGTCATCAGTAGCACGAGCTTCTGCGACGCTGGAAATGCTGCAACCGTAATGGCTACGGCATTATCTGAAAACTGCGTGACCTTAGAACCCGCAGATGGATTTGATGGTACTAGCAATGATTTGATTTGCGTATTGACTTGCTATGAAGATGGCGTATGCGATACTACCTATATCATCGTAACCGTAGAACCACCAGTATGCGAATTAGCATTAGTAAGCGTGTTGAATTTCGATGCAACTTGTAACGAAAACAATGGCTACGCTACCGTTAATACTATCGGAGGCTATGGCGAATTGACCTACCAATGGTCAAACGGTCAGACCTCACAAACAGCAACAGGCTTAGGCTTTGGTGGCTATGATGTGACTATTACGGATGAGTTAGACAATTGCTTCGTGATTGGTTCTGCTTGGATTGAAGCCATTGAAGTAACAACAACGGTAGCTGCTGAAGTTCTCGACGAACCAACATGTGGCGGCGCTAATGATGGCGAAATTGTTTTAGCTATCAATAACTTTGGTACAGACTACACGCTCTTCCAAAACGGAGTGGCGATTGGCACAAACATGACGCAAACAAACGTATTAGTCAGTTCATTAGTAGCTGATGATTATACATTTGATGTTCTAGATGAGCAAGGTTGTACAACGAGCTTGAGCTTCACGCTCAACGAAGGTGCAATAACAATTGAAACAACAGACTTTACCTTGCAAAATGTAAGCTGTAATGGAGCAAATGACGGCTCTATCACTAGCACAGATGCAACAATATATACCATTGAAAATACTGGCGGACAAATTCTCGGTACGACACCAGTAACTAATTTGGCAGCAGGTACTTATGTGATGACTGCTAACCTTGGCAGTTGCTCGACAACACGCACCGTAGAAATCACACAACCTGCGCCATTTACGATTAGTTCTACTATCGAAGACGAAGGCTGCCAAGGCAATAACGGCTCGATTAGCTTAATCATTACAGGCGCGCAAGTTCCTTATAATGTAGCTTGGAGCAATGGCATGACAGGCGCAAGCATTGACGAGCTAACAGCAGCAAGCTACGGCGTGACGATTACAGATGCAGCGGATTGTGAGCAAATCATTAATAACCTTATCGTTAATGATGATTGTAACATCCCAGACCCAGTGACTTCAACCGTGGAAGTAACTATTCCTTTTGAAACACCAACAGAGTTCTGCTTGGATGAAACGATTTTGGAATATCCTGCTACACCAACCATGTCCACTTTCTGTAACTTGGGCAGCCCAATGACAGTAATGGGTACTAGCATTATTGATAACTGTATCACTCTTGACCCAGGGCAAGGATTTAGCGGAACAAGCACCGACCAAATCTGTGTCGTTCATTGCTACTTCAACGAAACGGAAATCTGTGATACGACTTATGTGGTAGTAACAGTTGGTACGCCAGTTTGTGATTTACAAATCACGAATGTTATTGAAAACGATGCAACTTGCGGACAAGCAAATGGTAGCGCACAGGTCATGACTTCGGGCGGTGAAGGTATCTTAACCTACGCTTGGTCAAATGGTTTGACAACTGCTGCTGTTAATGATATTGCATCGGGTACTTACACTCTTACTATTACTGACCAAAACAACTGTGAAGTTATTGCTAATGTAAGCATTAGTAATAGTGCTGCAATGACATTGACAAGCACAAGTGACGCTGCAACTTGCGAAGCAGACAACGGTACTATTGACTTGACTATTACAGGAGGTACACCGAACTTCGCCATCACTTGGAGTGGTACTGCGGGAGGTACAATGAACAATGTAACGAGCAATACACCAACAATTAGCAATTTGCCAGCAGGTAGCTACAACATCACCGTAACCGATGAGAATGGATGTATGTCTGTAACTACTGAAAATGTGGTTGCCGAAAATGGTGACAATACAGCTAATGCAAGCGTTCAAAATGAACCATCTTGTGGTGGCGGTAATGAAGGAAGCATTGAGTTAACCATGACAGGAAGTGGTACTTATAGCATTACTCAAAACGGGAACTTAGTGACGTCAACAGCAACTAGTCCTTACTTAGTGACGGGCTTAAATGCAGGAACTTATACATTCGTGCTAACGGACGAAAACGCTTGTGAAGCAAGCACAACGCTGACCTTGAATGAAATAACAGCAGCAGCTATTACGGCAACTGATGTGAGTACAGTGAATGTAGATTGTGCTGGTGGAAACACAGGAGCAATTCTATCAAATACAGGTGCAGAATATAGCATTTACAGTGGTGTAAACTTCATAGGCAATACGCCACATATGGACTTGATTGCTGGAAATTATACGGTTGTATCTATGGATGGAAATTGCGAAAGCATGATTACCGTAACGATTACTCAACCAGACGCATTGAATGTCAATAGCATGGTAATCGCTGAAGAATGTGATAATGATGCTGGCGCAATTACGCTTAACGTAACAGGCGGTATGTTCCCATACACCTACGCATGGAACGGTACATCAGCTACTACGAATACAGCGTATAACTTGAGCGCAGGCAACTACGACGTAACGGTAACAGATGCCAACAACTGTAATGTCATCTTGACTGCTATTCAAGTAAGTAACGACTGTCCAGACCCAATTTGCAACTTAGCATTAAGTAGCAACACCAATGACGCAACTTGTGGCGAAAACAATGGTAGTGCAGTATTAAATGTGATGGGCAATATTGGCAACTTGACTTATGATTGGTCAGCAAATGTTTCTACTACGAACACGGCTACTGATTTAGCCCCAGGTACTTACAGCGTAACCATCACCGATGAAGTAACAGGATGTGTAGAAAATACAGTTGTCCTTATTAACGGAACGGCTGCTATCTCTGCTAATTTAGTTGCTTTCGATGAAACTTGCGACCAAGAAGGATACATTCAAGTAGAAATCATTGGTGGCACACCAGCATACAATCTTGCTTGGGAAGCTAATGGTTCTTTAGAGAATGCAACGAACTTGACGGACAACAACTTCACTATTCCTAACTTGTCGGCTGGTACCTACAGCGTGACCGTGACGGATGCAAATGGTTGTGAAACAATAGTAGCAACAGTTGTAGAACTAGACTGCGTAGAACCAGTCTGTAACATTGCTGTTACTATGAATACCAATGACGCAACTTGTGGCGAAAATAATGGTAGTGCAGTATTAAATGTGATAGGCAATATTGGCAATTTGACTTATGATTGGTCAGCAAATATTTCAACAACGAATAGTGCTACTGATTTAGCGCCAGGTACTTATGGCATAACAATTACTGACCAAACAACGAACTGTGTCGAAAACGTGGTAGTTAATATCAGCAGTTCTGCTGATATCTCTGCTAACTTAGTTGCCTTTGATGCAACTTGTGACCAAGCAGGACGCATTCAGCTAGAAATCATTGGTGGCACACCAGCATACAATCTTGCTTGGGAAACTAATGGTTCTGTTGAGAATGCAACGAACTTGACGGACAACAATTTCACTATTCCTAACTTGTCGGCTGGTACCTACAGCGTGACCGTGACGGATGTAAATGGTTGTGAAACAATAGTAGCAACAGTTGTAGAACTAGACTGCACGCCAGTTGATTGCGATGAGGTATTCAGTATGGACGTGATAAGTGTCTATACTGATGCAAATGATGAAGCAACAGCTTGTTTACCAACATTAGCAGATGATATTAGCAACTTCGATTTGTTCTTAGATGGTAATAACTACACCGCGCCATTGAGCACTTGTGATATGGATACCTTGATTTTCTATAGTTATGCAATGTCATTCGGTCAAGGTAACTTCGGTCCATACGACGTAACGTGGGACGTAGAGAACAATACCTTCACAGGTGAGGTGCAAAACATGACTGACTTAACGGCTTGGATGAATACGAATGACCCTACTGGTAACTGGGAGTTAGATGCAGCTGCATTTGCAATTAAAGGTGGAGAAGATATGACGGCTTATGCGAACATTAATTTGACGCACACAGCAACGGGTATCAACACCACTATGCAAATCAACTTCACGACAATACAAGGTGGACAAGGTATTGATGTTCAAGGACTTGGTACTCATGAATTGATTGTGATTGACCCAGCCACGGATTGTGCTGATACATTGATTATCAATGTGTTAGAAACAGAAGAGGAAACAATTGCGACCACATCAGAAACAGTAGAATTTACGATTGGAAACACCGAAGATGTAACGAATATTTGTCCTGATTTGGACGAATTAGCTAGCGATATAGAAAGCGTGAATATCTGCAATGAGCCAACTAGCGGTATCATTACTATCGATGCTGATGCTTGTGCGACTTACACGCCATTCAGCAGTTTCACAGGTTTAGACGAATTCTGCATAGTCGTTTGTGACAATACAGGCATCTGCGACACGACTTATGTCTTAATCAATGTAGAATGTCCAAACAACATCTTCGCAGACGAGGCAATTTACTTAGAAACAGCTAATTGTAACTATCCGGCTGAATTCTGTACCGAGATTGCTATCCAAGAAATCTTGGAATACAATATCACCGACAATGGCGCCTCATACAATGGCAATATTACAGGCTGTAACTACCAAAGCTTAGTACGCTTCGGTTACTTTGCAGTACCTGGACAATGTGCAGCAGGACCATATACCGTTAGCTGGTCAGTCAATAATACCGCTTTTGATGGCGAATTTGACAATGTTTACCAATTAGTTGCCTTTATGAATGCAGCTGATTTGGGCGGCAACTGGAGTGTTGACCCATACACATTTAGTGTGATTGGTGGCGACTTGACGAATGATTACACGAGCTTGATTATCAATCACTTAGCTTCTGATTATACGACCGTGTTAGAACCAAACTTGGGTGTTCAGCCACAGCATGCTGCTTTAGCATTAGCTGTTGGAACACACGAATTGACCTTCACGCACTATCTCAGTGGCTGTACAGAAAGCGTAACGGTATATGTGACTTGTCCTGCTCAAGAAGTAGAGACCACAACAGAGGTCATCACAGAAACCATCGTAGAAGGCGATACCGAGACTATTTGCTTAGATATTAGCGAATTGGCTGGCGTAATTGTAAGTATTGATGATGTTTGTTCAAGCAACAACGGAGAGCTTAGCACTTTCACTATCGAAGGCGACAATTGCTTAGCAATAACTGCAATCGAAGCAGGGCAGGAGAGTGCATGTATCGTGATTTGTGATGACCAAGGCGTATGTGATACTACAACTGTAGTCATCAATGTACAAGAGGGCGCATTACAAGCTGCACCAAATGACGACCTAGTCATCATAGAACCAGTAACGACACCTCCAACTACTCCTGATGTTGATTTAGACGACCGTAATAATACGAACACAACTCGTGCCGATGACGTAATCGTTTACTCTGGCTTTTCGCCAAATGGAGACGGTATCAATGACTTCTTTATTATTGAAGGACTAGAAAACTATGCTGACCACCAATTGACTATTTTTAATCAATTTGGTAATGTTGTTTATCTATCAAATAACTACCAGAACAATTGGGACGGTACTTATAGAGGTGAAGCACTAGGGCAAGGGACTTACTTCTATTTATTAGAAATCAATAGTAAGGCAGTAACTGGATACGTTCAAATGACGGGATATATTCAGCTAAAACGCTAAATATAGAATTAGGTAAATAGATATTAAATCTATTACCGATAGCTAATAAATCCAATTGTTTTTAACAGCGCGACTACAAAAAATATAGTAGTTGCGCTGTTTTTATTCGACTTTTATTTCTGATTTTAGTGTAGGTGATACTTTAGTAGTGGAACAAAACTAAATTAAAAATAAGTTACTCAATAACGTCAATCTATTCTTCCTATTCCTTAAGGGGATTTGTAGAGAATAATTTACCACCAGTAAGAAGATTTAAACAAAGAAAAAAAAACCCCTAAAATCGGTTAAATATTAGGATTTGAGACCAAACCGCCTCTCTCGTCTAAAGTCCAAATAACAACCTTAATTTTTTACAAAAATTCAAAATGTTTACCTCCTAAACAGCCTTGTGAAAATATTTAAGACAACTATTTTTTATTGCATAAATGACCATTCCTTAGATAGGCATTTATGCAAACCTGAAAAGCAATAGTTTCGCCTATTGTTTTTTGAACAATAACTTTAACCATGGATAAGATAAATCAATTAGTACCAAATTGTGTCTTTCTAAAACGTAAAGATGCTTATGAAAAAGTAAACATTGCAGATATCCTTTGGATAGAAGCCTGTGGAAGCTCCCTAATGATTATGACCAATGCAAATCGTAAATACCTATTATCTCTTAATCTCAAAAAATTTACCTCACAGATTACTCATGAAATGTTAGTGCGCGTGCATCGTTCCTATATTGTAAATATGATGCAAGTCGAAGCAATTAGAGGGCGACAACTGATGATAAGTGGTAAATCCATTCCATTTAGTGATAGTTATGTGCCGCATATTGAGCATTTATTGCCAGTCGTCAGAACGGCTTAAAATCCTATTTACTTGACGGATTACTTAGGCTAAAATGATAGATAAAATGTACAGAGTGCTTTGTCGTAAATTGCGACAAGGCACTCTTTTTTTGTGCTGTGGCGACCCTTTTTTTAGAAAAAAAAAGCTTTACCAAAAAGGCTTACAAGAACAAATCACCCTTTCACAAGAACAAATCAGGGCTTTGTGAAACTAAGTTGTTGAAGCGATGGAGATGTCTTTGTTTTGTGGTATAATTAGTTGATAAGTAGCTGACAAACAGTAGCTTATGAATTGAAATGAAAAATTAGTTAACCATTAAAGTAAAAGAAAATGAAAAATCAATCGGTAAAAACAGCAACAACAAAAAATGTAAAAGACTTCCAAAAATTTGCTATCAAAGCAAAAGCACAGAAGGAAGTGAAAGGTGGGGTAATCATCGAAGATGCTGTGGTGATTTAACGACTAAGTTGTAACAAAAGAATTGTTTGTAGATAAA
The DNA here is from genome assembly GCA_947561585.1 of Caprella mutica. NCBI lineage: Eukaryota > Metazoa > Arthropoda > Malacostraca > Amphipoda > Caprellidae > Caprella > Caprella mutica. Next base: position 264,506 of record CANNZV010000267.1, read on the forward strand.
TAAATGCTTTAGAAGAAAAAATGTAAGTATCGACTAATGAACCGTAAAGCGGACGGGAAACTCAAAGCCCTCCAAATGACGGAGTTATTTTTTCGCTGCTGCTAAATTTCATATATAGAATTTTTATTTACAAGTAAGACTAAAACAAAATTGTTACCCATATTTGAAAGGATAGAAGATGAAATCTTCTATCCTTTTTTTTGGTTTAGGAACGTTGAGTGTACTCCGAAAAGTCATTTAGATAGGATTGTACTGGATTTTATAATTTTTTAATGCGCTAATAATCAGTGTTTTACAAATAAATTAATCCTGTGTAAGTCTATTAATTCTGTTTAATTTTACATTTCGGAGTGCACCCATCATTCCTTAGTCATACCGTTTGTGGCGTAACCTATAATTCATTGATTTCATTTAAGAGTGTTGATTTCATAAAAAAGGTAGGAGAAGCTTTTATTTTACTATGAAGAACTAATTTATGTTGAGCAATGTCTCTTTTATTCAGTTTGACACGAGCAATTCGTAATAATATTCGAGAATATTTTAGATAAAACTCTTTTTGATCATGCTCAAATTTTATACTTCTAGATATAAATTTATAAAATGAATTGACTTGATAAACTAAGTTGTCAAAGCCATTTTCATCTATTTTGAAAGCAGCATAAGCAGCTCTAATACTCAATACTTTTGCTCTTAGTTTATATATTTCATTTGTGAATTGAACAGACTGTAAATGAATAATTGACTGTTGATAATCTTTTTTATTAAAATATAAGTAGGCTGTGACTAGATTGACTGCATTTTCTCGGACATGAGCAGCAAGATAAGGAGCATATGTCTTAATGAATTGTTCTGTATATTTAAATTCTCCAACGGAAGAGCTAATCAATGCTGCGTTTGTGAATGTCATTTCATTTAAGCTATTTTGGTCAAGTGCAATATCGTTTTTAAATGCAAATTGGTAAATATTACAACAAAGCACTTTGGCATTTAAGTCACCTGTATTGCCTATTTTTATGCTAATATTAGCCATGGAAATAAAAATAGTACGCTGTTCTCTTTCCGAAAAAATAGTATAATGTGCTTTAAAATAATCAAAACAAATTTGTAAGGCATCAATGCTAGGCTGTTCGTAGCATTGAATGAGTTTATAATAGATTTGCACCAGAGAAGACTCTAGCTCAATAGGTAAAATACGGGACAACAAATCATCTAAACGCGCTTTTTGTAAAGCAGAATCACGTACTTTAGAGTGTGAAAATCCTTCAACAATAAACTTCAAATCCGTTAACTTACCCAGTTCTTTTACCCATTTTGCAGGTTTATCCATATAAGAAAATGTATTGTCAGTCTTTGTCGAAACCATACCAAATTGCTCATCATAAAGTATTAAAGCTTCCGATAATCCTGCTATACCATTGGTCGCTTTACGGCTTACTAATTTTTCTAAATTGTTCAATGCGTTTATATAATCAGCCGTCATCTTTCGAGCATGAAAAGCATTGGCGCGCGTCCGAGCATTTAGTTTGGGGTCATTTCTTAGTTCCATCTGCATCATGAAATCTTCCACTAATTTGGAGGCGCGATGCATCAAATTAGTAATTTTTTTCAGGTTGTAGTCCGTATCCGGCCAGACGGCAGCATGTATTGCCTCCTTAGTTAATTCAGGAGAACTAAAAGACGATTGAAAATGAGCAAGAAAACGAAAAAGGTGTATTAATTTGGGCGTTTGATTGAAAAAAGGAGATGCTACAAAGCGTTCTAAGTGGCGAAATTCACTAGAATTGAGCTTTTCTAATAGGTAAAATAGACGAAATTTTTGCATTGATTTGGGCAAATGTATAAAAGTGGATATTTTTATTTTGTTGTAAGTAGTTGAAAATCAGTTATTTACTTAGTTTTAATCAGTTATTTTATGTAAAATTAATAAAAATAAGATGGGTAATTGCTAAAAAATGTCTAAAAATGTAAGTTTTTTTGCGTTTACCTTTGTGCTATTATTAAAGGTTAATCACTTGAAATTTTATAATTTTGAGAACGGGTTTTTATTAAACTATTAAACTAATAAGCTAAATTCCATAATTTCAAGTAATCAATAAATTGTAATTGCTTATAAAACACCCTTAAGAAAGATTGCTTAAAATTTAACAATCTAACTTAAACACAAGGACTATTTTAAAATGAAAAGACTATAAGTTAACCCTTAGTCTGCGTCGAATGGATAACGTCGGCTAGTATCTTCAGATACAAATTTATCACTTAAATTTCTGCGCAGGGCGATCTTTCTTTAAAATATCCGAAACCATGTCTTTAAAAATTATCTAAAACGTTCCGAACGTTTGACACTTCCTCATATTGCTTAGGCTGTATTAGGGAATGCGCATTACACAGAGTTTTGTTTTGCGCATTTTTTTATGCTCCAAACCCTGATTTTGTAAAGGATGAAAAAACAAGCCCGTCCAGATGGCCAACTTGTTGTTTCATCTACACGAAATCAGGCTTGTTGCTTTATCTTTACTTGTTTCTATTACCAAATAAAAGGCTGCCAATTCGTACCATTGTACTACCTTCTTCGATTGCCAATTGATAATCGCCTGACATCCCCATTGATATTTCTTTAAAGGACTCTTCTTGAGCAAATTTAGCCGCTTTTAGGCTGTCAAAAATAGCCTTCAATTTTCGAAATTCCTGCCGCACTTGTACCTCATCATCAGTAAAGGTCGCCATACCCATGACACCACAAATACGAATGTTCTTCAAGTGCACAAATACAGCACTATTCAGCAATGCTAAGCCAGCTTCTGTGCTACTTAGACCAGATTTACTAGCTTCTTCAGCAATATGAAATTGCAAAAGAACATCAATCGTACGTTCATTTCGACTTGCCTGTTTATCAATTTCTTCTAACAAACGCAGGCTATCTACCGAATGAATAAGCGACACAAATGGCGCAATATACTTGACTTTATTGCGCTGTAAATGCCCAATTGCATGCCACTGAATATCCTTAGGCAAAGCAGCGTACTTTTCTTCCAATTCTGGCACTCTATTTTCTCCAAAAATACGTTGACCCGCCTCATACATCTCCTGAATTTGAGCAATAGGCTTCGTTTTACTGACTGCAACTAGTGTAGTTTTACTAGTCTTTAATTCAAATATTATTTTTTTTAACATAAAATATACGTTTTGTGGACGATTTGTAGCCGCGAAGTTAGCTTTTCTCCAAATTTGCTTTATCTTTCGCTTGCTAAAGATTTATTTTTTTTAATATTAGTGACATCGCAATAGTCATTCTTGGTTTAATTGGAAGGGCGTGAAGTGGTGTTACCAGTTCTTTTCACTTAAAGAACTGGACGTTAATTAAACACCCTTTTTTAGCGAAATGACTGGTAACACCACTTTGTTACTGAGTAAATGTCGCCGCCGTAATAAACAATAGTCAATATACAATAGTCAATAGTCAATATACAATCGACAATATACAATTAAGAAAATGGCAGTTCCAGAAAAAATAAACCCATCCGACCGATATAAGTTCAAAGAATTGAGAGTCTATTCTTCCACAGAATGGCTAGCAGACAATAAGAAAAAATACCGTCAAGTGTTTGATAGACACGAGACAGGGCACGTTTATGCAGAGTTGTCATTTCACAATAAACTCTACGACCAAGTCGATTGGGAAGTCAATATAGAATTGAAATGTTATGCAGTGCGGCGATCAAAAAAAGAATTATGTCACCTGCAATTCAAAAAATCCATCAAGCAATATGAGCCCATTGGCTACATCCGAGAAGGTTGGGGCAATAAAGCGGCAGGCGCATTCTGGAAGAAAGGCACTTATTTTTGGGAAGCCTATATGGATGGAGAGTTAGTCGGCACAAAATATTTCTATATAGAGGATGCTGGCAAGGATTTTCGGAAAAAAGATAACCCATTTTTGTCCGTCGAAAGCCTGCGTCTATATGAAGGACCATTTGATGATTTGACAGAGACAGAGCGTATTTATGGAAAGCAATTTAAGCAAGACGATACCCGCTATATTTATGCTGAAATTACGCTGCGGAATAAATATCCTGGCAAGTCGTGGCAATGTGAATTGTTTGCCAAATTCTACAACGATGCCAAAGAATTGAAAGGGCAGGTCGTACGCCTACAAAAGATAACTGAAAAAGACGATTTAATCACGATAACGGCAGGGTGGGGCACCAATGTCCGTGGCTCATGGCGGGTAGATAGATATACTTGCGAAGTTGTGTTTATGAATAAATTGCTGGCTATCATCCCTTTTGAAGTTGGTAAACAGTTTGAGGCAGGTATCAATTCGGTCTATATGCCGGATAAGAGTGCCCCCATGATTTTTATGCCACAAGAAGATTTACAAGCCACCTTTGAGGAAGTCATGGAGCGAATGGATGCCCTTGTAGGTCTAGACCATATCAAGGCGCAGGTGCGTGATCATTCACAGTATATTAAATTTTTGCAACTGCGCAAAGAACGTGGATTTAAAGAGGAAGAAGAGGTCAATATTCACTCTGTATTTATCGGAAATCCAGGTACAGGCAAGACGACGGTGGCGCGTCAAATTGGCCGTTTGTACCAAAAAATGGGCTTACTCAGCAAAGGGCATGTGCATGAAGTAGATAGAGTTGATTTAATCGGTGAATATATCGGTCAAACTGCCCCGAAAGTAAAAGCAGCCATCGAAAAATCACGCGGAGGCGTCTTGTTTATTGACGAAGCCTATTCGCTTATTCGTTCGCCAGAAGATACCAAGGATTTTGGGCGCGAAGTCATCGAAATATTGGTCAAAGAAATGAGTAGTAGTCGCCACGATTTTGCCGTCGTAGTCGCTGGTTATCCAAAAGAAATGAAGCAATTCATGGACAGTAATCCGGGCTTGAAATCTCGGTTTAAGCAAATCTATGAATTTGAAGATTATTTGCCACAACAACTCATCTTAATAGGCGAATATGCTGCCGAAGAAAAGGGCGTAAAACTCACCGACGAAGCGCGTGCTAAGCTTTACGAAATTATCGTAGATGCTTTCCGAAATCGTGACCGTTCCTTTGGCAATGCGCGTTTTGTGCATGATATTATCGAAAAAGCGAAAGTCAAAATGGGCTTGCGAGTTATGGAATTAGAAAATCCAAGAGAACTCCCGCCGTCTATTTTAGAGACGATAGAACTGAAGGATGTTGAGAAAATCAACTTCAAATACAACCGCGAAGCACCAGAAATTCCGGTGGACGAAAAACTGCTCGAAGAAGCACTCCGCGAGCTTAATCGCATGATTGGAATGGTGAAAGTGAAGGAGCAAATTATGGAGTTAGTCAGCCTCGTACGATTCTATCGCGAGAGCGGAAAAGATGTATTGAATAACTTCTTTTTGCACACGGCGTTCATCGGAAATCCGGGTACTGGAAAGACAACAGTGGCGCGTATTCTGACCAAAATATATCGCGCCCTTGGCATGCTAGAACGCGGGCATATGGTAGAAACCGACCGGCAGGGTTTAGTTGCGGGCTTTGTGGGACAAACAGCTATTAAAACTACTGAAAAAATAGACGAATCAAAAGGAGGAGTGCTTTTCATAGATGAAGCTTACGCGCTCTCTGAAAGACGTGGCAATAATGACTTTGGTGGCGAAGTTATCCAAACCCTATTGAAGCGAATGGAAGACCATCGAGGCGAATTTTTTGTCTTCGTAGCTGGCTATCCAGACAATATGGAAGCCTTCTTGAAAGCTAATCCAGGCTTGAATTCTCGCTTTGATAAGCTATTGAGTTTTGAAGATTATTCGCCCGAAGAATTGCTCGATATTGCCATCTTAATGTTCCACGAAAAAGGCATCAAATTAATGGACGATGCCAAGAAATATTTGCAGAACTATTTGACTTTTTTGCACGAATATCGCGACAAATACTTTGGCAATGCGCGTGCTGTACGCCAAGTAGTAGATGAAGCCGAAAAACATCAAAATCTTCGTCTTGCTGCTCTGCCAATGGAAGAGCGCGTGAAAGATGGCATCAATATTTTGACGCTACAAGATGTACAACATTTCCGTATGGATAATGATGATTTTATATTCAATAAGAAGACCATTGGCTTTCGTAAAGGACAGCGAAAGGGGAGTAATTAGTACAAATTAGTGCTTATAATACACGGAAAATGTTCAGTAGTCTTGTTAAGGTTGCTGAACATTTTTTGTTTAATAGCTAACTATATAGGATTAGACATGGATTGGACAGAGACGAAACGGATTTAAGTAGGTCGAGTACGAATTTAGTTGTGTTACATGCTATATTTGCTTAAATTTACTCGCAAGTTGGCTTTGTGAAATGAGAATGCTTATTGCCATTCAAAAAGAGCTTTACAAACACCAAAATACAGCAAGCAGTAGTAATTTTTCAACAAAATGAATGATTATGGCAAAATGGATTGGCTTATTTCTCCTGATACATATTCTCTCTATTTTACTTTTAATTGCGCTATCCGCTGTGGATGTTTTTAATGACGGAATAGATTTCGTTCTCAAAATACATGCAATATTTGTCCTCTTATTAAGCTTTTATTTTTTTCTGAAAAAAGATCAGACAAAAGCATGGGCAAATATAATTGCCTATCTAATTACGCTGATTATTGGCTTGGTCGTATTCATCCTACTATTTCTACAAGGCGGCTATATGAACTGAAAACTTTCCAATATTTCATAATGTTTTGAAGATACCGCACAATTCTTCATTCCTAATTTTTAATTAATCACATGCACCAACCGCCACAATTTCAACTCACCGATGTCAAAACCATCCACGAATTTATTGAAAATAACGGCTTTGCTATTCTCGTATCACAGCAAAGTGGACAGCTATTAGCGACACATATACCGTTGATAATGAGCGAATTAGCTGACGGGCGACAAGTCTTGCAAGGACATATCGGTAAAGCTAATCCACAATGGAAACAATGGACTTCGGGCGAAGAAGTCCTCGCCATTTTTAGCGGACCACATGCCTATGTTTCTTCCTCTTGGTACGACCATTTGAATGTACCAACTTGGAATTATATAGCGGCTCATATTTACGGAAAATTACGTATCATAGAAGGGGAAGAGTTGGTCCAATCCATGCAAGTATTGGTCGATAAATACGAAAAAGGACGTGAAAATCGCTTTCATACCAGCGATTTATCGCCCCAACGTATGAAGCGAGAATTGCGTGGCATAGTAGGTTTTGAAATTGAAATAACACGGGTGGAAGCAGCTCAAAAACTAAGTCAAAATAGAAATGAAAAGGACTATCAGAATATTATTGCGGAGTTAGAAAAAGAAGAAGACACGGCCGCGAAAGAAGTAGCAAAAGAGATGAAAAAACGAACTTAGTTTTTGAATTTTCAGATATGTTATTTTTGCAAAAATGATATATCTAAACACTTTCGCAAGTAAATCGTACTTCGCAAATCGAAAATGCCTCCAATCGCTATCCCAATATTCAGGTATTTATAAGTGTTTAAAATAAAAAGTAACAATCTCGCACTGTTTTTGCAGCGAAATGACTAGAAATCGGGTCTAGTTCATAACTGCCTCCCACCTCGATTTTTTATAAAGGAATAAACACAGCAATTTAATTTTTTAAACCTCCCTTTTTGGCTGCTTTTTTGCAGTTATTTATTTTTTATTACCTAGCTATTCTTCTGCTTGAATTAAGTAATCGAAATTAAATAAACTTACATTTTAACTTACTTTTTTTCCTGCTAAAAAACATAAAAAATAGTTCCGTAGTTACAAGGGGCTATACAAGGATTTTTTGAATGCTTCAGAAGAAAAAATAGCGACGTTAAATCAATATTCAGTCTAGCATCTTCTCGTGAAAATTAATCAAAAGACACTCGTACGATGAGCAAATTATTATTATTCAAAATATTGAAAATCAGTTGGTTAGCCTGTTTTTTTACAACTTGTTTTTTTTCGGCTAATGCCCAATTCGAAGCAGCATCGGGTACTTACGAACCCTACAATCCCGAAACACTTATCCGTAATGTTTTACTCGGCGAAGGAGTGGAGGTGTTGAATGTGCAATTTGACGGAAACGAAGCCGCCACTGGCTATTTCAATAAAGGAATGGATGTCATTGGAATAGACCAAGGTATAGTACTCACGACGGGTGTCGTGGAAACACAAGGTGCTAATATCGGCATTGTAGAACCCGGTTCGACAGAAGCTTCTGCTAATAACAATAGTGTCGCAAGCGACCCAGACATCATGCAATTAGCGGAAGGAACGGATGTTTTTAACCTCACCAAATTTACGATTACTTTTGTGCCTTCTTCCGACCAATTGAGCTTCAATTACGTCTTTGCTTCCGAAGAATATCCTGAATTTGCTTGTACTGCTTACAACGATATTTTCGGCTTCTTCATCAGTGGGCCGGGCTTTTCGGGCGGCTTCGAAAATGGCGGCGAAAACATTGCGCTTATTCCTGGTACCAACTTACCAGTAACAATCAATAATATTCACCCCATCAATCCTGCCAATGGTTGTGCTGCCGAATTTGAAGAATTCTTCAATGACAACGACGGTACGGCAAATTTTCCCGTTTATGATGGCTATCTGAATACTTTTACGGCACAAGCAACGGTCGTACCTTGCGAAACTTATACCATCAAATTGGTCATTGCTGACCTTGGCGATTCGCAACGGGATAGCGGGGTGTTTTTTGAAGCTAAATCCTTCAATTCCAAAGGCTTATCAGTTAATGCTCAAACCAATTCTATTGATGGAACAGTCGTGGAAGGGTGTACTGAGGGCGCCTTTGTCATTAGTGTGGACGAGCCTGCAACACAAGATATTCAGCTTGATTATACTTTCATTGGAACAGCGCAAATTATAAATGACTATACTTTCTCCCTGATGCCAGTGCTGCTTCCAGCAGGGGCAACTTCGGTAGAAATTCCGATTATTCCTTTGGAAGATGGCATTGTAGAGGATATCGAAAGTATCGGATTAGATATTCAAATTAATGACTGTACGCGCGATACTTTTTGGCTGTATATCCGCGATACAGATTTGATAAGTCCTAATTTAGGCAATGATACCACCATATGCCTTGGCGAATCGCTGCAATTAGATGGCGACATTAATTATCCTAACCCACCAAACACCGTTTTTACCTCCACTTTGGCTCCACAAATTGTGCCTTCTCCTTCTGGAAATAATCCACCAATACCCATATATATGCCAGTGGACGTGGATGGTATTTTTCCGCCAGATTTGCGTCCGGGTTTAATTCAGTCGGTTTGTATGAATATTCAGCACAGTGTAGATGAGGATTTGGATGTGTATTTATTTTCGCCCGGCGGGCAATTTATTCCACTCACCACCGACAATGGCGAGACCGGAAACAACTATGAAAATACTTGCTTCACTCCAACTGCCGCAGACGATATTACGGGCGGTTTTCCGAATGCACCTGCAAGTATGGCTCCATTTACAGGCAACTTTCAGCCGGAAGGCAATTGGACGGATTTATATTTTGGCGACAGCCCCACCAACGGCACTTGGCAACTATTAGCCCTCGATGATGAAACGGCTTTTAGTGGTATTTTACAAGATTTTACCATCACTTTTAATGCACCTGCAAGCATTATTTATGAATGGTTGCCAACTACAGATTTGACTTGTGCGGATTGCCCAAACCCAATCGCAACTCCTTCTGTCACAACGACTTATACGCTCACTATTACCGATGCATATGGCTGTTCAGTAAGTGATGAAATAACGATAAATGTCATTGACACCTACGATGCGCCTGTCGTCTCGTGTACCAATATCACTACCGATGAAATCACCTTTACTTGGAATGAAGTAGACTTTGCCAATGCCTACGAAGTTAGCATAGATGGGATGAACTGGATAACGCCCAATGATACAGACACTTCTCATATTGCCACAGGTTTGAGTTTGGGCGAAAGCGTGACTTTACAAGTGCGTGTACTTGGCGAATGTAATGCGAACGTTGGCGAAACGACTTGCCAAACGCTTGATTGTACAACTTTAAACATTAATATTACTTTGCAAAATGTAAGTTGTAATGGCGGAAATGACGGCGAAATTCATCTTACAGTAGATGGCGGAACAGCTCCTTATACTTTCGCCTTGGGCGCAGAAACGAATATGACAGGCGATTTCATGAACTTAATGGCAACTACACATAATGTACTCATCGTGGACGGATTGGGCTGTGAGACAAGTGTGCCACTTCCTATTACAGAACCAGTTGCACTGATGAGTAATCCAGTTTTAATCAACGACATTGACTGCCAAACGCCTGTAGGCAGTGCTACCGTCACGGTTTCGGGGGGCGCTTATCCTTATTTTTATAATTGGAGCAATGCACAAAGCGATAGTATTTTTACGACCATGACGGGCGGCGAATTTCAAGTGACGATTTCTGATGTTAATAATTGTCAAATATTCGATACCATAATCATTAATGAAGAACCGACCCAGGTTTTCGATGCGCCAATGGTGACTTGTACCAATATCACTATGAGTACAATTACATTTATTTGGAATGACCAGCCCAACAATATGGGCTACGAAGTCAGCTTAGACGGCATGACTTGGACGGCACCAAATGACAGTAATATATCGCATATTATTTCTGGCTTAAGTTTGGGCGAAAGTGTGACGCTATTTGTACGCGCTTTAGGCGATTGTGCAGACATAGGCGAAGCTACTTGCGAAACCCTCAATTGCACACCACTAAGCATTGATGAAATGCTACAAAACGTAAGTTGTAATGGAGGTAATGATGGCGAAATACATCTCTCAGCAAGTGGTGGAACGATGCCTTATACCTATACTTTAGGCATGGAAACCAATATGACAGGCGACTTTTTGAATATAACTGCCAATACGCATAATGTGATAATCACAGATGCTGCAGGCTGCGAAACCACGCTCGTAGTAACGATTATAGAACCGATGCCTTTGCTCAGTAATCAACTGATTATCAACGATATAGATTGTCAAAATACGATGGGAAGCGGCACAGTAACGGTCTCCGGTGGTACTGCACCCTATAGCTTTAATTGGAGCAATATGCAGACCGATAGCATCTTGACCACGATGACGGCAGGCGAATTTTATGTGACGATTACAGATTTAGAAAATTGTGAAACATTAGATACTCTTATCATTAATGAAGCAGCAATGTTAGCTGCAAATGCCGCTAGTACAGGTGCATGTGGCGGTAGCGCTACTGGCACAGCTTGGGTAGAAATGACGAGTGGGGTAGCGCCATTTAACGTGCTTTGGGACGCCAATGGCGGCAATGCAACCACCGACACTATTCAAAATCTAATGCCCGGAAATTATCAAGCAACCGTCACTGATGCCAATAACTGTGAAGTAATTGTGCTAGCAATGGTCAATGAATTTGACAATTTTACACTGACCACTGGCACTACTGACGACGATTGCAGCGGCACTCCAAATGGCACAGCAACAGTCATCATCAATGGTGGTTCGCCTGAATTTATCTATGCTTGGAGTGATGCAGCCATGCAAAATACACCCGTAGCTATGAATTTAGCCGCAGGCATTTACGAAGTTACGGTTACAGATATAAATGGCTGTAACAATATTGCGACCGCAGTAGTCAGTACTCCAACAGAGCTATCTATCGACGATTTAAGTGCAACAAATGCCACTTGCAATGGCGGCAATAACGGCACAGCTACCGTGCTAACAAGTGGCGGTTCAGGCAACTTCACTTATGAATGGAGCAATATGCAGGATACGCCAACAGCAACAGGGTTGACCGCAGGAAGCTACGCTGTCACTGTTTTTGATGAGGCAGGTTGTAGTGTAACGGGTACTATTGAAGTCGGCGAAGGCGCAGCAATGAACCTTGATTTTGCAGTAACGAATGTACTTTGTGCCAATGACGACAATGGCGCAATCGACCTCACTGTGACGGGCGGCGACGGCAATTATAGCTACAATTGGAGCAATGCTGCAATGACGCAAGATTTGACCAATATTTCTGCAAATCAATACTTTGTAATCGTAACCGATGGCAATGGCTGTGAAATGACTGGCGACGCAACCGTAATGACAACTGCACCTATTGAACTAACTTTTACGACTTCAGAAGTCTCTTGTTATGACTACGAAGATGGCGAAATATCGGTAGCTGCATTGGGCGGTCAAATGCCTTACACTTACGCTTGGTCAAATAGCGAAACGACGAATACAATAAGTAATATTTCAGCCGGAAACTACATGCTAACCGTCACAGATGCTAATGGCTGTGGCGTAATCGAAAACGTAGAACTCGCGGAGCCTCAGTTGTTTGCTGCAACAGTAGAAGCAATAATGCCGAGCTGTTTTGGCGATAATGATGGTAGCTTAATAGTCACCACTATTGGCGGAAATCCAGATTATACGTATAGCTTAAATGGCATAAATTTCACCAGCGAAAACACTTTTGATAACCTCCCATCGGGCTATTTCGACCTCTATGTCGAAGACGGCAATGGTTGTCTGTTTGATAGCTTAGATTTATACCTCGACCAACCTAGCGAATTTGTCGTAGAAGTGGGAGAAGACCGCACCGTAGAGTTGGGCGACCGCGTAGAATTGGAAGCTTTGTTAAGCGATGGAACGACAGGAATAGATTTCCTTTGGACAACGGCAGAAAACATTGAATTAAGTTGTTATGACTGTTTTAATCCAGTCCTTTTCCCAGAGTTGAGCAGCACTTTACAAGTGCTTGCAACTGACCAAAATGGCTGTACTTCTAGCGATGCATTAACCATTTATGTAGATAAAAACTACCGTTTATATGTACCCAATGCATTCTCTCCCAATGCAGACGGCATGAACGATTTATTTATGCCATATGGCAAAGAAGGTATTCATATCAAGACCTTCAAAGTATTAGACAGATGGGGAGATTTAGTATTCACGGCAGATGATTATTTGCTCGAAGAAGGGCGTTTTGCTTGGGATGGTATGTTCCGTGGTAAAGAGGCAAAAGCAAATGTTTATACCTGGTATATTGAGGCAATTTTTCAGGATGGCGAGCATGTATTGTTTAAGGGAGATGTGACTTTGATACGATAAATGAATAACAAATAAAAATCTTTTAGCGCGCCTTTTTCCTTTTCGGGAGAAAGGCGCGCTTGTTTTTACTGCAAAAATAAACCCTACTAAGCAACGATGAAAAAATAAGTTAAGTACCCGGACACATTTATTCGTGGAATTTTAGGGCTAAGATTTTTTCGATAGTTTTTCTTAAAAAATCCTTGCATAGCCTACGTTACGGAAGTATTTTTTTAGGAAAAATAACGGAAAAAGATAGTTCTAAAAACCGATAATAAATGTGTCCGGGTACTTAAGTACCCGGACACATTTATTCGTGGAATTTTAGGGCTAAGATTTTTTCGATAGTTTTTCTTAAAAAATCCTTGCATAGCCGTAGTTACGGAACTATTTTTTTGGAGAAAAATAGCGGAAAAATATCCTCTCAAAATGTCCATAATATAAATAGGGGCATGTACTTATAACATCTTGCTCTTTCTTTTGGTCTTATTTTTTACTTTAAAATCAGCCTGCCCATTGTGGTCAAAGAACCTTTTAAAGTAAACCTAAGCCCAAAATAAATTCGCCTGCCCACTGTGGTCGAAATCATGAACTTATTCTTTGAGCCTTACTAAACCGAGAGTCGCTGATTATTGCTGCTATCCTTATTTTAATCAATTATATTAAAAATATTTTGGTCAACCAATTTATTATTCTAACTTTGTTTTACAAAATATTGGTTAACCAATATTTTGGTCAACCAATGTTGCTTACAAAGGTTTTAATAAAAACTAAAACTTCTTTTAATTATTATTGAATTCAAACTAACCAGTACAAAGTGTATGCACAACTTAAATCCTAGTTAAAACGACTTGCTCTCAATTAGGCATATTCTTATGTCATTCTTACCTCGACTTTAGCCATTTAAGCAGCTCTTGCTGCCATAAAAGCTAAATGATTGATAATGAGTTCTTTAATATTTTCACAGTTGCTATTTTTAGCCGACTGTAAATTAAATTGATACCTCCATATTCTATATCTGACGCTATGCAGTGCATCAGAGAAGGTTGGAAGTTGTTTTTTGTACCAAGCTGTAGGAAAAATGTTCAATTTTTCTTTTTCTTGGAGTATATCAGCCCATAAAGTGACTATACTAAACATAGCCATTAAGGCTGGAGTTGTTCGTGCAATACTTTTATCAGACCATTGTCTTTGTGTTTCTACACCCAAATGCGCACGAACTTCTTCAAATGTAACTTCTACACTCCAACGTTTAAGAAAATGTTCTACAATCGTAACTGTAGGCATTTCTAAATCGGTACAAGCCACAACCGAAGGGTCTAATTTACCTTCTGGGTCTTTAAGTAAGACCCATTTAAGATTAACCAAAGGTTTACCGCCTCTATACCAAACGGAAGTGCCAGAACAAATGAGCATAGGTTTATTCTTTTCTCCGTACCACTCAGAAAAAATAAGCTTTTGCCATTCAGTGCTTGGGTCGTCATATCTCTGCTGTAGTGAAACTTGCTTTTCACCTTTGAGAGGAGGTCTTCCTAATGGTTTTTCTCCTTCAGGATAAACGGGAGCAAAATCATACAAGGCTGCATTCATACGGAAGCGAACAATCCATGTTTGAAACTGACAAACTTGACTCAACAACTCCATGACGGCATAAGAGCCGTCTGCAACAACAATACACTTAAAGTCTGAAAACCAACGGTTTATCACTTTGGCGATTTGCAAAGACCAGTCGCTTAACTTCTTATGTCTTTTACCTCTTTGCTTATTGTAGCGTTCAGAAGGAGCTAAAATTGATAAAAAAGGTAAAGCCCATAATCGTTGTGCCCAAGAAACAGGTGTCAGTAGCATTACACAAACCCAACGTAATCCGCTACACTTTACGAAGTGACCTTTACTTGATCTGACCGCGTCTCTGTATATGCCGCGTGCTTTTATATTTGTGCCCCAACGACGTTCAATAGTTTCATCTATTCCAAAAACAAGAGTTTTGGTATCTTTAAAAAAGCGTTTAACAATTAAACGACCCAAATATTTTGAACATTTAAAAGAACTCCATTGGGCACGACTCAAAACGCGATGGTATAAATCCCAACGTTTCGTATCAGATAAATTAAGGGTACGCAATATGCCGCAAACGGTTCTTTTACCTTGTGTCAATATTGCGCCCAATAATAAAATAATCGCTCGACGATAAATTTTATTTGAAAATGTCGAAGAAAATACGGACATTAATTCCGTGAACTCAGGTGGTACTATAAACATATTTTTGCATTGTGGTTAATACAAAAATTGTAAAAAGACCTCTTGGGTTCATTTTTCCTATTTCAAATGGCTAAAGTCGAGCTTACTTAATGTAATAAAATCAAAATGAATTTAAAAACGAACTTAACATTAATGATGATACTGCTACTGAATGTATCATTATTTGCACAAGACAGTTATACGTTGTCCGGTAATGTATCGGATGCCGATAACACTCCACTCATTGGAGTCAATGTTTTAGTGGCGAACACCTCATCTGGAACAGTTACAGATGTGGATGGAAATTATCAAGTAAAAGTCAGTAATGGTGATGTATTAGAATTTTCTTACACAGGATTCACCACTCAATCTATCACGATAAGTGATCAAAAAACACTCAATGTTACCCTTCAAGAAGGGACTTTATTAGACGAGGTAGTCGTAGTTGGTTATGGCTCTCGGAAAAAATCGCACAATACTGGTGCTATTGCGCAGGTAGGCGGAGCTGATATAGCAGCTATTCAGGCTACTCGTGTAGATGATGCTTTGGCAGGTAAATTGGCGGGTGTTTTAATTCAGAATCAAGATGGCGCGCCTGGTGCAGACCCAAAGATTCAAATTAGAGCAGCTTCTTCTATTTCAGGTGCTTCAAATCCCCTAATTGTTGTGGATGGATACCCGATTTCAGGAAGTTTGGCTACTGTTAATCCAAACGATATTGAAAGTTTGGAAGTATTAAAAGATGCTGCTTCAGCTGCTATTTATGGTTCTAGGGGCGCAAATGGCGTTATTCTAGTGACCACCAAAAAAGGAAAGTCAGGTAAAGCTAGTTTCAGTTATAATGCTTACGCGAGTACTTCTAGTCGCTATGTAAGGGATAATATAACTCAGACATCTTCAGAATGGGCTAGTACAGTAGAAGCGGGTATAGCTGATGGTACTTTTGATGTTTCGGAAGTAGATCCAGCTTTATTAGACTATAGATTAAATGCCTTCAAAAATTCACCAGGTGTAGTAAATGTGGAAGATTGGTTGTTCCAAAATGGTAATAGCATGAGCCACAACTTCAACATGAGCGGTGGTACTGATGATGTAAATTACTTTGCTTCAGTTGGTTATTTAGACGCAGAAGGTATTGTTATCACTCAAGGTTTTGAGAGATATAATGCACGCTTGAATGTGGATGCTAAATTGGGTAAAAAATTCAAAACGGGTGTAAATTTCAATGGTTTTGTATCTGATAGAGATATCGTAGCGCATGACCAACGTGATTTATTGAGAGCGTATAGCGTTCACCCTATTTACCACACAGCAGAATCTATTGCATTCGTTCAAGACTTAGACCGCCAAGCACAAGAATTAGGATTGGCTGGATTTGACGAAGGTTTTAGAGGTGGTGATGCACCTTGGAACAATAGTATCCAAACATTGGAGCCTGGTATGTCAGCACAAGACTGGCACTATGGTAGAAGTGGTAATGGTATTGGTGGATCTGGAGATGCTGGCCCTGCTACTAAATTGGATGCGGCAGACCAATGGCAAAAAACGCTTTTCGGTAATGTTAGCTCCTACTTACAATACAGCATCGTAGAAGGTTTGAATGTAAAAACGGTTCTTGGTGGAGACATCAGAGATACACGCGATTTTTATTCTCAAGGATTAGAAGCAGACTCTAGAGCACGTACTACTCAAACAGACTTGGATAGAACGAATGTTAAAAGAGCTTCTGTTTTAAGTGAAACTACCTTGAATTATACGAAAGAAGTGGGTAGCCATGACATCGGCGCTGTAGCTGGTGTTGAATTTCAAAACTTTTATATCACAGGACTTCAATTAAGAGGTACCAATGTACCTTTTGGCCAGCCTTTTAATTATGGCTTGTTAGATCCAGCAGATATTTCTATTTCGGAGAGAGCCGAAACGATTTCAAGAAGAAGTGTTTTTGGACGTATTAACTATGCTTATGACAATCGTTACTTAGCGTCTGTATCTGTCAGAAGAGATGGTGACTCACGTTTTGGTGCGAATAATAAATTTGCAACATTCCCAGCAGTTTCTTTGGGTTGGAATGTACACAATGAAGCCTTCTATAACTCCGACTTTTTGACGGATTTGAAACTACGTTTCAGTACAGGTTCTTTAGGAACTACGGCTTTCTTGGGGGCTTACAATTCATTGAGTCTTTTGAACCCTCAAGCATCTATATTTGGAACTGCATTTTTAATTCCTAACGATATTGCAAATCCAAATTTAACTTGGCAAACGAATACAGAGACTAACTACGGTATCAATTTAGGTTTCCTTGGTAACCGCTTCACATTAGGTGTAGACTATTACACATCTAATATTGAAGATATCTTAATTAGACAAAGTGTTTCGGAAGTATTAGGTACAACTTCTATCGCTCTTAACTCTGGTGATGTTCAAAGTTCAGGAATGGAGTTTGAATTAGGTGCAGCAGTCGTTAATACTGGTAATTTCCGTTGGAATGTTAACGCTAATCTATCTACAGTTAATACAGAAATTATGGACTTAGGTGGTTTAGATGAATTAGCTCCTACTATTTATGGTCAGAGTGGTCGTGGTCCTGTTTTTAGAAACTATGTAGGTGGAGAAATTGGTGAAATGTGGGGATTAGAAACTACAGGAATGGTTGAAATGGAACATGTAGCGGATCCTACGAGAAATAATGGCATCAATAGTGGTGAAAGCTATGTTGTTGATCAAAACGGTGATGGTATCATTGATCGTACAAGAACAGTTGAAGAAGGTGGCGATTTAGTTAAAATAGGACAAAGTACACCAGATTTTTACTGGGGTTTGAGTAGCCAAATGACTTTCAAAGATTTGGATGTATCCTTCCAATTCCAAGGAGCACAAGGTGGTGATGTTTACAATATTGACCCGCTTTACTATAACTCACAATGGGGTGGAAGATTACGCTCTAGTTTTGATGCTGATGAAGACGGTATTGCTGACCATAATGGACAACATTATGAAAGAAACAGAAACCAAACAGATGCTTTGATTCAAGATGCATCTTATGTAGCATTGAGAAACGTAACTATCGGTTATGCACTTAATCCAGATGTGTGTAGCAAAGCAGGTTTAGGTTCTGCAAGAGTGTATGTTGCAGCTACTAACTTGTTGTATTCAATGGCTGATAACTATACCTCTTTCAATCCAGAAGGTGTAGAAACCGGAAATGGTGGTTACTTAGGACCAACCACTTATGGTGTACAAGTAGGTGCAACTCCAGTAGCAAGAAGTTTCACATTAGGTGTAAATGTTAATTTCTAAATAAATCTTTAAATATTCTTTGAAAAATTCCGTGAAAAAAGCAAAATTAATAGACTTTATGAATGAATAAAAGTGTTGATTTTGTTTGCTCTAATCACAGGATTTTTTGAAAAATCATTTTTAAATAACGCCAATTGGAGGCTAAACTTAGGTACTAAAAATTAAGTATTTGTGGTTTTTTATAATGCCAAAAAATAAATACTTGATAATCAGTATTCCTTTATTTAGCCCTTAATTCGCATAAGTAATAAAACAATGAATAAATTATATATGATATTGGGAGTAGTATTATTGTTTGCAACAGCATGCGACAATGATCTAGACCAATTTCCGACAAATATTGCTAGTGCAGATACCTTGACAGACTATGACGGAGTTTTGAATGCCGCATATTACTATCAACTCGGTTCAGCAACGCCAATGGCAGTGATGGGTGACTTCAGAGCGGACAATGGATTAATGCTAGAAGCACCATATACTGAATTTGATACCTATGGTCCTAATTTAACGGACATGGGCGACCAGTTTTTTGGCCCTTTCTATACGGCTTTATATAAGTCAATATTAAGTGCGAATAACGTCATTGAAAATTCTTCAGATGCTACTCAAGTAGCTGAAGCTAGATTTTTAAGAGGTTTGTCTTATTTCAAACTAGTACGCGTATTTGGTGATGTTACTTTGAATTTATCTGCTACACCAAGTACTACAGATGGTTCTATTTTGGCAAGAACAGGAGCTGCTTCTGTTTATAATACCATCATCGCTGATTTGGAAGCAGCAATAGCAACTTTGGATACTGAAATAACAAATGGAAGAGCCTCAAAACTTGCAGCTCAAGGATTGTTAGGTAAAGTATATGTTCAAATGGGCGATTTTGCTAATGCAGAATCACATCTAGCTGCTGTTGTAAACGGAGCTGATGCCGCAGGGATTAGTTTGCAAGAAAACTTTGCTGATATCTTTGTTACTGATTTGAATTCAGAAGTCATCTTTGCAACTCAAATGTCAAGCTCTGTATCAAGCGAATATGGTTTTTCTGAATTTTGGTCATGGTCTGGTGGATTAGATACAAAATCTTTAACGCCATTAGATATGGACTTGTTTGATGCTTATAGCGATGATGATTTAAGAAGAACAATATCTGCTGATACATCAATTATGGCATCTCAAAAATTTCCTCAAACAGGAGGTCCTGATCATGACTGGATTGAATTAAGATTAGCCGATGTTTTGTTGTTATATGCAGAAACATTAAATGAAAATGGTTCATCAGCAGCAGATGCCTTAGGCGTTTTAGATGGTATTAGAGATAGAGCAGGCTTAGCTCCTTTAGATGCTACAGTTCTTAATAGTCAAGCTTTAGTTAGACAAGCTATTCAAGACGAAAGAAGATTAGAATTAGCTTTTGAAGGTCAGCGTTGGTTTGATTTAGTTAGAACAGGTACTGTTGATGCTGAAATGGGCGCAACAATTGATGCTAATTATCACTTGTTCCCAATTCCAGTTTCAGAAGTGTTAGCAAGCTTTGGTGTCATCAAACAGAATGATGGTTACTAATAGAAGTTATAAATTTTATTGATTTAACCTTGTTGTTGAATTTTTAAAGCATTTTATAAAAGCGTTTTATTGGCTATTTGTAGTCGATAAAACGCTTTTTTTATGGGCTTCTTTTGAAACCATACAACTTATAAAACACCCTCATTTCGCCCACCGTTGAAACGGTGGGCTGCCTGTCTGCGTCTTAAAATGACTGATTTTAGGCTAAAACGCGGACAAGCAGCCCACGGTTTTAACCGTGGAGCGATAATAATGACCGTATTTTCATAAGTTGTATGGTTTTAAATTGGCTTCTAAGAAACTTATATGCTTTCTAATATCATGACGTATATTTTTTAATAAGCTAATACGCTGTAATGCCACTACATCCAATAATGTGTGCGGGGACGTGGCGCTGCCACTTAAGATATGTTGGTATCATTTTCTACAAACGGTGTCGCCGCGCTACGGCTGCAAAAACTAACTGTATTAATATTTCTAGCTTTTAATTTAGGTATATACGTCATCAAAAATTTAAAAGCGTATTAGACATGTTGAATTGAAGTCACTTGGGCTATATTAGCCCGAGCCTATCTAAGCAGATAGTTATAATAGCCCAAATTAAGTTACTTACCATAAAAAAAACGGTCACTCCAATACCTCGGAGTGACCGTTTTTTATACCTTTTAATACGTTTAAAAAGCCGCAAATTATTCTTTATTCGGCGGTGTACCTGCGCCCATTGTCGCTGCTTTAAACCATACTTCTGTATAAGCTCCATTTTCATATTGCTTCGCAATATCACCACCATAAGTTTCTGCGCCGGCACACCAAACCATATTTTTTTCTGGTGATTTACCATTGGTTTGATTATAAGCACCTTGTTTGAAATACTGCATTTCACCTGCATACGCGCTTTTGCGCTCCACGCCATCTTGACCAATTGGAACAAATAATTCTTGCGTTTGCGCTGGAATATCCGCTTTTGTGGTGTATTCTGATTGAATTAAACTCTTCGTAAATTGAACCGTCTCATGTCCTTCGCTTGTAAAAGTGACATACATAATACCATCATATACATTGATTTCATAGCTAAATGTCTCCCCTAATTCTATCCCATTTTCAGGTTCTGCGGGATAATCTGTAGGACTAGCACCAACAACAGACATATCATGCCCCCAAACTGGATAAGAATAATCCCATCTGCCGCCATTGTCCTCACCTGCTGTATTGATTTCATAATTCCAGAAAACAGAGCCTTTAGTATGACCCGGGAATTTTTTGTAGAAGATTTTTATCGGTTCATTTTCGTGTCCTTCACTGCCGTGAATTTGCCCGACAACGGTTGAGAAAGCAGCCGCAACTCTTGCATCACCAGAAGTAGAAACGTGCATTACTTTTAATGTGCCCGTTAATTTACCACCCGTTTTAGGTGTCCATTCTTCTTTTTGGTGTAATTCTGTTCTGGTATTGCTCGAATTTTTTGAGGTCACGCCAGAATTCGGTGTTTTATAAACAACCCAGCGCATCGTGCCATCAATAACCGTATAGAAAAAATCCTTATTTTCGTATTCCGTAAGGTCTTCGACACTCGTTCCGTCTCCCAATAGCATTTTAAATTTATCCATAAAAGGAATAACCGCATGCGGATAAACGGACTTTTTGCTTAAACCATCGTTCGCTTGAAAGTAGCCCTCATTAGATATGGCATCCTCGCTCACTGTGATACTAGCTGACTTAAACTGAACTTCAGCATAATTTCCAGCAGCAATTTGTTTTTGAATATCGCCGCCATTCGTCTCTGCACCAGCACACCAAACTTTATTGACAAGGGGGGCTTTTCCATTGGTTTGATTGTAAGCACCTTGCTTGAAGAAAAGGCCTTCGCCCGCGTAGGCATCTGCTCGTTCTACGCCATCTTGACCGATTGGAACAAACAAATTTTTCACTTGCTCAGGCATATCTGCTTTGGTAGCATATTCTGATTGGATTAAGTTTTTGGTAAATGTTTTGGTTTCATGCCCTTCGCTCCTAAACGTTAAGTTCATCATCCCATCTTTCACTTCCACTTCATAGCTAAATTCTTCCCCTAATGCAATTCCGTCTTTAGGTTCTGCTGGATAGCTTTCTTTTTCTGTACCAATAACAGAAAAATCATAACCCCAAACTGGATAAGAATAATCCCATCTGCCAGAGTTGTCATCACCTGCTGTATTGATTTCATAATTCCAAAAAACCGAACCTTTTGTATGACCTGGAAATTTTTTGTAAAATAACTTAAACGGTTCATTCTCATGTCCATCCGCACTATGAATTTGACCCACCACTACAGAGTAGGAAGCAGCTACGCGTGCATCGCCAGTTTTAGAGACATTCGTTACTTTGAGGGTAGCAGTCAACTTAGCATCCGTCATCGGCGACCACTTTTTCTTTTGCGCCAATTCGGTTCTTATATTGTTGGAAGTCCCGTGGGTATTCCCTGCATTGGTTGCTCTATAAACGACCCAATCTTGCTTACCATCGTTGGTAGCATAGAAGTAGTCTTTCTGCTCAAAACCAATGACATCACCGATAGTTGAGCCATCTCCCAAAATCAATTTGAATTTATCGAAAAAAGGGATAACATCGCTTGGGCGAGTTTTGCTTGCTGTTGTTTCTTTTCGCTGCTCTGTTGTTTCTTGCGCAGTATCTTGGCAACTATTTAGTGAAAATACAAGCCCAAACAGCATTAAAGCTTGAAAAAATGATTTAACGGTTTTCGTATTCATTATTGTTAATTTTTGTTAGTCTTTGTCACGAGGCGACCTCAAAGTCGCCTCGTGACGTAGAATTTTACCATTTCGTATGATAGCTTTTTCCTGACGGGTCATCTATCCGTTTATAAGTGTGTGCTCCAAAATAATCTCTTTGAGCTTGAATAATAGTTGCGGTAGATTTAACCGTTTTTATGCCATGAAAAAAGTTGACAGCTTCCAATAAACACGGAATATGAAGCTCGTTTTTTATGCCTTCTATAGCTACTATTTGAGCAGAAGCACGTGTCTGTTGAATGGTATCGCTTAGTTGGAATAGTATAGATTCATTTGTTTTCAAATAACCAACTAGCTTCTTCATAAAATCCGACTTGATGATACATCCTTCCGTCCATATTCTCGCAATTTCACTCAGGTCAACGTTCCAATCATGCTGATTTGACACTTTTGATATGAGCGAAAAACCTTGATGATGATTGATAATTCTGCTAAACTGATAGGCTTCTTTTAATTGAAGAATAGAAACGCCGTCGCCAGTACTTCTAGTCGGAAATACGCTTGCTGCTGCTATTCGTTTTTCTTTAAAAAAGGAAAGATACCTCGCAAAAAGTGCTGCCGGAATCATAGTCGCCGGCTCACCAGAATTGGCTACTGAAACCGTTGCCCATTTGCCCGTTCCTTTGTTTCCAGCCTTATCCAATATTTTATCCAATAGGTATTCGTCGCCTTCTTTTTTCCTTAAAATGTCCACCGTAATTTCAAGTAAGTAGCTTCCTAAGTCCTTCATCCACGCTTCAAAGACCGTTGCTATTTCGTCATTTGATAGTCCTTGATTTTTGAGTATGGAATAACATTCGGCCAGCAATTGCATCTCCACATATTCAATTCCATTATGAATCATTTTTACAAAATGCCCACTACCTTGCTCACCGACATAAGTGCAACAAGGCTTGCCATGGTTATCTTTTGCGGAAATCGCTTCTAAGTATTTTTGAATTTTCAAGTAGGCTTCACGGTCGCCAGAAGGCATAATAGAAGGGCCTTTCAATGCGCCTTCTTCTCCTCCCGAAATGCCAGCTCCGATGAAAATCAAGTCTTTCGTTTTTAGGGCATCTATTCGCTGATTGGTGGTCTCAAAATGCGAATTACCGCCATCAATCACAATATCTCCCGCGTCCAAAACTTCGCTTAAGCTATCCAAAACAGTATCTACAGAACCTGCGTAAACCATCAAAATGATTTTTCGAGGTCTTTCTATTGATTGCACAAAGGCTTTCAAATCATCGAATGGAAGTGCCTGCTTCAATTCAGGATATGCCCCTTGAAAGTCTTTGGCAATATTTTCCTCTTTTCCATCAATATGACGATTATAAAGGGAAATCATAAAGCCATTTCGGGCAAGGTTTCGGCTAAGGCTCTTGCCCATTACGCCCATGCCTAAGACACCAAATTCTGTTTTCATTAAAACGAGTTTTATCTTCTGAATAATAGCCTTTGGAGCATTTGCAATATCTATCTGGATGGCATTTTTTGGTTCTTCCAGCGTTTCAAACTGCGACTTTAACATCCCCGCATTCATAAAATGACCTGCTCGTCGTTTCATTCGCTCGAATATCAACTGATAGCTTCCTTTTAAGTAAACCCAAAGCACATTTGCCTCTATAGATTGCGTTAATTGTTGTCTATATACGTCCTTGAGCGCAGAGCAAGCAATGACGCACCCCATTTCAAGATGCTGCACAGCTATGTCGTGTAAAGCAGCTAACCAAGGCGCTCTATCGCCATCATTCAAAGGAATTCCTTGGCTCATTTTTTCAACATTCGACGGAGGATGGTGGTCATCTGCGTCGATAAACAAAACAGCTAATTCACGGGCAAGTAATTCACCAATCGAGGTTTTACCTGAACCGCTAACGCCCATGACGAAAATTACCTTTTTTGTTAAATTTGCTTTCATCGTTACTTTTACTTAGTATAGTAAATCCAGTTTTTGCTGCTCTTCCACTTTTATCTGTCCAGACTGAATAATGGTATTATTCTTATGATGATTATTTTTTACGCCCCACAATACGGCAACGAATTTTATTGGATTATTCTGAAACGTATTGTCTGAAATAAGTACATTAATAATGCCTCGCGTCTTAATCAAAACGCCACTTTCTTCCTGCTGTCCGCAATTAGTAAACGTATTATTGGACAAGGTTAAAAAGCCACCAATCGTTGATTCATCATAGCCGCCTCGGTAGAAATGAATGACATTTTGCTTTACATTGATAAATTTACATGCTTCAAAATGTACCATTTCTGCATTGTAATCGCCTTTTTCGTCAGCGGCGAGTACAAAACCATTTTCACAGTTTTGAATAATCGTATTACTGATATTAATAGAGTCTGCAAAAGAACCTTTGGACGCTTTTAGCACGTAAGCAAAATCTTCAATCACACAATTATCAAGAAAAAGATGGTACGCAGATGACATGTTTTGTTTTAAAGGAGCAAATGCCAATTGTGTGTTTTGACCTTTTACTAAGATGTTTACTAAGTTGATGCGCCCTTTCGGATTCATCTCAAAGGCAGGCGTATTTTCTGTGCCTGTAAATACCAATTGTGCTTTGTTTTTCCCCTTTGAGCGAAGGCTTATTGCTTTGTTGATTTTGAGTGAAGTTGCGATAGTATATATCTCATCATTTAGCTCAATAATATCACCCGATTTGGCTTGAGCAATGACTTTTGCCAGTTCGCCTGCCGCTGCCGAAGCGGTCAAAATAGTAGGCTTAACAGCCACTTTATCCACAGAAAACCACGAAGTCCCATACTTTTTCTTGTCAATGTTAAATTTTTCAGCCGCTGCGAGTTCTTGAATTGCTCCCGTTCTACTCTTTTTTCCTCTTATCGTTCCGAACAAATCTTTTTCAATTTTATCAAAATCATAACCATTAAACACACTATCCAAAACTGTGCTTTGCCCGTCTTCGGGAGCGAATAACCATTCATTGATGGGCTTCATTTTTACATTTGCATTGCGAAATACATCATATTCGGTATATGCACTGCCTTTGTTGTCAATGATATTTCCCTTGAATAGTATGCCGTCCATATCATCGTGAT
Source organism: Caprella mutica (assembly GCA_947561585.1). Lineage (NCBI taxonomy): Eukaryota > Metazoa > Arthropoda > Malacostraca > Amphipoda > Caprellidae > Caprella > Caprella mutica. The sequence goes on from CANNZV010000267.1 coordinate 290,546, forward strand.
TGACTACCGGCGACGCATCTATTTGTGTATTATAAATCAAATTATTGGCAATAGTAGTGCGAATAGGCGGAGCAGAGCGAATTTCACTTTTAGGAAGGACATCTTTACTCGCCTTGTTTTGTCCCACACCTATTTGGAAAGGTGATTTGCAATCGACCCAAGTATTATGAGCAACGACCACATCTGTTACTTGCTTGTATCTGTTTAATGGCGATTTTGGAATGCCGTTCATGATAGCAAGCGGGCTTCTGAATTGTTCTCCTCTGATTTTATAGAAATAATTATTGGTAATCCAATGTCCCGTATTGACAGCTCTAATGCCACCATAGAAGTCGGAATCGTCTCCCCCTATGAAAATATTAGCATCAATAGTTGTATAATTTCCATGTCTCATGACCAGAGAACCTTCACATTTGTCAAATATATTTTTGGTAAAAGAGTTGTAATTGGTTTTATCTGAAATGATTTCAACTTCTCCATTACAAGCCTCGAAATAATTATTAGAAACATTCACCCGACCGGGAGTCATAGAGGTGCTGCTATCTCCAATTCGTATAGTTTCTGCCCGAGGTCCACCTTTTCGGGGACGCGGCCCAAAGTAATTATTGACTATTTGGTGATGACTATTGGTGTGTTCATTTCCTTTATGATAAACCATTAGAGTCGCGCCGTCATTGGATTTTCCAGCAATGTAACAATGGTCTAATTGATTGTGCTTGCCGTGAAATTCAATCCAACGGTCTTTATCCCACCTATTAGGTTGAGTAAAATCTTCTATCACACAATTCGTTACTTGCGAATGAAAAGCGGTACTGTCTGCGCCAATTTTATAGCGTATTATTCCTGTTGCGGGCGTATAGCCATTCCTAAAATACAATCCACTAACCATTAAATGTGCTCCACCTAAATGCAAAAATGACTGCCCTTCTATAAATACTTCTCCTGGCGTTTCAGCGCGTAGAGTAATGGGAGCTTTTTCTGTGCCCATTCCGTAGAACTTAATTTGAGCATCTTTCCATATCCCATTTGCCAAAACGATTTCAGTGCCCGGTTTGGCTTGACTAATGGCTGCATTCAGTTCCGCAATATCCTTTACAAGAGTACTGCTTGTAAGATTTGATTTTTCACCACAAGATAGAAGCAGTAAAATAGCACCAATGATTAGTAAACTGTTTCTCATTTTGATAGTTTTCGTTGTTCAATACTTCTATGAAGTAGCATTCGATAGTGGTGTCAAATGTAGCTATCAAAAGGTCCATTCCTTAAAATATTCAAGCAGTGCTAAGATGCCATTATAAGAAATAACACAGGAGAAAAAGAGCGCGCCATACAATCCAATTTTCACCCAAATACTCGTCTCATAGCCTTTCATCACGCTTTTTTTATTGAGCATCAGTATAATACCGAGTATGACAATGGGAAGCACAAATACATTAAATACCTGTGATAAAATCTGCATTTCAATTGGATTTGAACCAAAAACAGGAACAATTAAGGCAAATAAAGCAGCAATGAAAGTGACTATTTTAAACTGGCGAGAACTGGTGTCTAGTTCTCCAGATTGGTAATCAGCTAACAACAGTGGAGCAATTAACATACACGGAAATATAGAAGATAGTCCAGCACTTAAAGTTCCAAAAAAGAAGATAGTTACAGCAAAATTTCCAGCGACGGGTTCTAAGGTATTTGCCATATCCAATACATGTTTGACTGGTTCTCCTTGATGAAATAAAGCCCCGCAAGCGACCGCCATAATTGCCCCACTAATAGTAAATATTAGGATGGCAGCAGTAATAGCATCTCTTTTTTGGTCTTTCAGATGGTCTATTGTCCAGCCTTTTCCTTTTACAAAAAGTGGTCTTGATAGAAAAGTGGCAGCAGCCATAGTCGTGCCGACAAATGCAGCGACCATCATTTTACCTTCCGGAACATCAGGAATAGTAGGCACTAATCCCATCACTACATCGGCAGGAAGCGGGTGGACAAAGAATAAAGAAAAGATGAAAGACAGCCCCATTATCGTAACGAAAATGATTAATACCTTTTCGAAGAAGGAATATTTACCAACCAGCATTATCCCATAAAAAGTGCTAATGATGAGAATAGCTATTCCTAAAACCGTCTCATATTGATGAGCGATAAGTTCTGGGAACTTTATGGCTAACAATTCAAATATAATATTGGACGAAATGCCCAATATGCCCATCAAAGAATTCCACTGCCCAAAGGTGATACCAATAATGATTAAAATAGCCAGTATTTTGCCGCCTTTCAGATGTTTTTTAAAGCCATGTAGTGCGGTTTCGCCAGAAATTAAAGCATAATTTCCATAAGCAAACATCAATATTCCAGAAAACAAACAACTCAATAAAAGTACCCATAGCAATTGCATTCCGTAGGTACTACCTGCCACAATCATAGAGGTGACACTTCCTGTGCCAATGGTATAACCAATAGCGAATATACCGGGACCAAAGCCCAATACCAACGCAATAATCTTCTTTATAATTGACTGTTGTTTTTCTGCTGCTGGCATGGTTTTGATTTTTTTTTCGTTAGTTATTTCATCTATTTTTTCAATTCTGCTATCAATTTCAAGGCATTCTTTACATTCGTTTTCAGCGTTTTGACATCTTTCTTCGCCACTATTTCTTTAGAAATTAACTTAGACCCCATTCCCACACAAGTCACGCCAGCATCAAACCAACCTGACAGGTTTTCGCGTGTTGGGCTGACCCCTCCGGTTGGCATGATGGATGTCCAAGGCTGCGGGCCTTTAATTCCTTTAACAAAGCCCGGTCCATAGATACCTCCTGGAAAAAGTTTGACAATTTCGCAGCCTAGTTCTTCCGCACGACAAATCTCTGTCAGCGAACCACAACCCGGAGACCACAACACTTTTTTGCGATTACAGACGATGGCAATATCTTCCCGTAATACAGGCGTTACCACAAAATTTGCCCCGATTTGCATATATAAAGATGCTGCTCCTGCGTCAGTAACAGAACCAACGCCAAGTATCATTTCGGGGAGTTCTTTTTCACAATATTTATTTAAATCTCTAAAAACTTCATGTGCATAGTCGCCTCGATTGGTAAATTCCAAAAGTCGCGCACCGCCATCATAACAAGCTTTTACAATGGATTTGCATAATTCTATATCAGCATTATAAAAGAGCGGCACCATGCCCTGCTCTGCCATTTTCGCCGCCACTTGCAGTCTGGTAAATCTTGCCATTTTTAATTAATTTTAAACTTAAAAAACATCATTTAGCGCGCTACTCGTCCACTCGCATCGCCACTCATCAATTTTTCTACTTCATCTACTGTCGCCAAATTAGCATCCCCGTAAATAGTATGTTTTAAACATGAAGCTGCTACCGCAAAATTCAAGGCTTTTTGGTCATCGTTAGGATAATGCATTAAACCATAAATTAAGCCGCCCATAAAGCTATCTCCGCCGCCGACTCTATCTACAATATCTGTGATTTGGTAAGTTGGTGCTTCAAAAAGTGTTTCGCCATCATATAGCACACCTGACCACGTATTGTGCGAAGCACTAATAGAGCCACGTAATGTAGTGATGACCTTCTTAGCGCGAGGGAACATTTGTTGTAATTGTTGCAAAACAGATAAGTAAGACTTCGCGTCCACCTCATGTCCTGCGGTTACGTCCAAACCTTCAGGATGCAATCCGAAATGCTTTTCGGCATCTTCTTCATTTCCTAAAATGATGTCGCAACCTGCCGTCAATTCGGGCATGACTTCGCTTGGTTCTTTACCATATTTCCACAGTTTCTTACGATAATTCAAGTCTGTAGAAACAGTAACCCCCATTCGATTAGCTACTTGAATAGCTTCCAAGCAAGCATCTGCGGCACCTTGCGACAGTGCCGGCGTAATGCCCGTCCAATGAAACCAATGCGCATCTTTGAAAATTTCTTCCCAATCAATCATGCCTTTTTGAATAGTGGACATGCTAGAATGTGCACGGTCATAAACCACTTTGCTACCACGACTAACGGCTCCTATTTCCAAAAAATAGATGCCTAAACGTTCTCCTCCTCGTAAAATATGTTGTGTTCCTACATTTCTTTTACGCATTTCCATGAGTGCGCATTCGCCAATATCATTCTTTGGTAATCGAGTGACAAATTCTACGGGTACACCATAATTTGCTAAAGAAACGGCAACATTACTTTCGCCACCACCATAGATAACATCAAAAGCCTGTGCTTGTGAAAATCTCTTGTAGCCTGGAGGCGTGAGACGTAACATTATTTCTCCGAAGGTTACTACTTTTTTCATAGTTGAATACGAATTAAAATTTGAATAAAAGGTAGAGAAAGACAAGGGAAGAATGGTATTTCCTTCCCCTATCATCTTTCTAATTAAATAAACCTTATATGAAACTTATCTTAACTTTATAATGGCACGAGGTTTAAGAAAATGCTAAACCACCATTAATATCGAAATTGGCACCTGTTACAAATGAGCTACTGTCAGAAGCTAAGTAAACCACTAAATCTGCGACCTCATCTGCTCTACCTTCTCTTCTTACTGGAGTTTTGCCTGCAACGATTTTACGTATTTCATCTTTGGTAAAATCATCATGAAACTTAGTGGCAATCATACCTGGACAAATCGCATTTACTCTTATGCCTTTAGGCCCAAGTTCTTTTGCCATGGCTCTGGTAAAAGTCGTTGTAGAACCTTTAGAAGAGGCATACAAAGAAGAACCGCCGCCGCCGCCGTCTCTTGCTGCAAGAGAAGAAAGGTTGATGATAGAGGTGTTTTTGCCCATTAAAGGTGCAAAAGCTTGCATGACGAAAACAGTAGATTTGAAGTTGACATTCATCACTAAATCATAGAAAGCCTCGTCGAACTCTTGTAATGTTTTACGAGCAAAAAGACCGCCCGCATTATTTACTAGAATATGCACCTTGTCTCCAAAAGCTTTAACTGTTTTTGCCTTTAACTTCTTAATATCCTTTAAATTTGATACATCAGCTTTGACAGCAATGGCTTTGCCTCCAAAAGATTTTATCTCTTTTACCGTTTCCTTTGCTCCAGCTTTAGAACTATTGTAGTTCACGACTACTTTTGCTCCTTCTTTTGCTAATTTAACAGATATGGCTCTACCAATGTCTCTACCGCCGCCAGTTACTACGGCTACTTTTCCTTTAAACTTACTCATTTATTTTTTTTAAATATACTGGTGACTACTTACTACTTTCTAGAGTATTGAGGGGTAAGTAGTTAAATAGATTTTCAGGCAATTGCTTAAATCCCTAATGCTTGACCACCACCAACTTGAATGGTTTCTGCGGTCAAAAAGCCTGCATCTTTACTGGCTAAGAAAGCGACAACACCAGCAACATCTTCTGGTTGCCCCAATCTTCCAAGCATGATATTATTTGCCCAAGAAGCAAACACTTCTGGCTTCGTTGACTTAATTTGCTTATGGAATGGGGTATCAATAGTACCCGGAGATACGGCATTTACTCTAATTCCATATTCCGCCAAATCTTTTGCTAATGCTCTTGTAATGGCATGAACGCCAGCTTTGGAGGTGCCATAAATTCCAGCTCCAGGTCCTCCTGCATTCCATCCTGCATTGGATGTATAATTGATAATGGTAGGGTCTTCTCCTTTTTTTAGAAAAGGGATGGCTGCTCTTGATGCAAAAAACACAGAGTCTAAGTTCAATGCCATGACAAATCGGTAAAATTCGGTAGTCATTACTTCAAATCTAGAACGTCCGCCTAGTCCACCTGCATTATTGACAAGCACATCAATTTTTCCGTATTTTTTACCAATTTTAGTAATATTTTCAGTTACAGCATCTTCTTTTGTAACATCAAAGCCGTAATACGCAGCCGTAATACCTTCTGCTGTCAGTTCTTTAATTCTTTTAGCTCCGGCCTCATCGTCAATACCGTTTAACACGACAGTATATCCGTCTTTTCCTAATCTTTTTGCTACTGCAAAACCAATACCACCTGTGGCACCTGTTATTATAGCTACTCTTGTATTATGCATAATTAATTATTTATTTATTGCGTTTCTTAATGAATGCTTTCCGTCAATGAAAGCATATGTTAACGATTAGTTTTTGCTTGTAATGGCTCAATTTTAGGGCATAGTAGCCAAATACTTGCTATTGCTATTAATGCTAAAGCAGCACCAATAATAAAGGCAGGAGTATAATTACCGCCAGATGTTAGCCAAGGGATAAGTGAAGTTAATACTACTGCTCCCAACTTAGCTGCCATTCCTGCAAATCCGGCTAAAGTACCAACCGTTTTCTTCCCGAACAAGTCGCTTGGTAATGTTTGTACATTTCCAATAGCAGTTTGAAATCCGAATAAGATGACTGCCATAATTAGCACTGCACTTACTGGTTCATTGAGGTTTGTTATCCCTAAAACAGTCAATAGAGGATTGACAGATTCGGCCAATCCGCCCGGATTTGACATAGCTAATAAAGAAGGCAACATAATCAAACAACCCAATGTGATGACTAATTTTCGAGTTTTATCAACTGTCCAACCTGCTTTAATTCTATTTTGTGCCAATAAACCACCAAACCACGCACCAAACATCGCACCGACATAAGGCACCCAGCCGTAAATACCGATAGTTTTGACATCCATACCGTACACTTCAGATAGGTAAATCGGTATCCAAACCACAAATAGCCACCAAATCGGGTCAATCACCATGGAAGCAATAATCACTCCCCAGCTTTCTTTGTGACCTAATAATTGGGCAGTAGTTGGGTTATAGCCCTCATCATTTACACCATCTCCATCCACATCTTCTATTTGCTGACCAGAAAGAATATAGTCGCGTTCTTTTTCTGTTAGCCAAGGATGCGATTTTGGCGGAGCTTTCACTAAAATCATCCACGGAATAAGCCACAGCAAACCTGTTAAACCAACTAAAACAAAGATGATTTTCCAACTGAAATAAACCGTCAAATAGGCGATTAAAGGAATGGAAACAATGCCGCCGATAGCTGCGCCCGAGTTAAATAAGCCTTGAGCGAAAGCCCGCTCTTTAGTCGGAAACCATTCTGCATTTCCTTTGGCTGCACCAGGCCAGTTGCCCGCTTCTGCTATCCCTAAGATGGACCGAAAAATACCAAAACTCAATACGCCCTGAGCAATGGCGTGCAAGGCAGTAGCCACCGACCAAACTCCAATAGACAAAGCAAAGCCGAGACGTGTACCAATCCAGTCGAATATTTTTCCGAAAATAGCTTGACCAAAAGCATAAGAAAAAACAAAAACCACAGAAATCAACGCATAAATTTTTTTGCGTTCGTCATCTGTACTGTCAGGATAAAGGTCTTGTGCTATATCTGGCCAAAGCACTCCTAAGGACTGCCGATCAATGTAGTTGATAATAGTGGCAATTGCGATTAAAGCAATCACCCACCATCGTAGTCCACTTAATTTCATTTTGTTTTTCGTTTTGTTTTGAAATATACTTGCTACTTCTATCCGTTTTGGCAGCTTGTTGTTAAGCAATTAAACCCGAATGGGTTTAATTAAAAAATCTTCTTTGGAAGAAATCGTTTTAGCTTTCTTTATCTCCAAAATAAGATACTTCGCCACCACTTAAAAAATCTTCTCTTACGGGGCTAAAGGTGTCAATTAGCATCCCTTCTTCCAAACAAATTGCGCTGTGCAATAAATTAGGTTCAATATATACGCCGTCTCCTCCCTCTATAATTTGCTTTACCCCATCAATTTCAAATTCAAATTTACCTGAAACACAATAGGTAGCTTGCGTATGAAAATGTTGGTGAGGAGAACCTAATGCTCCCTTCTCAAATTTTACTTGTACCATCATGATTTGGTTGTCATAGCCTAAGAATTTTCTGGATACACCGCCTCCAAGTTCTTCCCATTCCATGCCTTTTGTGATGATGTACTTGTCACTAAATCGTTGCATTTTTTTAGTTTAATTATTTAATCGAAAGATGATAAACACCTTTTCTATAAGGAATTTTGCAAGAATGGCAATTTATTCTTGAACTATTCCTAAGCATTTCTGTATTTTATTTCGGTTAAGGCATAATCATGTATGCCAAAGTAGAGACTACTTTAGTAAAGTCGAATTAAACCGATTTGTACGAAAAATGTAAAATTGTCTAGGAAGGTCAGAAAAATTTCTTTTTCCTGCTTACCTTGTTTTAGAGTTAGTTTGTCGTTTTATTTCTTCATATTTTTGCTGTATTCCAGCACTTCACTCAAATGCTGTCGCATAGCTTCCGCAGCTTTTTCTGGTTCTTGCTCAATAATATGGTGAAAAATAACTTTATGTTCTTCTAAAGATTTATAGTAGCGTCCATCCTTACAGATTTCTAGCTGTATAAATTCGTTTATAATATCAGGAACAATAATTAACATCAATGATTTTAGAACAGGGTTTTTGCTTGCTTCCGCAATTTTTAAATGAAACATCAAATCTTCCTCTACAGCTTGACTGCCCATTTCTACTTTATATTCATATTCTTTTAATGCTTTTCTGATATGCAAGATATCTTCCTCTGTTCTACGTTCAGCAGCCAATTTTGCAGACTCTACTTCTAAAATCACTCGTGTTTCTACTAGTGCTTTGAAGTCACTATTTTCCATTTTTAAGACATCCGTAATCAAGCCTTCCAGAGCTGCAATCCCAATACCTGCCACGATTGTTCCACTCTGTGGTAAGGTTTTCAAAATACCATAAAACTCTAGTTTTTTGATAGCATCCCGAACATTTGACCTGCCCACTCCAAGTTTAGCAGCCAATTTTCTTTCTGGCGGTAAGCGATCTCCTGGATTTAATTGTCCCGAGGAAATTAGTTCTCTAATCTGTCTAATTATTTTGTCAACGGGGGTTTCAATAGAAATTTCTTGAAAATTTTTTAATACGTCCATCTTTATCAGTTAGCTTTTAGTCGGATTTTTAAATTGGTATTTGGTCAACCAATTTATAATGAACAAAAGTATTTCATTTTCTGAACTTTACAAATTTTTTGGCATCAAAAAAAATTAAAACTAGAAAATTTGCCTATTTATTGGGTTAAATACATCAAAGATTGGTTGGAAGTGCATTGAAATTGTTTGCAAATATCTTTGCTTCTTTGTCCATTTTTGTAAAAAATACATTTACCTTGTCACGCGGTGGCATCCCCAGTCGCCTCCTGACCTTTTAGTTGTAGAATTGAGAGGCGACTGGAGGGTCACCGCGCGACGTAAAATTGCAAAAAAGGTCAAAGAACTATATCTTTTTCGGTCGGGCTTAATTTTTATCGTTCTTTGACAGATTACCTGGAAAAAGAAAAGTGAAATGAAAAACGACCGACCTGTCTGGGTACTTAAGTGCCTGGACATATTTATTCGTGGAATTTTAGGGCTAAGATTTTTTCGATAGTTTTTTTCAAAAAATCGTTGCATGGCCGTAGTTACGGAACTATTTTTTTGGAGAAAAATAGTGGAAAAATATCCTCTCAAAATGTCCATATAAATAATGTCACGTACTTAGGAACGTTGATGTTATTTTTCTTTTTTCTCCAATTACGGAATTTGTTAGAGAACCAAACAACATAAAATGCGCGTATATACCATTTTTTTAGGCTTATTTTTAACGATTACGATAGGAACATTAAACGCTCAAATCAAGGGGAGTTATTGGTTTACGATGCAGACGGAATTTAGGTCTAAAGTAGAAAATAGTCAAAATAGGTTTTTTCTTAGCAATGAATTAGAAGACCGAATTTATCAAACAACTAGGGTGGATGTGGGCTATTTTTTGACTAAACGAGCGGCATTAGGAGGAGCTTTGGAGTGGCATAATGGAGTGGACTTTAAGGGGCCTGTGCCAAACAGCTTCTTTTCGCAAGAACATAATGGGCAAAGTGTGCATGGTGCAATTTATTTGCGTAATTATATAGTTAATAAACGTCGTTTTTTATTGACGTCGGAGATAGGAACTAGTGTAGATTGGAATGCCTTTGATTGGAGTGAGGAATATATTGACCAATTTTCTAATCAATGGGATGACTGGTACTATGGGCCTAAAAGATTGTCGGTTAATTTGTTAACAAGACTAGGATTTGGAATTCGGATAAATGAAAATACTGCTTTTTTGTTAAATCTTAGCACTGAATGGTCTATTTACAGCAAAATACCTGTATCAGGAAATAGTGGAGAGTGGCGATTAGAGTCTTCTAGTGGAGGATTGGGAGGGCGTATTGAGTATTATTTTAGCCACCCCAAACGTGTTTTATATCAGCGATTTCAGAAGCCTTTTGAGCAAAAACGAAGTTATTGGGAAGCTGATGGGCAGCTTTTTGCCAGAAATAGAGAAGAAGGTTTGGGTATAAAAGTGGCTTATGGAAAGTATTATCCGGCGGGTTTTTCGACTCGCTTTTGGGTGCAATTGAACAATGAATACCGTCTAATGCCCCTCACGACGAAGAGTTCGGTAGGGGCGGCTATTCAAAAGTATAAAAGGCTAAAAAAACTTGAAAATGCCTTTTGGGTGTGGGGTGTTCATTTAGCGTTTCAAGATGTTGATGACAATGGTTTTTATTTCAAAGTTGAAACTAAAACAATGCTAGAACATTGGTCTGCTAATCGAGTGCGTTTTGCGGTAGGAAGCACGGCTGCCTTTACGTTTTATGAAGCTCGCTATGAGTGGATGGGGCGTGGTGAAGCAGAGTATTTTTTTAGCCCTAATTTTAGCTGGCAAGCGTCTGTTGCGCTGCCAATTATGCAAAATGCTTGGTCAGAAGCAGATAGAAATAGCAATACGAGCTATCAACGTTGGGAAGGAAATACAACGGAGCTTGCTGCGCGTATTTGGTTTTAAAGAAAAACGATGTTCTATACCAAATTTTACAAACCATAGCGCAAACCAAAGCCAGGCGTAAAACCCAAGACTGGATGCCAAGTGGAAGCTACATCTAAATGGATGTTTTGCTTTAAGTGTAGTCCAAGACCAAAGCTAGCCGTCGAAGGATTAGTGGCAATGCCAGCCCGTAAACTCAAGGGCTCAGCAATACGATATTCAATGCCTGCTCGTACTCTTGCTTTAAAATCAATATCTTTTTGCACTTCTGCTGAAAGGCTTACTTTTTCGCTTGGCAAATAGGCCAAACCTAGGCGTAGTACCGTCGGCAAAGGTTCATCAATTGCTATATCTTGACGCATGGGGCTGAATAAATGTGCTCCAATACGTAGGGTTTTACTCAATTGCGACTGCAAACCAACTTCAAAAGTAAGGACGCCTTTGCTGCCATATTCTGGAATACGCGTGTTCAGATAGTCAATTTGTGCCCCCAAACTTAGTTTGTCAAACAGTTTTCTGGCATAAGCCAAACCTATTTTTTGCTCATTATATTGCTCAAAACCGTAGTAGTGCATCGTCAAGCCAAATACGCCCGCGCCTTTAGTCGGCATGACCGCTGCGGCCGACAAACCATTGAGTTCTATTAGGTTAAAACGACGTTCGGCAGCCGCCATTGCACTGAAGCCTTTTAGTTTGCCTAAGCCTGCCTGATTGCCAAATGCTGCCTCCGTTCCTTCAAGGGCAACCGTTGCGCCACCCATCGCCAAACCGCGTGCGCCACCAGTAAAAGTTACTCCGTTTTGTGCCGTCATTTGTAAGGCAGTAAGGCAGAAGATGATTAGTGTTAAGTAGTTGATAGTCAGTTTGTTATTTTGCATTTTGCTGTGTTTTTATTGCAAATTTTTTCTCAGTTGGAAAAGCGGTTGTTGCTTGCTATTTTGCCATGAAATTCACTAGATGAAGTCATGTTTTATCTTTGTTTTTTCGTCCTTACTTAGTGTTTATAGCTGCGTAAATCTACGCCTTCTTCGATAATTTTATGGCATATTTAGAGATAATTTAGAGATAATCTTTAATGTTTTCGTTCTTTTATAGATTCAGTGAAAAAAGAAAAGTGACCGCAGGAAGCGTTCATTTTATTGGCTCTTTGACAATTTTTGCAAAACGTTTCTACTCTCTTACCTAAAATCTATGAATATACACTGGCTGCGTCAATCGTTTTTTCGGTCTATTTTAATTTTAGCGGCCGTTCAAAAGCCATTTGTAAGTATTAGCAAGGCTTTGTTGAGAAGCTCCCAAACGATACATTGTGAAGACAATACTATTGGCTATTTGTACACGTAGCCAGCTATTTTTGTCGTATTTTCTAGCACTGACAAGAACGTCATTCTGAATGACTTTATAAGGCATCTCTTTAGCGGCACGATGTATGAGGTCGTATTCTTCCATGATAATAAAATCTTCCTTATAGCCACCCAATTTATCAAAAGCAGCTCTAGTGATAAAAATACTTTGGTCGCCTCCACGCACAAACATTTTATTGAAGCGGGTCAGGTAACTATTCAATTTCAAAATAGGGCGGTCGCTATCAAATTTGAAACGAAAACCGCCAATTTGGTAGCCTTCTTCTACAGCAGCTTTTATGTCTTCAAAGCAGCTTTTAGGAGGCAATGCATCGGCGTGAACGAAGTACAAAATATCGCTTTTCTGACTAAAACTTGCACCATAATTCATTTGTACGGCACGTCCTCGTTTGGGAGAAAGTAGGGCTTGTGCACCAGCAGCTTTTGCTTTTTGGAGCGTATTGTCGGTACTATTGGCATCTACCACTATTATTTTTTCAATACAATCTTGGCCGCAATCTTGTAATCGTCGAATGAGTCGGTCGATGTTTTCTGCCTCATTTAGAGTTGGTATGATGATACTAATTTGCACAGTGCTTAATGATTGAATGATTGATAGAAGGGGTGAATCCGATTATATAAAGTAAGACGGCATTCTCAAGCCGTGACTATCAGAGGGGCATTAAAAAAAGAACGTAAAAAAAGTGTGTTAGATTACAAAATATCTAACACACTTTTTATTTATAATCAATTGTTAATCAGTTGATTATCTTGCGTAAGATACTTGCTTTACTGCTGCGATAATTTTCGCAGGATTTGGTAAGTAAGCATCTACATAAGCTGCCGCATAGGGTAGGGAAGTGTCGGCACTATTCACACGAATAACAGGCGCGTCCAAGTAGTCAAACGCATATTTTTGCACCTCATAAGTCACCTCAGCAGATACTCCAGCAAATGGCCAGCTTTCATCCACTACGATTAAACGGTTCGTTTTCTTTACGCTTTCCACTATCGTTTTATAGTCTAGCGGACGAATAGTCCGTAGGTCGATTATCTCTGCGCTAATGCCTTCTTTGGCCAGTTCGTCTGCTGCTTTTTCGCATTCCAATACCATTTTATTGAAACTCACCAAAGTGACATCTGTCCCTTCGCGGCGTACTTTTGCTTTGCCAATTGGCACTAAAATGTCATCACCTTCGGGCACAAAGCCTTTGTGGCCATATAGCATTTCGCTTTCCATAATACATATGGGGTCATCGTCGCGAATAGCTGATTTTAGTAAGCCTTTGGCATCGGCAGGGTCAATAGAAGATATGACTTTCAAGCCTGGACAGTTGGCCAACCAAGCTTCAAAAGTTTGGCTATGCTGTTGTGCTAGTTGACCTGCGGCACCACTCGGGCCACGGAAAACGATTGGACATTTATACTGACCTGCTGATTGAGAAAGGGTCTTAGCTGCGTTATTCACAATTTGGTCAAATGCCAAAACAGCAAAATTCCAAGTCATAAATTCTACAATCGGGCGTAAGCCATTCATGGCAGCGCCAACGCCAATTCCTGCAAAACCTAGCTCGGCAATCGGCGTGTCAATCACACGTTTTGGACCAAACTCGTCGAGCATTCCTTTACTCACTTTATAAGCACCATTGTATTGTGCTACCTCTTCACCCATTAAAAAGACGTTTTCGTCGCGACGCATTTCTTCGCTCATGGCCTCTCTTAAGGCATCTCGGAGTGCTATTTCTCTTGACATTTGCTATTGGTAGTTAGTAGATTGGTAAATAAGTAATTAGTACTAATATTACTAATCTTTTTTTTTAAGGACTGCAAAGTTAATAATTATCATTATTTGAACAAGTATCTGGGGAAGTAGTTCATAGAATATCCTTTCTTTGGAGTGATGTAAGTATTAACTTGACTGAACTACTTAGGAACGATGAGTGTACTCCGAAAAGTAAAATTAAACAGAATTAACGGACTTGTATAGGATTAATTTATTTGTAAAGCACTGATTATTAGCGCATTAAAAAATTATAAAATCCAGTATAATCCTGTTAATCCTGTCTAAATGACTTTTCGGAGTACACCCAACGATGAAATAATAAGTTGTAACAAGATTGGTGAATTATTTTGGTCTTAGGTTTTCTTTGAAAGAAAGATAATTATTAATACTTTGACCACTAGGGGCAGGCTGATTTCAAGAGGAAAATGGAAGCGCTAAATCCTGTCAAACCTTATCAATTATTGTTTTATTGTTCCTTACTTTAATAATACAAGAAGTTATTACCTTGCTTTTAGGCATATTTTTTGCTGTAAAAGCAACGAATATAAACGGATAAATGATTGATTTTCAATATCTTATAAAGACCTGAAAGTCAAATTACTATGAATTTTATTTTTAGTAATTTATTCTTTATATTTGATACAACAACAACAAACTAGAACAAATAACATGCACTAATGCAATTATTTTTACCCCCAGTAAAAAGAATCGGCGCTATTTCCCCCACTGCGCAAGGCATTCCTTATTCAATAAAAACCACTATGCCTTCAGTACAAAAATACCTTCGACTACTTGTGTACAGTACCATGCTTTGCTTTTTTCAGAGTCAAATCTATGCGCAACAAGACCCGATGTTTACCAATTATATGTTCAATACATTGAGCTATAATCCTGCTTATGCTGGTAGTAAAGACTACCTTTCTGCAAATATTGTTTACCGAAATCAATGGTTTGGTTGGAATGAAGACCGCAATAATTTGAATAGCGAGTCGAATGGCGGCGCACCTATTTCGCAGACTTTTACCCTGCATGGGCCACTCAATAAGCGCGTTGGTTTAGGAGTCAGTGTGGTCAATGATCAAATCGGAGCAACATCTAGCACGGGGGCGAATTTCAGTTATGCTTATCGCATTAAATTCGGACAAGGTGCTCTAAATGTCGCCTTGCAGGCTGGTTTTCAGAACTTTAGAGCAGATTGGAATCAACTTGTTTTTAAAGACCCTCAGCAATTAGACCGCTCTTTTCAGAACACTAATCCATCGCTTTGGATACCTAACTTCGGTACAGGTGTTTACTATCAAGATGATGATTTTTATATCGGTATTTCCGTGCCACGCTTATTGAATTTGCCTCTACGAGAACTCAAACAAGACGATAATCGCTTACGTGTTGCACAGACTTATCAGCATTATTACGTGACTGGTGGTGCGGTTTTTCCAATCAAATCAGATGACCTTGTTTTTAAGCCTTCTATTCTCATTAAAAGTGTGGAACTGTTAAGTAGCTTCAATAAATCTGGAAATCGTTTACGTACCGTTGGTGCGCCTACTGCTGTGGATATTGATGTGTCTTTATTGATGCAACAGACCTTTTGGATAGGCTTGAGTTTTAGGGCAGCCTTAGAAGAAACACTGGTGAATAATTCGACACCAAACGACCCCTCAGTGACGACTTATTCGCTAGGAAGACATGATAGCTTTGATTTATGGGTAGCTTTTTTCTTGAATAATGGTTTACGCATTGGCTTTTCTTATGACTATCCAGTGAGTAAGCTCCAACTATATTCTGCAGGTTCTTTTGAGGTAATGATGGGCTATGATTTTAACTATACTACTGATAAAGTTAGCTCACCGAGGTATTTTTAGAAAGAATGGTTTTGAAACCACCTTCTAAAAAAAAAATCACTACACCTGTATGGGTGGAGTGATTTTTTTTTGAGGAAAATAGCGAAAAAAGCATCCTCATAAATTACCGAAATAATTGGTGTATTCAGGTATTTATATTCTAATTTATGGTTCTTTGACAATTCTTGCAATTCTACGTCGCGCGGCGACTCGAGGTCGCCGCACGACCAGGAAACCGCATTTTTTGCAAAAATTGTCAAAGAGCCTAATTTATATTCTAAAAGAACGAACAAATAGTAGTTGACGTAGCTGTCCGTGCACCGTTCAGCCTAAAACCGTCTATCTTCCTTAATTATTCGCTTTATAAGCTTTCATTTCTTCTACCAATTTAGGTACAACTTCGAAAGCATCACCAACAATACCATAGTCAGCCGCTTTGAAAAACGGAGCTTCTGGGTCTTTATTGATGACCACAATTACTTTAGAATTATTGACACCAGCCAAGTGCTGAATAGCGCCAGAAATACCAATTGCGATGTATAAATTCGGGCGAATAGCCACACCTGTTTGTCCTACGTGTTCGTGGTGAGGTCTCCAGCCGGTATCCGCTACTGGGCGAGAACAAGCCGTTGTTGCGCCTAATACTTCTGCCAAATCTTCCACCATGCCCCAGTTTTCTGGGCCTTTTAAACCACGACCTGCTGACACGACTAATTCTGCTTCTGGCAAAGGCACCATGCCGCCATCTTCGCGCTTGACTTCTTTGATAGTCACGCGACCTGCGGGCACAGCGATGTCCAAATTTTCAACTTCAACGGCACTACCGACGGCTTGCGGTGGCAATGAATTGCCCATTAAAGACAAGACTTTTTTTGCGCTAGATACTTCGTAAGTAGCGATTGCTTTGCCAGAGAACACAGATTTTTTCACTTTGAAAGAACCGTCATTTGTTGGCACTGCATTTACGCCAGCTACCGAGCCCGCATCCATACGAGCCGCCAAACGACCCAACAAAGATTTGCCAGTAGAGGTGTGTGGTACAATCAGCACTTCAGCACCTAGATTATTCGCCGCATCGGCGAGTACAGAAGTATATGCTTGGCTATCGAAGCCGCCTACATTTGCTACTTGATATACTTTTGATGCACCATAAGTGCCTAATTGACCAGCATCAGTTGCCTCGCCCAACACGATAGCAGCACAGTCGGTGCCTAAAACTTGCGCGGTTTTATATCCATAAGTCACTGCTTCAAAAGCAGCTTTTTTGAATGTTCCATTTTGCGCTTCTGCAAATACTAAAACCATTATATTGTTTATTTATTATTGTCTATTGAATATTGTTTACTGCCGATTGTTACTGACTTTTTAATCATCAATAATCAACCATCAATATACAATTAAATAACTTTCGCTTCTTCGTGCAATAAGCGTACGAGTTCTTTCACATTGTCCGCATCTATTAATTTAACGCCTGTTTTTGCTGGCGGCAAATCAAAATGAACGGTTGTAGATAAGTCCTCGGCAGCAGTTGGTTCAACTACGTTCAATGGCTTGCGTTTTGCCATCATAATGCCGCGCATATTCGGAATGCGTTGTTCTGCCAAGCCTTTAGAAGCACTCAAAGCAAATGGAGTAGCGACTTCAGCCACTTCTTCACCACCTTCTATGTCGCGAGCAATGGTAGCTGTATTGCCATTCATTTCCAAGTTGGTGGCATAACTGATGTAAGGCATATCCAACAGTTCTGCTGTCATAGCGCCTACTTCAGAGCCATTATAGTCGATGGTTTCTTTACCGAAAAAGACCACATCAAATGCTTCTGCTTCTGCATAAGCAGCAATTTGTTTGGCTACATAAAGTGCACTTTTGGGTTCTGCATTGATACGCACCGCACTGTCTGCACCTATTGCCAAACCTTTGCGAATAACGGTATCATTAGCTGCTGTGCCAACATTCAAAATAGTGACACTACCACCTGTAGCCTCTTTCAATTCGATAGCACGCACCAAAGCATACCATTCATCGTAAGGGTTCATGATGTAATTAACACCATTGGTGTCAAACTCAGCACCGCCGCCTGTGAAGGCAATTTTGGCAGTTGTTTCGGGTGTTTTGCTAACGCAAACAAGCAATTTCATATATCTTAATTAGGAATTAAAAATTAGGAATGGAGAATTGTCTAGTCAATTCTTACCTAATTGTCAAATTACGAATAACTATTTTCTATAAAGTTAAAAGAGCTAAAAAGTTGTGCCGTTTTTATAAAATGACCTACTTTTTACGTCATTTTGACCTTCTTAGTAACGACGAAAGAATAAGTCCGTCCAAATGACTACTAAGCTTACTTTTTTCTCCAAAAAGCGCGCAAATATACACATTTGAAAATAAAGGAAGGAAATATTTAGCGAATTTTCGCTGGAATACACTTTCGTTAACCTGAAATGCCATAATTTGGTACTTTCTATATTTACAAATAACTCGAATTTTTATGAAATGGTTTAATGCTCTTTCTGACTACTAAGCCTGTTTAAAAAGTAAACGCTGGCCTTTTTTATCTTCAAAAAACGTCCCATTCTGATAAGCCAAATGTCCACTCACAATTGTCTCCGTCACGCGACCTTGGAAAGTATGTCCTTCAAATGGCGACCAATTGCACTTATAATACACGTTTTCTTTTGCAACGGACCATTTTTCATTCAAATCTACCAACACCACATCTGCCCAATAGCCTTCGTCTAAATAACCGCGCTTATCCACATTGAAACAATCGGCTGGTGCATGGCACATTTTCTCCACAATACGCTCCAAGCTGATTTGCGCTCTTTGATAAAATTCCAACATCACATTCAAGGAATGCTGCACTAATGGCACACCCGACGGCGCAGAAAAATAATGCCCTTGCTTTTCTTCCCAAGTATGTGGCGCATGGTCAGTTGCGATAATATCAAGGCGATTATCCAATAATGCTGGCAATAATGCCGAACGATGTGTTTCATCTTTGATGGCTGGGTTACACTTGATTTGCGTGCCGTATTTTGCATAATCATCGCTATTAAAATACAAATGATGCACACATAATTCAGACGTAATTCGCTTTTCTTTCAAGGGAATATCATTGCGGAATAAATCTAATTCTTCGCGTGTGCTAATGTGCAAGATATGTAGGCGAGTATTGTGTTTTTTGGCTAAAGACACCGCAAAACTGCTGGAAATAAAGCAGTTGGCGGAGTTGCGGATTTGAGGATGATACTCGACTGGAACATCGTTTCCATAGACTGCTTTATAGGCTGCCGCATTCTTACGAACGGTGTCTTCGTCCTCACAGTGCGTAGCAATCAACATCGGCACTTGCGAGAAAAGCGACTCTAAAGTCACTGGATTATCGACCAACATATTGCCCGTACTACTGCCCATAAATGCCTTGATACCACAGACGGTTCGTGGGTCAGTTTTGAGTACTTCTTCGAGATTGTCATTCCCTGCGCCCATGAAAAAAGAGTAATTAGCTAGCGAATTTTTCGCCGCCGTTTTATATTTATCCTCTAAAATTTCTTGCGTGAGCGCATTGGGTACCGTATTCGGCATTTCCATGAAAGAGGTCGTGCCACCAGCTACGGCAGCGCGTGGCTCGGTATATAAATCTGCTTTGTGCGTCAAGCCTGGGTCGCGAAAATGCACTTGGTCATCAATAATACCCGGAATGGCATGCTTTCCAGTGGCGTCAATTTCTTGGTCGGCAGACTTGTTTATGATGCCACCAATTTGCTCAATGCGTCCGTTTTTGATGTATATATCGCCGGCTTTTATATCGCCCCGATTAACGATTTGGGCATTTTTAATAAGTATGGTCTTGTTCATATTCCTTGTTGATTTGAGTAGTGTGTCCGTCAATCGTTGACCGTCAGCCGTCCACCATGAGTAATTTCGGTCGCGAAAATAACGAGGAGCTATTAAAATTACGAATAAGGTATTACAAATTTTAAAAAATTGTACCTTGGCCACCTTTAAAACACCAAATAAGGGTCAAAATAGTCACTATCTGGCTATTTTTTATCTTTTGTATTCTTTTTAATCATCACTTTATCTTTGTTTCATGGAATTTTTTAGTGACTTATGGCTTTTCTTAAAAGAGCGTAAATTATGGTGGCTCGCACCAATTATATTAGTAGTACTCCTTATTGGCGGCTTACTTATTTTTGCAGAAAGTTCGGCCATTGGCTCCTTTATTTATACTTTATTTTAGGGTGTAAATAACTCTAATGAATGAATAATGGATTCAATATTAACTTCTTTAGTTCCGTTAAAAAAAACGCCATCTATGTCTGATCAAACAAGCAGCGAAAACAAGCAGCGAAAACAAGCAGCGAAAACAAGCAGCGAAAACAAGCAGCGAAAACAAGCAGCGAAGATAGTCGGTTATTTATTAATTAGTAGCATTTTTCTCCTAGTTGCTTTACTTGCAGCCGAATTAATCTTACGCTTTCATCCCCAATACGGTCGCGCCGGCTATGTCTATGACACCCATACGATTTATCGCCTAAATCCTAATTTGGCAGCGCAAAAATGGTATGCCATGAATAAAGTAGAAGGCAAAGGCCCGTTTACTTTACGCTTTAATAATAAGGGGTTTCGTGGGGCAGATATGGTGCTAGAAAAACCGAAAGGCAAAGTGCGCATCATGGTCTTAGGAGATAGTTATACGGCAGGTTTAGATTATCCTGATGAAGAGATATTTAGTGCGCAATTAGCCGCAAAACTCCATGCAAATGGCGAGCAATATGAGGTCTTAAATGTGAGTTGCCCTGCTTGGGGAACGGATCAAGAGTGGCGTTATTGGGAGACGGAAGGCAAAAAGTATCAGCCTGATTATTTGCTTTTACTATTTTCGCCCAATGACATTCGCGAAAGCTATAATAAAGGTATTGTCAAATTAGAAAATGGTGCATTAACAACAACGGAAGCCAATTTATTCTCTAAAAAACAACGTTTGGGCTGGAAACTCGCGAATAAATCGTCTTTGTTTCAATATCTACAGAAAAAAATTTTCAAAACTAAATACGGTGATTTTCTCAGTCTCTTCCACACTTATCCCGTCAATTATGGCATACATGACAGCACCGATTGGGACGCGCCCATGTATTTACGGGCGCCTTTTAAGGAAGTTAATGAAAGTTTTGAGCTAAATGCTCGTCTATTAGCTGAACTGAAAAAATCAACTACGGCGGCGGGCACAAAGCTTTTGATTGCAAAAATACCAGCAGTACATGAGTTTAATGGCAGTTATGATTCAGAGGAATTTAGACCAAATACGATTTCTGAATATTTGGACAGCACGGCTGCTAATCTGAATATTCCTTTGCTCAATATGGACTATAATTTAGCGAAAGATGCTGACCCCAAACATATTTTTATGTCTTGGGAATTTCATTTTAATAAAGCAGGACATGACTGGGTGGCAGCGCAATTGCATCCATTTTTCATGCAAAATAAATAACCTAAATAACAAGTAATGGCACACAAAAAAACAATAAAAAACGCAGGCAATCCCTACGAAACGATACTAGCCCTGGTCGTCGTTTTAGTGGCTTTGTATTATATATTCGGCTGGGCTTGGTCACCTTATGTGGCAATCGGATTAGGGCTTAGTTGTCTGATTATCAAGCCTTTAGCTCGCTTAGTTCATCAGTTGTGGACGAAATTAACGCATGCTGTCGGTTTTGTGATGACACATGTTTTATTAAGTGGCGTATTCTTTTTGGTATTGACACCAATGGCATTTTTATATCGTTTATTCAACAAAGATAAATTGATGAATAAGAAGGGCAAAGACAGCTACTTTCATGTTCGTGACCATGCTTATGAAAAGAAGGATTTGAAGAATACTTGGTAAAATTTAAAATCACATATCATCTCTTCGAAATTTTGGGGGAGAATTTGTCCAGAAAATCAAAAATTGCGGCTCGATTTTCCGGTTGAAAATAATGCCATTTATTATTTTTAGGTTGTTGGTTTCTAAACCAAGTCGATTGACGTTTTGCATAGCGACGCGTATTTCGTTTTACTAATTCAATTGCCTCTTCTTTGCTTATTTTATTATCAAAAAAATACATAAACTCCTGATAGCCAACTGTTCGCAAGCTGTTCAAGTGTCGCTTATCATAAAACTGACGCGCCTCTTCTACTAATCCATTTGCCACCATTTCGTCCACTCGCTGATTAATACGCGCATAAAGCAGTTCTCTTTCAGGCAATAAACAAAGGTAAATGGGTTCAAAATTTCGGGTGACTTCCTGCCCTTTTCTAAAACTAGAAAAAGACTGTTTGGTCGTTCGGATAATAGACAAAGCGCGCAATAATCGTCGTGGATTTTCGGTATCTGCTTCCGCAAAATATTCAGGGTCTTTAGCTTGCAATTCTTGCTGTAAAAAAGCCAAACCATATCGCTCATAGTCTGCCTGCAAAGCCTCTGATATTTCGCTCGGAATGGTCGGAAAATTATCCAATCCTTCGCAAATGGCTTTGATATATAAACCCGAACCGCCGACCAATATTGCCGCATCTTTTTCTACAAACAATTCATCCAAAAGTGCCAATACATCGCGCTCAAAATCACCTACACTATAGTGGTCTTCTATGCTCAAAGTATTGACCAAATGATGGGTCGCCTGCGCCAATTCTTCCGGTGTCGGTTTGGCTGTTCCGATTTCTAATTCTCGAAAAAACTGCCGACTATCCGCCGAAATAATGTCGATACCGAAGCGTTGTGCTATCGCAATAGCCAAAGCCGTTTTGCCTGATGCCGTTGGGCCACCTATGATAATTAGTTTTTTCATTGAATATTTTTCTAAGCACGAAGTAAAGGAGTTTTATAGAATTGCGAAGGATTTAGGTAAACTAATCATCAATAATAGACTTAGATTTCCAACAAGATGCGCTATTTTTATACTTTTACTTACATTTGCGTTTCAATTTTTTTGCTCCATGAAACTTTTCAATTCATCATTCAATCTTTAAATGCTGCTATACGAATTAGTACGCCCCGTGGCGCGACTTACTTTAAAGGTATTTTTTCGAAAAATCTACATCACCAATGCCGACTGCATTCCTCGTGATAAGCCTGTAATATTAGCAGCTAATCACCCTACAGCCTTTGTTGAACCCTGTGTGTTGGCTTGTTTTTTAGACCGTGATTTATACTTTATGGTCAGAGGCGATATTTTCGTAAAACCCTTGTATGCCAAGTTATTACGCCTGCTGCACATGACACCGATGTATCGCCTGAAAGATGCGGGTTATAGTGGGGTGAAAAATAATTTCAACTCGCTCAACGAAACTTATGAAAAGCTAAAAGAAGGCAAAACCATCATGATTTTAGCCGAAGGCACGACGATACATGAAAAACGCCTACGTCCACTCAAAAAAGGGACTGCGCGCTTAGCTTTTGGCACTTTAGAAGCCTTTGGTAACCAAGATATTTACATCGTGCCGACGGGCGTCAATTATACCTATGCTGATGAATTTAGAAACACCGCAATGATTGAATTTGGCGAGCCGATTAGCGTCTTGGATTATAAAGAAATGTGGACAGAAAACCCAGCGAAAGCAACTCGGCAAATTACCGCAGATTTGCACGATAGACTGGCTGAAAAAGTAATTATTATTGATGCCAAAGAAGATGAAGAATTAGTGGAAAATCTGTTTGTTTTAAATCGGAATAGTCGCAGCCAAAATGCCTTTCCTGTCGTGTCCAAAAAAGGCTTAGCATTTAAGTCCGAAAAACGTATTGCAGACACGATAAATAACATGGACGAAGTAGAAAAAGAAGGACTTAAAGTCTTGGTTGACAGTTATTTAGCTCAATTGGAAGCACTAAAGATTAATGACTGGGGCTTGGTGCATGCCAACCGTTTTAATTTTTTGGGAAGCTTTGCCATCGGACTAGGTTTTGTGCCTTTTATACTTGGTTATGTCCTCAATTATTTGCCGATTTATTATGCAGAATACATGGCTAGAACTAAGCCTAAACACATCGAATTTAAATCCTCTTTAGCCGTATCTATTGGTATGGGAGCAAGTATTGTTTGGTGGCTTATTGGGGGGGCTATTGCTGCTTTTGTTGGGCATCCAATTCTTTGGATTTTAGTCATTTTGATGCCTTTCTTGGGCTACTTTGCAGTGCTTTATCAAGAATATTTTTCAGATTGGCGTGCTGCAAAACGCGCGAAAAGTGTACCTTTGGAGCAACGGCAAATTTTACTAACTCTAAGGAAAACGCTTTTGCGTTAGGACTGTGGACGGTAAAATCTGTTTTTTAATAAAACTAAAGAAAATTACACTCAAAATAAGACGATTAGACAGACATTTAGCATGACTTACTTTCAACAATCTAATGTCTAAGGTCTAAGGTCTAATATCTATTTATATGCTTTATTTCCTGCTAAAACCAATCGTAAAATTAGCGTTGCGGGTCTATTTTCGCAAAATTCACTTCAGTGGCAAAGAGCGCGTTCCGAAGGGCTATCGCCTTATATATGCCGTCAATCATCCCACCGCTTTTCTTGACCCCATTATCGTAGCAACACACGAAAAACGGGTATTTCATTTCATGTTACGTGGTGATATTTTTGTGTCCAATTTGATTATAAAACTGCTTCATTCCATAAAAACTATTCCTATTTTTAGGCAGCGAGATGGCATCGCTAATTTGCGAAAAAACGAAGCAACAATGGAGCGTGTTTATAGCATTTTAGACAAAGGGAAAGAGCATATTCTTATTCTTGCTGAAGGCTTAACCAAGCACGAAAAACGCTTACGAAAAATACAGAAAGGCGCGGCCCGCATGGCTTTTGGCACCTATCAGCAATATGGTCATGAGAACATTTGCATCGTTCCTGTTGGCGTGAACTATACAGATGCGCATCAGTTTAGAAGCACCGTAATGGTTGAATATGGCGAACCGATATTCCTTAAAGATTACCTCGAAATACACGCACAAAACGACCGTCGCGCCATCAAAAAAATGACGGATGAAATAGAGCGTCGAATGCGCCAATTAGTCATTCATGTAGAGCACGAAGAAGATGATATTTTAGTGGACCATTTACTCAATATGCATCGCCATGACCGCGACGATGCGCTCTTTCCTACACACTCCAAAGACGGAACTTTGCTGCGTGAAGAATGGGCAATAACAGAGGAGGTTAATCAGATGCCAGAAGCCGAAAAAGAGAGTTTGAAAAAGCTAGTGGATACCTATTATAGAAGACTACATGAATATCGAGTGACGGATATGGGTTTGACACAGCCGAAATACGCTAGTTTTGCAAATACTATTCGTTTTATTTTGGGCATTATTCCGTATTGGATTGGCTCGGTTTGGAATTGGCTGCCGCTTCGTCTGGCAAGAAGAGTAGCTGATAATAAAGTAAAAAGCATTGAATTTCATGCCTCGGTTCGCTTTGGTGTAGGCTTATTTGCTTGGCTAAGTTATTTCTTTTTATGGTTTATTTTGGTGGGTATTTTTACCTGTTGGCCTTGTGCATTTTTGGTCTTTTTGATGCCGATTTTTGGTTTTTACGCGCTAATGTTTAGAGAGTTTTGTGCAAAACGGGCGGATGCGCGTGATGTACAAGCTTTGACCCAAGATATGCGCATGAAATTAAGAGCTAAGCGGAAGCGGATTATGGGGGCGGTGGAGTAGTAGTGGGTTAGGTTGCGCAGCGCGCGATTGGGAAATGTCATTTTTTCAAAAAATGACATTTCTGAATGTATATAAAGTACATAAAAGAAAGCGGACAGTAGGCAAATTTGCTTACTGTCCGCTTTCTTTTATGCTAAACGGTCTGTGTTGTTCTTCTTTTAAAACTTAAAACGTAAACCAGACTGAATACCGAGGGTCATATAACGCTGTTCGAGTATGTAATTATCATTCGTAAATGGGTCGATATGATAGCGACCATATGGCTCAAATAAGATATGCAAAGATGGCGTAAGTTTGTAATTTAAAGCCACACTAGCAAATAAACTCATGTTTAATTGGTCACGATAAATTTGCGGTTCATCTGTAAAGCTGGCACCTTCTACTTGAGAATTAATCACAGTCGCATAACGTCCTCGTGGGTCAAAAATAAGATTGAAATATGCTCCAGCATTGACATTGAAGCCGTATTTTTCAGTATCGTATTCATAACCTAAAATAAGCGGAATATCTAACATACGGTATTGATTATTCCCAAGATCATTGAGAGGTACAATATTAATTTCCGTCGTATCACCGTTTATAATTGTATATTCTTCTCTTGTACCAATATTGCGAGAATATTTTTCATTAATCTGACTATAAATAAAGCCCGTTCGAAGCGCAATACCTGTCTTATTTGATTTACGAATTGCTTCGCCTTCTCTAGCTTGACGTTCCTGTTTTTGTAATAACACGGCACTAAAACGCATCCCTGCTCCTCCAGAAAAAGAAACATTTTCAGTACTGGAGCGAATGTGCGCATAATTATTAAAGTCTGAATTTTTCGCT
This sequence comes from Caprella mutica, assembly GCA_947561585.1. Taxonomy (NCBI): domain Eukaryota; kingdom Metazoa; phylum Arthropoda; class Malacostraca; order Amphipoda; family Caprellidae; genus Caprella; species Caprella mutica. Next base: position 316,891 of record CANNZV010000267.1, read on the forward strand.
TTAAAAGTACGGTAAGGAATGTCCACAGCACCTATTAAATCAGTATAGAAAAACAAACGGCGACCTTTCCAGGAAGCACAATCTACACCCGGCAATTGATAACTTGATGTCGCGTACAATTGAGGCGTTAAAGTGAACAGAGGCTCTACAATACTCATCGTTGCATCGGCAGCGGTCATATCCGCAGCACTATTTGCTGCTGTTTTTGTCCTTGTATTCGCAAGCGGAATAGCTGCCGAATTTGTTGCTCCACGTCTTACTGTTTCGGCATTCGCAATGGCCCAATTAATTTGAGGAATAACATGAGGCGTCTTGCGAGTAGTTCTAGTTCTAGTTGTAGCGGTAGTAGTCGTTGTAGTCGTTGTAGTCGTTGTAGTCGTTTTATTTTTGCTTGTTACGGTTTTTATGTTTGCATTTGCTTGTTCAATTGATTGATTTTCAGGCAATTGTATTTTATTAGCCTGATTAGTGCTGCTGCTGATAGCTTTATTTTTCGGCATTTCAGCAAGCGTATTACTCCCCTTTTTATTTGCTACTTCAATAAGTGAAGTATTAGAATTTGCTGCATTTTCAACTACATTACTACTCGCATCAACCATCGTTTTTGTTGATTGATTATCCGAAATAGTAGTATTATCTCCAACAGCAATTTCTACTGTTTCGGCAATAGTTGTATCTATTTCGGTAGGCATTTGGTTTGACCAATACAGTCCTCCAGCTACCAATAGTGTCGTCAACAATACGGTAGCTGCGCCTATTTTACCCCAAGCGATGGTCGTGCGTTGCGGCGTGCGTGCTGCATCTATTTTGTCCCACATATTGGTAGGCACATCGGAAGCATAATTATTTAATTTGTCCCGTAATAACTTATCTGCATCTGACTGCTTCATAATGTAATCGTTTGTAAATCTGAAATTCTATCCTGCAACATTTTCCGTGCCTTCACCAACTGGGAGCGGCTCGTACTTTCACCAATCGAGAGCATATTCGCAATTTCTTTGTGGCTATACCCTTCTATGACATACAGGTTGAATACAATCCGATAGCCTTCCGGCAATTTGGCGATTTCTGCCAACAACTCTTCTTCTCCTAAATTGGAAATGGCTTTCGGATTTATAGGCTTGTCTTGATAGTCTTCAAGCCCTATTTTTTCTTTTTGAAATGAACTCTTATTATAGTTTTTCAGAGCAGTGTTCACGACAATACGACGCACCCATCCTTCGAATGAGCCTTTAAATTCGAAGCGATTCAGATTGTCGAAAACTTTTATCCATGCATCTTGAAGAATGTCTTCTGCTTCGAGATGATGCCGTGTGTATCTTCTACATACGGTGAGCATCTTTCCTGCGTAGCGTTCAAACAATTCTTTCTGACATTGACGGTTCTCTCTAATACAGCCCTCTATGAGTTCCCGTTCAGACATAAAATTTTTTAATGACTAATCAATTGATTTAGTCATGACCAAGTATGCTGTACGTACAAGCTCGCGAAACAGCAAAAAAAAATTGAGTTGCAAGCGGATAGTCAATGCTTTGGGGCATTCTCTTAATTAGAGATAGGTTTTATTTTTTTTAGAACAAAAGGTCCAATATTATTGAACTGTTGAAGTATTTCTTTTATCCTCTCCTGGTAAAACCTATGACTGAACTCCAAAGGACACGTGCCCTTTTTACTTGCAACCCAACGAATTGAGTGAAAGATAACTCAGGTGAAACTACTACTGATTACTAGAGCCATCTACCGCCAAATTCGTTGCCTGCATTGCTAAAATTAATTCATTTTTTTTAATTTTTTTTTAAAAATAAATACTAAATCAGATTAGACTTCCTATTATCTTATTGTAAGTAAATGCTTAATCAGTTGATTATCAATTGATTAGCTTCGAGTTATTAATTTTTACTAACTAATTTATTTTATTATTTTTTTATTAAGAATTTGTCAAAAAATAAGCAAAAGTGGAGGTTGACCGACTAATTTAAGTAGCACACATTAATTATTTAGGAAAATTTAGGAGTGAGATTTTTTCAAGAAAACTATCGAAAAAATCTTAGCCCTAAAATTCCACGAATAAATGTGTCCGGGTACTTATACAAATATATTCCAATCTTGAAATACTAAACGAGGAAGAAAGGGTAATGAGCTAAATCCGTTAAAGTAGCGTGACTAAGTGGTTCAAGTCAATAGTTTATGAGTGAGCTTGTAATGCTACTTTCAGTTCTCCTATTTGTTCTTTTGATAAATCCATATCTTTGAAAAGTTGGGTCATAATAAGATGAATCGCCTTGTCAACAGAAGATTTTTTCAAGGCTTTGGTCAGTACTTGAGTCATCGTTTCATTTAATTTATATTGACGACCAAGCTCTACTATTGACAAATGAGGCATATTTTTTTGCATCATTAAAAGTAATGTGATTTCTTTCAATAATGCACCTTTTTTCTCGCCTTTTTCTATACCTTTTTTTATACCCTTCTTTTCCCCTTCTCGCACATGGTCTTCGGCGATGCTTCCTTCAGCATATTCAACGATAATATCCATCTTTTTTACATTTTGAATGAATGTTTTTTTCTCTTGATCACTCATGCTATATACTTCTAGGATATAGCGTAATAAGCTCTGTACAAAAGCCATTTTCTCGGCTTCGGTAATTTCTAGTTTGACAAATATAAAGATTTCTTGGTAATTCTCCAACAAATACTTTGCGTCTTTATGATGTTTGAAGAGCAGAAATGCGCTGCGCATGAAATGCCCTGTTTTCAAATTGAGCAAAAATTCTTCGGCGACGGCATTCAAATCAATCAAATGATAGTCAAAATCGGGTAAATAGGCACGCCAATTTTTATTCGGCAAGTCAAAATTATCCGAAAAACGCTTTATTTTCCAAATATCCGTGCCATGAAAAATAACAATCGGTAATACCATCACACGCTCCTCATTGTTAAGGTATTGCAAGGTATATATCTCTGTTAAGTAACGCAATAGTTGGTCTAATATGCCTTCATCGTAATAACTTTTATGCTCAAAAAGAAAAATAACGTTCAATTTTGAGCCGTTTTTGAAGCGCGCATTATAGACAATATCCATAAAATATTCTTGTAATGCTTCGCTAATATAGCTTGTTTTTGAACGTTTAAAATATCGAAAATCAAGGTCTTTTGCTATCCATTTTGGCAAAAAAGATTTGACAATAGCCTTGGCTTCTGATTTGTAGTCCAGCACCTTTTTCATCAGGCGGTCGTGTAGATTTCTCATAAGGGGATGTTATTGAGCAGTAAATTTACTCTATTTAATCCTAAATTTAAACCATAAAATAGATAAATGATTTTTAAACAATTGAAAATCAACAACTTACATCCACCCACTAAAAAATAAATAAATTAAATTTAAATATATTTATAAGCCTTTTTTTTGATATTAGCTACTTGTTTTTAGCTACATTTGCGAAAATTGAAACAAATGTAAATGCTTATTTTATCTATTCTAAGAATATCAAAATAGCTATTATAAATGCCTTCCTAAACATACAGAAATGAATATCCTTATTGCCGCTGCCACTCCTTTCGAAATTGCGCCTTTGCAGCAATATCTCGAAGCTAATTATGAAAGCATTAGCCCTACTGTTTTTACCAAAGAAAATCAACAGATTACCCTGCTTATTACAGGCGTAGGTATGACGAATACTGCTTTATGTTTAGGTCGTTACTTGGCCCTCGAACAGCCTGACATTGCTATCAATGCAGGTATTGCAGGCAGTTTTTCGAAGCAAATAGAAATAGGAAATGTGGTACATGTTATCTCCGAAAAATTTGCAGATTTAGGCGTAGAAGAAGCCGATGGCAGTTTTACAGACATGCATGAAATGGATTTAATTCCGCCCAATGAGCCACCTTTTCAATACGGACAACTCATCAATCCTGCCAGTAAAGAATTTAATTTTTTACCTAAAGCAGGCGGACTGACCGTCAATAAAGTACACGGCACTAAAAAATCAATAAAAGCCATCAAAAAGAAGTATCCTGCTGATGTAGAAACGATGGAAGGCGCAGCATTTTTTCTAGCTTGCCTCAATGTGGGCCTGCCTTTCATGGCTATTCGTGCTATTTCCAATTTCGTCGAACCACGTAATCGTGACAACTGGAATTTGCCCCTTGCTATTAGCAATTTGAATGAAGTTTTGCTCGAAATGATTGGTGCAATGCAGGAGACAACAGAAAGTGAATAATCCGTCAAATTAATGCTTTCGGTGACATCTGATTTGGAGCAATAAATAGTGCTTCAAAAATCTATAAAAATTAATAGGAATATTAATTGAAAAAATCGTACCTTTGCGCCGCTTAATAGAAAAGCAATGCCCGTAAGGGTTTTTAATATAACAACTTAATATCGCAGTGAGCGATGAATGTGTTTTAGATTAATAATGAGTTTTAATATTTAGTTCAGCTAAATAATCAATAGTCATTATACAATAATCAATCGAAACACCTCTTCAACAAAATTAAAATACAATGGATTTTATCAAGTACATTCACGAGCAAATGCCTGCTCCTTTTACTTGCCCAGAGTTCCGTGCAGGAGACAATGTAGTCGTTAGCTACCAAATCGTAGAGGGTGACAAGAAACGGGTACAGGATTACCGTGGCGATGTCATCAAAATTACTGGCGAAGGTGCTACTAAAACATTTACAGTACGTAAAATATCTAGTGGTGTTGGCGTTGAGCGTATTTTTCCTTTCGCTTCTCCAAATATCGTTGGTTTGAAAATATTGAAACGCGGTAAAGTACGTCGCGCTAAATTATACTACTTACGTGACCTTGTTGGTAAAAAAGCACGTATCAAAGAGCGTAAATATATTAAGAAAGCTTAATCAGCCTTTCTTATTGTTAGATATAAAAAAGCCGAACAGTTTTCTGTTCGGCTTTTTTTATCTTTATAAGATGACACCTGTTTGGCAAAAAAGATGACACCAAATAGCTATTGCTAAATCCTTACAAATATTGTATTTTCTATTTATTACAAACTCCCCCTAACAACCTAAAAAGCTTCGCCTATCGTCAAATAAAAGCCACTAGTTTCTTTTCCGAAGCCAATGTCAAAGCGAACATTAATACGTTCTTTTGGTACTAAATTAAAGCGAATACCTGCGCCATAAGTATAACGAAAGTCTTTAAATCCTGCCAAATCATTCACATTATTCGCTACGCCACCATAACCTCCAAAAACCGTTGCGCCCAGTCGCCAAAACAACGGAAAACGATACTCCGCCTGAAAAATAGCCATGTGATTATCTCGAAAACGCCCTTCTAGATAGCCCCGCATCCGCTTTGTACCGCCCAATAATGACAATTGATAGAAAGGCACATCACCATTCGTAAATTCAAAATAAGTATTGACTGCTAATACATGATTTTTCACAATTTTGTGATATGACCGAGCATCTAAAGTATATTTTTGGTAATTGTAATCGGCACCTAAATAATCACCAACAAACAAGCTCGTTCCCTCGATATATTGTCCTTTATAAGGCGCAAAAACATTATCTCGACTATCATAAATCCCTGACACGCCCGCACCAGAAATGACAGAACGCCCCGTTCTTTCAAAGGTTTGTTCGGCCAATAATCCTTCTTCATCTGCTCCCACTATTTTAAAATCATCAAACCAATATCGCCCACCTACATAAACATTTGGCAATACTTTTCGTAAGACATTCAGGCGCACACGCGGAAATTGAACATCGAATATTTCGCCTTCGGTATTGTTTTCTACGGCTTCCGAATTTCCAGTTCCAAAATAGAAAAAATTGTACTTAAAATAGCCCACTTCGCCATAAGCATTCCATTTTGCATCATCCCAAAATAGTTGGAAAGGAACGTACAATAAAATTTGCTTATTTTGTGTGTAAGCACCGCCCAAGGTGATTTGAGAAGGACGACTTTCGTCGGTTTCGCCTTTGAACCGAAAGGCGTAAATTCCCGTAGCGCCAAATGCCCAACGTGTTTCTGGCGTATAAAAGCCGATAGGTAAAGCGCGCAAATTATTGCGTTTTACCTTAGTCGTATCAGCTAGATATGTTTCTGATAAAGTGGGTGTAAATGCCTGTAAATCAGCAATGTAAATACAAAAAAAGAGTGCTAACAATAGTCCTTTTAATAGCAAAAATGATGTTTTCATAATTATTTTTTATCGCCTCTTTTTGAAGCGAGTATACAAGTTTATATTTTCAGCCGTGAAAGTAAATAGATTTACTACTTCAAGATTGTCTTTAGTACGACGGAGTTCATTAATAGGTACGATAAAAATATATTATTGGTTCTTGCTTGACAAAAAAGCCTCAGCATCATTCTTTAAACGATACTTACGAGAATTAGGAATGCTTTTTCTACCTTTGATGCCTAAGGGGCAGTCCAGTTAATACTGTCGGGTTGGCGCGGATTATTTTCCGCCTGCGCGCTCTTAAAAATTATTCCGCCCGTACGGGTGCAAGAATTTTTAAAAAAAAGCAGCCAAAAAATCCGCTCACGCCAACCCGACACTATAAGTAGTACACGTTAATTATTTCGGAAAATTTGAGGACAAGATTTTTTCGTATATTTTCTTTAAAAAATCAGTGCATAGCCCTAGCTACGGACTTATTTTTTGGAGGAAATAGGCGGAAAAAGATGTTTTCAAATTACCGAAATAATTGAGGTGTGCTACTTAACTTGACGGACTACTAAGTGAAAAAGGTGCTTTGACCTTTTTTGCAAAAGAAAGGTTTCCTTGTCACGCAGCGACCTCTAGTCGCCTCATGACTTTACTAGTACATAGATTACAAGGAGACTGGAGCTCACCACAGGACGTAGAATTGCAAAAATTGCTTGCCTGCACTCAATGCCCCTTGTGGTCAAAGAACCTTAAAAAATACAATATTAAGAAACGATGAAAGAATACAAACATATAGAAGATGCTCAAGTTACCATTTCGGAATTGATGCTACCATCGCACTCCAATTTTAGTGGTAAAATACACGGTGGTTATATCCTCTCTTTGATGGACCAAATTGCTTTTGCTTGTGCTTCTAAGTTTTCAGGAGCTTATTGTGTCACGGCATCTGTGGATACGGTTGATTTCTTAAAACCTATAGAAATTGGCGAATTAGTAACTATGAAAGCTTCCGTTAATTATGTCGGCACAAGCTCTATGGTCATTGGTATTCGAGTGGAAGCAGAAAATATTCAGACAGGTGAAATGAAGCATTGCAATTCTTCTTATTTCACAATGGTTGCTAAAAAAGATGGTAAAAGCGTAACTGTGCCGGGCTTAATTTTGAAAAATGAACACGATATTCGTCGTTTTGTGAAGTGTATTAAACGAAAAGAAATGAAAAAAGAACGCAAACAAGAATTTCACGAAATGGATTTTTCGGCAAAGCAATATCTAGATATTTTGCAAGATTATAAAGTCTTGTTTGAGAAGGAATAGTACCGTTTACGGCAAATATTTCCACAAAATACGTACACCAACATATAAAATCAAAACACCCGTCAGTAACTTCACCGTGCGGGCTGAAAATTGATGGATAGATAAGCGCGAACCAATTTGTCCGCCCAAAAAAACACTCATCATCATAGGAACTACAAAGGGAATATTGAGGTCAAAACCATCGCTAGTTGCCTGCCCTATTAACCCCGCAATAGAGTTCACTAAAATAAAAAAACTAGCCGTCGCAGCTATTTTTTTCGGATGTTCCCATGCCCACAAATGCAGCAAAGGCGCCAAAAATATACCGCCGCCAATGCCTACTAATCCCGACAAAAAACCTATACTTCCGCCTATACTTGCGTCACGTAAAATATTACTCTCATTGTTAATAACTAATTGATTATCAGCCTTATATGTTTTGAAAAAAAGCAATATTGCTGCACTAATTAATACCAAACCCAACAAAATAAAAAAAACACGTTGCTCCAAAATTAATCGCCCTCCAAGATAGGAAAAAGGCACACTCAAGGCTACTAAAGGCAAAACTTTTCTTAGCGGTAGTAATTTGTTTTTTAGAAAAATAAACACTCCACCAGTTACAACTGTTATATTGCACAGCAAGGCCGTAGCGCGTAGCATTTGTTGGTCAAAAGCATACCAAGCCAAAATAGCTAAATAACTCGAACCGCCCCCGAAACCGACCGAAGAATACACTAATGCGATGCTAAAAAAAATACCTAATAATTCCCAGTTTTCACTTAATATGTCCATATTGTTGTACTATTGAGCGCAAATGTAAGAAGTGTGCCTTATAATTATTCACTCATTCAATTTTTCTATCATTCAATCATCAACAAAACTCTACGACAATCACGGTCGCCCTATCAATTACCTGCGTTTAGCAGTAACTGACCGCTGCAATTTGCGCTGTTTTTACTGCATGCCAGAGGAAGGGATTAACTATGTCCCTCGTCAAGAATTGTTGACTTTAGAGGAGATGGAACGCTTGGTTCGCGTGCTAGTCAATATGGGTATTACGAAGGTGCGGATTACTGGCGGAGAGCCATTTTTGCGGCGTGGAATGGAGGGTTTTTTGGTAAAATTGCAAGCAATAGATGGATTAGAAGCTTTGAATTTGACCACCAATGGCACGATGCCAACTCTGCTCGAAAAAATTATGCAACGCGTTGATTTTCAATCTATTAACTTATCTATTGATACTTTAAATCGCGAACGTTTCCATGAAATTACACGTCGTGATGAATTGCCAAATGTATTAAAAACATTAGATTTTTTATTAGCTCAAAATATCACCACTAAAATCAATGTCGTAGTGATGGATGGGCGCAATATAGAAGACCTTATTTCGATGGTCGAAATGACACGAGACATGCCTATTGGTGTGCGTTTTATTGAAGAAATGCCTTTTAATGGCAGCGGCGCACATCCCGTAGATTGGCAATGGAATTACAAGCATATATTGGAACATATTCGAGCTCATTTTCCAGAAATGGAAAAAATAAAAGACGCGCCAAATTCCACTTCCATCAATTATAAAATCAAAAATTTTCAAGGAACTATTGGTCTTATTCCTGCTTATTCACGTACATTTTGTGGTTCTTGCAATCGTATTCGTCTAACACCGCAAGGCATGCTACGCACCTGTTTGTACGATGAAGGCGTGTTTAATGTCCGCGATTTAATGCGCGCAGGTGCTACAGATAATCAACTCAAAGATGCCTTTTTAGCTGCCTTTGGCAATCGTGCAAAAGATGGTTTCGAAGCGGAAAAGTTACGAATAGCGGGAGTTTCGGAAAGCATGGCGAGCATTGGAGGGTAATTAAATCCCTTACAGAGTGACCAACTTAATTACACATATCATGATAACGACAAATCAAGCCGAGCAAATCATCAATAAACGGCTTTTACATATACCTAGCAAAATAAGACCTCTACTCGAAACGCGTGGAAAAATACTTCGCGAAGACCTCTTTGCTGACCGTGATTTTCCGCCTTTCAATCGGGTAATGATGGACGGTATAGCCTTGCGCTTTGCCGATTTTTCGACGGGGCAGCGTACCTTTGCTATTGAAGGTATTGCGCCGGCAGGGTCGCCACAATTGACCTTAAAAAATGTCGGTAATTGTCTGGAAGTCATGACAGGTTGCATGCTACCCAATGGTGTGGATGCCGTCATTCCTTATGAAGAAATTGAAATTTTAGAAGGAAAAGCAATAGTTAAAATAGATACGATTTCCTTGTTTCAAAACATTCATCCGCAAGGCAAAGACCAACAAAAAGGCGCGCTTGTTATTGCTGCAAACAGCAAAATAGGCGCAGGCGAAATTGCGGTAGCAGCTACAATTGGCAAAACGGAATTATTAGTGGCAGAACTGCCAAAAGTGCTATTGATATCGACGGGCGATGAGTTGGTAGATGTATCTAAAATGCCTTTGCCACATCAAATTCGTCGTTCTAACTCCTTCATGCTCAGTGCTTTATTAGCAGAAAATGGCATCGAAAGCGCGCAAGTTCATTTGAATGATAATAAGGCAAGGCTACGCGAAAAACTAGCTAAATATATGCAACATTATCGCGTCATTATGCTGAGTGGTGGCGTGTCAAAAGGTAAATATGATTTCGTGCCGGAGGTGCTGGAAAGTTTGGGAGTAGAAAAATTATTTCATCGCGTAAAGCAACGCCCCGGGAAGCCGTTTTGGTTTGGACAAACTCCCAATGGTACGACTTTTTTCGCACTGCCGGGCAATCCTGTTTCGGCTTTAGTTTGTGCCAAACGTTATTTTTTGCCCTGGCTAAAAAAGAGCGCTGGACTTACTCCGGAAATACGTTATGCAAGCTTGATAGAGCGTATGGAATTTAAGAAAGCACTGACTTTATTTCAGCAAGTACAACTCACTTCTGCCACAGATGGACGCCTATTGGCCAGCCCTTTGCGCGGACATGGTTCAGGTGATTTGATGAGCTTGATTGGAGTAGATGGCTTTGTGGAATTGCCGGCAGAAAAGACCGTTTTTGAGGCGGGGGAAGTGCTGCGTTTACTGTAAAAATCCGAGTTAACTTTCATCAATATGACCAAAATAGAACTCTATAAATCGCCATGGCGCGCCATCAAAGTAATACTAATTTGCTCCATTTTCGTGGCACTTGCTGCCTTTCTAGTCTATGCTGGAGACCCAGAAGATAAATGGATTGCTTGGTTTGGTATTGCTTTTTTCGGACTAGGTTATCCAGTTGGTTTTTATCATCTATTCGATAAAAAACCACAAATCATCATAGATAAAGAAGGCGTTTTTGACCGCATGTTGAAGCTAGACAAAATACCTTGGGAAGTCATCCAAGATGTCTATTTGGCGGATGTATATAATCAGAAATTTATCTCGATGAAGTTAGATAAAAGCTTTGTGCCTACTGGAAAAAAAGCGAAAAATTATAAGCGAAGTACTAAATTGAACAAGGCTTTTGGCTTTGAAGAATTGAACTTGAATTTGAGCCAAATCAAGATAGATGAAGTGCGCTTATTGGGTTTTCTCGGACTAATGTTAGATACGCCTGAGGAAGAAAGACCAGCTGTGATAATACGTTTTTCGGAGATATTGAAAAGTGCGTAAATACAGTATTAAGAAAAGGAGTGATGTTAGCAATAAAAAAGGTTGAAAACCTTTTTATTGCTAACATCACCCATCTACGTTTAAACTGCCATCGGCACTTCCATCAACAAAATTTCCGCATCACTACTCGCTTTTAAGTTGATTTTATCGGTGTCCCAAAGTCCAAAACCATCGCGTTTATTGAGTTCTTGCCCTTCCACGGTCACATTTCCTTCCAAAATAAACAAGTACATTCCGTTCCCTGTTTTCTGCAAATCATAACTTAATACTTTTCCTTTTTTCAAGTCTGTCATACTAAAATAAGCATCTTGATTAATGGAAACAGAACCATCATTTTCGGGCGAAACGACGCGCTGCCATTTATTCACGCGGTCTTTTGCATCATAAGTAATTTGCGAATAATTCGGGTCTATATTACGCGCCCGCGGAAACACCCAAATCTGCAAAAATTTAACTTCTTCCGTCTTGTTTTTATTAAATTCAGAATGACGAATACCCGTGCCAGCACTCATCACTTGCACGTCTCCTTTTTGGATAACATGCTCATTGCCCATACTATCTTTATGTCGCAAAGCACCTTCCAACGGAATAGAAATAATTTCCATATTATCGTGCGGATGCTCGCGAAAGCCCATAGAGGCTGCTACTCTGTCGTCATTTAAAACACGTAATACACCAAAATGCATGCGTTCTGGATTTTGATAATTCGCAAAGCTAAACGTATGATGTGAATCGAGCCAACCGTGATTTGCATGACCTCTTGTATTGGCTTTATGTAGAACCGTTTTCATCGTTTTTTCCTCTATATTTGGTAAATGATTGAAGCCGACCTGCTGCATGAGCTTATCATAAGTCGAAGTGGGTGCAGCAGCTTTTCCTACTATAGGCATGGCAGTAGTCGCTGCTAATCCAAGTGCGGCATTTCTAATAAATTTCTTTCTATTCATGCTCCGTTTTTTCAGTAGTAAATTCAATGTATAAACATCTATTCTTAAGAAAAGTTTTGCTGTATAATTATGCTTTAATAAACAATAAAAGTACCATAATCTTGCACAATTCACCAATCCCCCCTAGCTTCGCCGCCGATGAAATACCTCTACCAAATCATCGATTTACTGTTTTATGGCAACTTCTGGATAGCTGCCTGCGCTGCTGCTATGCTGCTACAAACACAACTGCTATTGACCGGAAAAATGACACTCGACCCCTTGGCTGGATTAGTCTTTTTCGCCACGCTCTTTCTTTACGCTATACATCGGACAGTTGGTTTGCAAAAGGTAGAAAAATTCACAGAAAAGGGGCGTTATTTTGTTATTGCACGTTTTAAGAAACATATCCAATTCTATGCGATTTCAGGAGCAGTTGGCGCGGTTGTTTGTTTCTTTTTTGTTTCTTGGCATGTGCAATTAGCCTTGATTATTCCAGGTATTATTTCACTCGGATATGTGTTACCCTTTTTGAGTGGCAAGCGACGTTTACGCGATTTAGACCATATTAAAATTTACTTGATTGCCATCGTTTGGGCGTGGATTACCGTCGTTTTGCCAGCTATCGAATTTGGCTTATTGATAAATAGTGAGCATTATAAACCTTTGGTAATCATGACTTTAGAGCGCACTTTGTTTATTTTTGCTATTACTATTCCTTTTGATATTCGTGATTTGAAAATAGATGCACATACGGGTGTCAAAACTATTCCAGCGCAAGTCGGTATTGGGCGAACTAAAGCGATTGCTATATCTCTTTTGTTTGTGATGAATATGTTGGTTTTAATTAATTATTTTGATGGATTTTATAGCATCGGCACACAAAGTGCGCTACTTATTTCCTTTATTAGTACGCTTTTAATTATCCTTTTTTCGGACAAAATAGAGCATGATTATTACTTCACAGGTGGCGTAGATGGAATGATGTTGTGGCAGTTTGTATTGGTATTAATATGTACGTAAATCGGTTTTTTAAGCCGAAAATGTCACGCAGAACAGCAAACGCGATAGGCTTGTTTTGGAAAAACGAGTTGCGTAAATCTTAAGACTATGAAAGAGTTAAAAACAAATAGTAGCGGCGAGTTATTCGCTAGTGAAAAAAGATACTTTGGTGGTACGTATTCCTTTTGGGAAACCTTAATGCGTGGTGGCGTTGGGTCGCCTAAAATCGTTTATGCGGCGGGTATTCCAGTCTTTGATGCCATGTACCGAAATATGGCAGGCGAAGTTGGGTTTGCGAGTTTTGAGTTGTTAAAAAATGGTCTATTGTTTCGTTTAAATATTAATCAACGACTAAAAGTAGTAGGTGTTAAATTGAGCGATATTACAGCCATCAATTTGGTAGCTCATCGCATAAAAATCAAAGTAAAATACGGCAATGGCATATTAATAGTACATCGTGGAGAATTAGAAATTGTCGAAAAAACAGGTGAAAATGCACAGTTTAACATTTTAGCGAATGAACTAGAAGGCATCAAAAAATTCTTGTGGCGCAAGGAGTTTGAAGGTAAATTTAACTTTTCGATTAGCAAAAATAAGCCTGAAGAGGACTCCATATTTGAAGTAGAATGGCTAGAAACACTGTTAAATGAGTTTCGTTAAAAAACTACGACCTTCCAGTTACGACCTTCCATGTCCCTCAAAAAAAAGTCTTTTTTTTACGGGACATGGAAGGTCGTAACTGAACAAACTCCGCGCCCTCTGCGAAACCTCCTTAAATTTCTCTCGCTTCTAAAAACGCCACCAACTTCCGTACTGCTTGCCCTCTATGGCTAATCTTATTTTTAGTCGCCGCATCCATTTCTGCAAAAGTAATGTCATAGCCATCCGGCTGAAAAACAGGGTCATAACCAAAACCGCCTTCACCTGATTTTTCACTGCGAATAGTACCTCGGGCAATACCTTCAAATACATGTTCCTCACCGTCCAAAATCAAGGCAATCACTGTCCGAAACTGCGCGCCACGGTCGCTTTTTCCTTCCAATTCTCTGATAGCTTTCGCCATATTTGCGTTCGCATCGCGCGCTTCGCCTGCGTAACGTGCCGTGATAACACCGGGCGCACCGCCCAAGGCATCTATCTCCAACCCGTATCTTCGCTAAAGCAATCTACCCCATAATTGTCCTTAACATAGCGGGCTTTTTGCAAAGCATTACCTCGTATAGTCGGCTGTGTTTCGGGTACTTCTTCGTGGCAACCAATGTCTTTTAAAGACTTGATAATGAACTGTTTACTCAACATTTCGTTGACTTCTCTGACTTTATTGGCATTGCCTGTGGCAAATATAATTTCTTGCATTTTTAGTAATTCTTAAACTTTTAATATTGCGCTGTAACGATTGAAAATTGAGTGGTGCTAGCAAAAAAAAGCTTCAAAAAGTAGTTCAAATATTTAAATTTTGCTTGCCTTTTTTATTGACAACACCACTTAAGTACCCGGACACATTTATTATCGGTTTTTAGAACTATCTTTTTACGCTATTTTTCCTCAAAAAATACTTCCGTAACCTAGGCTATGCAAGGATTTTTTAAGAAAAACTATCGAAAAAACCTTAGCCCTAAAATTCCACGAATAAATGTGTCCGGGTACTTATATACTCAAACTAATCACAAGCATCCGGCAAATTTTGTGACAAATATAGCGTCACCATTTCACCTTTACGCATGCTACCATTGCGGGAATAATCAGGCGTTTGGCGATAGACATAATTGCCTTCGCCTATTGTTTCGCCAATATTTAAACTATTACTAATCAACATAAATTCCGCTTCGGAGAAGGTTTTGCAGACTAAGTTAGGGATAGGAACGACATTACTCGTACTCTTGGTAACCACAAATTCAATCGTACTACCTCGAGCTACTTTTACGCCTTTTTCAATGTCGTTTTCCGTTATTTTTTTGCCTTCATAAAAAGCATACAGTATGGTGTTTGAGGCTTGCTTGGGGTCAAACACCTCCTCTTTTACTAGACCTTCTAGGGTTAAGCGTTGCAATTTTCGTGAATAATTTTCAAAATCATAACTCCCTTTCAAGGACGGTAAATGTACCAAATCAGCAGTCGCTTTATAAATCGTCATATATATAGAACGATTTTCTTTTACGCGCGAAAAGGGTTTCGGATTTTGCTCTTTTACAGTAAATGGCGTTGCGCCCACCGCAAATACACTGTCCAATACGACAATATCTAAGCCTCGTTGCTTCGCTTGTTTTTTCACTGCATCCACTGGCATCCCGACATAATCTGGCACTTGTAGCGACTCTCCGTGGTTGGTATGACAAGTTAACCACCAAAAAATAATGCAATAAAAGCAGCAATAACTCCTAACATCGCTAAGAAATTACCTAAGAAAAAGAAGCTAGATATAAAATACCACAACTCCTGAAAAAAGCGGACGGTCTTAGCTTTCACTTTTTGCCAAAAAGTCTTTTTTCCGGTGTTGGTGGCGTTGTTTGTGTTGGTTGAGTTTGCATATTTTTGATTACTTATGTGTCGTTTTCACTTGTTACGTTCCTAGTGCTTTAACTGGATTAATAAATATTACCCTTTGGGGGCTTTTATGTTTTTTTAAGCCAATAGCCCATCAAAATATCCCGCTGATGTTCTTCACCGAGGATAAAGGTATGTTCGCCAAACTCCTCAAAGCCATTTTTACGATAAAATTCAACAGCATTATCATTCACCTCCCAAACGCCTAGCCAAATTCGTTCCTTGCCCTTTTCACGCGCTATTTCAAAGGCTTTTTTCATCATTTGCCGCCCTATTCCATGCCCTTGATAGGCTTGCAAAACGTATATTCGCTCTACTTCTAAGGATATTTCATCCTTTATTTCGCTTTGGCTTTCGTTTTCATTGAGTTTTAAATAGCCGACGGTTTTGTAATCTATTTTAGCAAAAAAATAACTCGTATTCGGGTCATTTAGCTCTGCCGTCAATTGTTCCGTGCTGTAGGCTTCATCCATATATCGCTCCATACTATCGCGGCGATTGAGTGCCATATAGGCATCCGTAAAGGTTTGCCGACTAATGCGCTGCAAGGTCGGTAAATCTTTTTTGGTGCATGGATGTATCTCTATTTTCATTTTTTCTTTTCTCGGAGGACTTTTATATCAAAATAGTATAGGAAAAACTATACCCAACGAATATCATTCCTGCCACTATTCCTGAAATCGTTATAGAAGAAATCAGCCAAACCCCTAAAGCAACAAAAAGAATAGATAAACTATATCCAATTATTCTTTTCAATATGTTTTTTGCACTCCACTCCGGTTCATTCCAAAGATGCATTTCTGTTTCCTGCTGAAACTGTCTAGCTGCTTTAACCACATCTTCTCCATTTACTACTTTTATTAACTGCTTTTTAAACTCCATTTTATTTTTTCTATTCCAGTTCGCAGAAAAAAACATAGAGCGATAAGAAGGTTCAATCATGCTATTAAAAAAAATCTGTTTTTGAGTTCGTATAGCGGTAATTCTAATACCATCATACGAGAAACCAGCAGTTTTATTAGCTTTTAAGTAATCTTTTCTATGATTAATCAGATGCCAACTTAGATATCTAGATGTTGCCTCACACGCATCCTTAAACTGTTTTTCAGAAACTTCTATATTCCATATTTCAAACGTTCTTGATGTGATTTTTATGAAAAATGCTAATCACTAAAGCTCCCAAAAGGAATAATAACGATGAAGGAAATACGCTTGTAGTAATTTCATTTTCAATATTTACTATCAGCATCATTCCTATAATAAACGTTGTAAAAATTAAATTTCCCCAATGGTGTAATAATTCACTTTTTGTCAAGTAAACTCGTTTATTTAGTATACTATCGGTGATTTCTGATTTTTTCATTTTATCCAAATATAGCCGATTTTTCAGCCAATTTATCATTCCGTTTTCATCGTTTGTAAATACTGTTTTCGCAACTGCATCAACATATCCGCCGTCATCGTTTGCAAGTCAAAGGTAGGCTGCCAGCCCCAATCCGCGCGCGCTGCTTTATCATTGATGCTCTCTGACCAACTATCCGCTATCTTTTGACGATAATCCGGTTGATAAGTAATCTTAAAGTCAGGCATATGTTGCTGTATTGCCGCGGCTACTTCAAGCGGGGTAAAACTCATACTTGCTAAGTTATAACTCGTTCGCACTCGTATATTTTCGGCGGGCGCTTCCATCAATTCTATCGTCGCCCGTATAGCATCCTCCATATAAATCATCGGTAGCCGCGTATTTTCGGACAAAAAACATTCGTAATCATTCCCTTTTACCGCCTCGTGATAAATCTCTACTGCATAATCCGTCGTACCGCCGCCGGGCATGGATTGATAACTAATCACGCCGGATAGCGCAGCGAACGCACATCTAAACCATAGCGTTCGTGATAATAATTGCACCAATTTTCGCCTGCTAATTTACTCATACCATAGACCGTATTGGGTTCTAAAATGGTATGTTGTGGCGTATCTTGGCGCGGTGTCGTCAAGCCAAAAACAGCTATCGACGACGGAAAAAATACTTTATCCAAGCCCTTTTCGCGCGCTACTTCTAGTACATTAAACAGCCCATCCATATTGATGTTCCAAGTTTGCAAGGGGTTCGTTTCTCCCTTTGCCGACAGGATGGCTGCCAAGTGATATATCTGCGTAATTTGATGATTATCAACGAGTTGAGTTAATCGTTCGCGGTCACAAATATTTAGTATTTCAAATGGTTCAGTATCCTTATTGGATGCACGTAAATCAGAAGCGATGACGTTTTTTGCTCCGTGTTGTTTGCGTAATTCCTGTGTCAAAACCGAGCCGATTTGCCCGCCTGCCCCGACAACTAGAATTTGGTTACTGGCATAAATTATTAATTAGGGATTAGGAACCCTGATGGGGGCAGGTTAAAAATGAAAAATTGAGAATAGCTCCATTCCTAATTATTAATTTCTAACTTGCCCATCAGGGTTCCTAATTCTTTGTGGTGGTTGGTTGTGTTGTTTCTTGCGGGGCCAAATTACGGAAATACTGGAATTTCCGCTTCAAAATGAAAGCTTTCTTCTTATAATTCATCGAACAGCAAAAAGTGGTCATTCCATTCGTAACGAGCAAATAATCGACTTGTAAAGGCATATTATACCATGCAATTTGCCGAAAAGTAGTCTGCGAAATCGAAATTTCGGGTGCTTTGCATTCAATTAGCAACCATGGGCGTGTTTCTTGGTCATAAATTAAAATGTCATAACGCCGTGAAAGTCCATTTATTTTTAGTGTTTTCTCTACCGAAATACGTTTTACATTGTAGTTTTTTTCATTAATCAACCATAATATCACCAATTGACGCACCAATTCTTCGGGCTGCATCACGAGCCATTTGGAACGAATAAGACACCTTATGTAGCGTTGCTTTCCATCTTTTTTGACCTTTAGTTGGTCTTGATATTTTAGGAAATTGATGTTCATTTAGTTTATTTTTCGTGATCTGCCTATTTTGTGATTTGTGACTTGCCATGTCCCGTAAAAAAAGTCTTTTTTTGAGGGACATGGCAAGTCACAAATCACAAAATGTCTTATCGGAAGGCGCACTAGAAGCGGGTACCAGGTCTAACTACTTTTGGCACTAGTGTCCAAACTTCCGTGGCTACGGGGTCTGTGATTTGTGCTTGTAAGGTATTGAAAATCAAGCAGATAACTAAAGTGAGTGTGAGGGAAAATTTATTCATCGTTAGTTTCTTGGCAAGGGCCTACCTCAAATACGAAGCCCCATTCAAATCTAAAATTGCGCCCGTCGTCCAAATAGATTGTTCAGAAGCTAAAATAAAATTGCATTGGCGACTTCCGAAGGTTCGGCTACTCGCTGAAATGGGCTTTGCGAACGGATGCCATTTCCGCGCTCGCCATCCAATACTTCTGCTGCCAAATCGGTGCGCACAAAACCCGGCGCAACGGCATTGACCGCTATATTATACTTACCCAATGCCTGCGCTAATGACTGACTAAGCGCATTCAATCCTGCTTTACTTGCGCCATAAGCAGGCTGTGTCGGTTCGCCTCGGAATGCGCCCCGCGAAGAGACATTGACAATGTGTCCGCTGCCTTGTTCCATCATGCTTTGGGCTACTTGCCAACACATATTTGCCGCGCCTAACAAATTGACATTCAAGGTTTTATGCCATTCTTTTTGCCACATTTGGTAGTCCACTTCATCTATCGGATGAAACTCGTGAACGCCCGCATTATTCACCAATATATCGATTTTTCCAAACTCTCCAAGCACCGCTTCTACCAGATTTTCCACTTCTTCGGCATCACCAATATCGGCTTTTACGGCAATATGTCCTTCGCCCGCTAGGCTTTCAATTGTGGTACGGGCGGCATTGCTATTTTCTCGAAAATTGATAGCTACTCGCGCCCCTGCTGCCGCAAATGCTTGTGCCGTCGCCTGCCCGATGCCGCGCGAACCGCCTGTGATAAGTACCGTTTTGTGTTGAAAATTCATTGGAATATATAGCTGAATAATGAGTGAGAATGGGTTACTTTTTTAGGTTTTGCAAACATAACGATAGTCATTAAGAATTAATAGGGAACGAATTAATAATTGAGAATAAATGAAACAATTATTCTCAAATCAATTTTTGAAACCATACAACTTTGAATATATCGCCTATTATATCGCCCCACGGTTAAAACAGTGGGCTTCCTGTCCGCGTTTTAGTACAAAAAAAGTGTTTTAAGACGCGGACAGGAAAGCCTACCGTTTCAACGGTGGGCGAAAATTAGGATATTTCATAAGTTGTATGGTTTCAAAGCTCATTAGTAATCCTTTTTCTTCAAAAGCTGCCGAATAGACACAAAATGCGTAAACAATACAAGCGGCACTACAAGGGTAGGCAGCAAGTTAAATGGCGCATGTAAGATGGCGATATTAGGTTGGTCGAAGGCGAATTGTTGAATAGGTAGCTCGGCAGAAAGGGTGGCATTGATAACGATAAAAAGTAATAAGCCTAGCGAAATAAAGTTCCAAGCGAGTAAGCCTTTGCGCCCTATTTTGCCTTTAGTATAGCCAAAATAAGCAATAAATGGTGCGGTGATACCTGCCAAAATATCGAAATTTCTTCCTTCAAAAGTCATTAATTCGGGTACTGCACCATTTAAAAATAACCACAGCAAAACGATTTCTACTGGAATGCGGACAATGCTTAAATAAGTCAAATTGACGAGCGGCAAACTGTCTATAAAGGCGCGTCCTTTTTCGGTCGTAAACAGGATAATCATGGTAATAAATGTCGGTAAAACCCCAAATAAAAAGATGGCTGGCGGGATATTATTCAGGACATTGGATAAGGCTAAAGCGGTCTGAAAAATTGCCCAAACGACTAAACCGCCTATGATTAGGTGCGCTTTTGAAGTGTGTGTATTTGATTTTTTTAGGGCAATGTAGAACAATATTAAGGTCAATATAGTCGTCAAGGCAAAGGTGACGGAAACGTAAATTGGCATATTTGGTAGCATATTGTTTGAATTCAATACTTGTATATACAAGTATATGGTTAAAAAAAATTGACTTTTATGATTTTAAATCGAGTAGATTATCTTTTATTGCAGCAATTAACACGTCAATATGTTGAATATTAAATTGCCCTAAAATAGCTTCTACTTTATGGTGCAATTGTTCCCAAATCGGCGCAATTTCCTCCATTAAAGCATAGCCTGCTGCCGTCATTTCTAGCACCGAATAGCGTGGGTCTTCGCCTTTTGTTTTTATTACCCAGCCTTTATCTATTAGCTTCTTTAAATCGCGGCTCATCGTAGATTGGTCAAGCACTAGCCTATCTGCAATTGCTTTTTGATGGATGTGTTTTTTCTTTCCAATAATGAACAAAATAGTCACCATACTACCTCGCAAACCAAAGGGTTTAAATTTTTCCATATACGCTGAATTAATCATGCGGTGCAAGCGACGTAATTTGCCATTGACACAAAACTGTGGTTGAATGCGGTCGAAGTTAGGTGTAGCTATTTTTTGATTGGAATTCATAAGGTAAAGGTGTAGCAAAATAATTGTATATGCAAGTATATTTGCTTTAATTTTCATTTTACCTGCTTTTCGACCTCTCGGGTCGAAAAGCACTTTATAGTGACTTAAATTATAAAAGATTGCAATTCCTAATTCCTAATTACGCTATTCTGCGAATAATTCGTTTTATTTGTGCGTTAAAATTAATTGGTCTAGATAGATGGCTACCTTACTATTCAATCATTCTGTCCATCTATCGTTCCATCATTATATTCTCAAATATCATCCATTTTATGAAAAAAGTACTTTTGTTCACATTATTGGTGGCTGTTTTTGCACCCACTTTTACGCATGCCCAACAAAAAACAGCGATTTCGTTAGAAGACATTTGGCAAGACTATAAGTTCTTTCCGAAGCGCATTCCTGGCTTTAATTTTCAGAATGACGGCAAGCACTATACACGCCAAGAGAAAGGTAAAATTCAGCAATATGACTTGACTACAGGCAAGCAAACGATTACCATATTGGATGCCGAAAAACTCAAAGGTCGCAACGGCTTTAGCGGCAATATGGACAGCTATGAATTTAGTGCTGATGAAGATAAAATGATGATTACTTCAGAAACCGAAAGCATTTATAGGCACTCTTCTCGCTCCAATTTTTGGGTGTGGGATAAATCAGAATTGTGGCCCGTATATGAAGATGGCAAAGTGCGCTATGCAACCTTTAATCCGAAAGCAAATAAAGTAGCTTTTGTGTTTGATAATGACCTGTATATCAAAGACTTAGCGACGATGAAAGTGACGCAAATTACAACAGATGGTAAGCAAAATGAGATTATAAATGGCGCGACAGATTGGGTGTATGAGGAAGAATTTACGATTTGGAAAGGCTTTGAATGGTCGCCAGATGGCAATAAATTGGCTTATTATCGCTTTGATGAAACGGCGGTAAAAGAGTTTACGATGACCAATTACAATGACGAAATGTATCCTGAATATGTGACCTTTAAGTACCCAAAAGTAGGCGAAAAAAATTCGGAAGTCAGCATTCATATTTATAATTTAGAAACGCTAAAAACAGCGACAGTTGACCTTGGTGATAAGAAAGATATGTATGTGCCACGCATCAAATGGTCGCCCGACCCGAACCAATTGGTGGTCTTTCATATGAACCGCCATCAGAATGAATTGGAGTTGTTAATGGCGGATGGTCGCACTGGAAAAACGACGACTTTACTGAAAGAAGAGAATAAATATTATATAGATATTCACGATAATTTGACCTTTTTGAAAGGCGGCAAACAGTTCGTTTGGACGAGCGAAAAAAGTGGTTATAATCACATTTATTTGCATACGATTGGCGGAAAAATAATGCCTTTGACACAGGGCGAATGGGAAGTAACCGACTTTTATGGTATAGATGAAGCGAATGGTATGGTCTATTATCAAGCCGCAAAAGAGCAGCCGCAACAACGCGAAATTTATGGTCGCAGTCTTAAAGGAAAAAAAGAAATCAAGCTCGCTAAAGAAGCGGGTTGGAATGGCGCACAGTTTAGCAGCACGCATGATTACTACGTTTTGACGCATTCGACGGCAAATAAAGCACCAACTTATGGCGTATATGACCGCAGCGGAAAATTGGTGCGTAGCCTAGAAGACAATCACAATATGGCGCAATTGCAGTCGGCATATAATGCCGTGCCTTTAGAATTTTTTGACTTCAAAACCAGCGAAGGCGTTGATTTGAATGGTTATATGATTAAGCCTAATGACTTTGATGCCAACAAAAAATATCCGGTTTTCATGTATTTATATGGCGGACCTGGCAGTCAGCAAGTGACAGATAGTTGGAAAGGACAAAATTACTGGTGGTTTCAAATGTTGGCGCAGCAGGGGTATATTGTAGCCTGTGTGGACAATCGCGGTACGGGCGGACGTGGTGAGGAATTTAAGAAAATGACTTACCAAAACTTAGGACATTTTGAAACAATTGACCAAATAGAAGCGGCAAAATATCTCGGCAACTTGAAATATACGGACAAAAACCGCGTCGGTATTTTCGGTTGGTCCTATGGTGGCTACATGAGTAGCTTGTGTCTTTTGAAAGGAAATGACGTCTTTAAAGCAGCCATTGCCGTTGCTCCCGTGACGAGTTGGAAGTGGTATGATAGCATTTATACGGAGCGATATATGCGTACTTTGGAGGAAAATCCGGCTGGTTATGCAGACAATTCACCTGTTTATTTTGCTGACCGACT
Source organism: Caprella mutica (assembly GCA_947561585.1). NCBI lineage: Eukaryota > Metazoa > Arthropoda > Malacostraca > Amphipoda > Caprellidae > Caprella > Caprella mutica. The sequence continues at coordinate 340,224 of CANNZV010000267.1, forward strand.
GAAAGGAAATTATCTTTTAGTACACGGTATGGGCGATGATAATGTGCATTTTCAGCACACCGCAGAAATGGCTAATGCGCTCATAAAAGCCAATAAACAATACGATACTTACTTTTATCCGAATAGAAACCATGGTATACATGGCGGCGTGACGCGCTTGCATTTGTATCAAAAAATGACTGACTTTTTGCAGGATAATTTGATGGAAGATACTGCGCCTGTTGGGGAGGATAAGACAAAACCGTAAGAAAGAATGTACGATTTTAGAGGTACGATTTACGTGATTTAGACTTTAAACAAAATCTGTGTTGAATAGTGCCATATTTGAATACTTTATACAAACCTATATAGCTCTCAACTATTTACAAAAAAGCGTGCACATGTTTACGCCGTCGAGCGTAAACCGTTTACCGTAAAATATAAACATGAAAAATATACTATTTCTAGCGATTGCAGCGATTTTTTGCTTATTTGCTTGTAAAAATAAAGCAGCAGATAGCATGATAAAAGTGCCTTTGGGTGAGCCATTTGAATTGAGCGAAAATATGTTAGCGAAGGTCAAAAAAGCAAAGACCAACATTCATTTTTTGGAAGTAAAAGAAGACAGTCGTTGTCCGACAGGCGCAAATTGTGTGTGGGAAGGACAAGTAACCGCACGCTTTATCGTCAATGTGGATACCGTTGATATTACGATGCGTGGCGTGACGGAAACGTCGGAAAATGTGGGCGAATATGATATTAAATTACTAGAAATCAATCCTTATCCAAGCATCGATAAGTCGGAGGAAAAGCCGCCTTATAGTGTGAAGTTGCAAGTGGAGGAGCAGGTGCTGCGCATGGACTAGTCTCTTGTTGGGTGACAAATTCAGATTATCTAAGTTTCCTGTTCCATATATCAGAGAATATAAATCTTCTTCAGCCTGTTCGTTAGCCCTTGTTTTCATTGGGAAAATACGAATATAGAGGAGGATTTATATCCTCCTCTATATTGTCCTTCTTTTCTCTTTTTTCTCTCAATTTTTTCTTTCAAAACATGAAAATAGGCTTATTCTTTGGCTCGTTCAATCCAGTCCATGTAGGGCATTTAATTATTGCCAATCATATGGCGACGCAGACCGATTTGCAAGAAATTTGGATGGTCGTCAGCCCGCATAATCCACTCAAAAAGAAGGCAACTTTAGCGCGTGATTATGACCGTTTGCATTTGGTGCGCTTGGCGGTAGATAGTAATCCTAAATTACGCGCATCCAATGTTGAATTTGATTTACCCAAACCTTCTTATACGGTTGATACACTTGCTTATTTGCGCGAAAAACATCCGACGAAAGACTTTGTGCTCATTATGGGCGGCGATAGTTTAGCGACTTTGCATAAGTGGAAAAACTATGAAATATTGCTACGTGATTATGAGATTTATGTCTATCAACGTCCGTCTTATGATTTGGGCGAACTGCAGACGCATCCGAGTGTAAAGCTATTTGAAGCCCCTTTGATGCAGATTTCGGCGAGTTATATTCGGAAGTGTATTCAGGCAGGGAAGTCGGTAGAATACTTGGTTTCTGAGCCTGTTTTTAAGTATTTGGAGAGTAGTGGAATGTATAGATGATGCGGAGTTATAAACAGTGATATTATCGAAAAAAAGGTTCTTTGACCACAATGGGCATTGTGGTCAAAGAACCAAAAAACTTCCGTAACAGGGGATAATCAACTGATAGTCAAGTCTTTAATATATGTGGGCTGTCCGTTCCTAAGCATAACTTCCGTTCATCGTTTTATCCACGAATAGCCTTAATACCTGGCAATTCTTTCCCTTCCAAAAATTCTAACATGGCGCCACCGCCAGTCGAAACATAGCTGACCTCATCCGATAAGCCCATTTGATTGACAGCTGCAACAGAATCTCCACCACCTACTAAAGAAAAACTGCCATTTTTAGTCGCTGCAGCTACTGCTTCTGCGATAGCTTTAGTGCCATCAGCGAAAGCTTCCATTTCAAAAACGCCCATAGGTCCGTTCCATAAAATGGTTTTAGAATTCATGATAGCAGTTGCAAATGCAGTTTGTGCTTTGCTACCAATATCCAAGCCCATCCATCCATCAGCAATTTTGTCGCTGTTAACAACTTGTGTAGCAGCATCTGCCGCAAATTTATCTGCACATACGCTATCTGCGGGCAATAATAATTGCACGCCTTTTTCAGCGGCTTTAGCGAGTAGAGTAGTGGCCAATTCGATTTTATCTTCCTCCACTAAAGAGTTACCCGTTTCGCCGCCTTGCGCTCTAAAAAAGGTATAAGCCATACCACCACCAACGATGATGTTATCCGCGAAATCAAGCAATTTTTCTAATAAACCAATTTTGTCAGACACCTTTGCGCCACCAACAATTGCTGTCAAAGGACGTTCTGCATGATGCAATACTTTCTCGGCATTTTGGATTTCTTTATCCATCAATAAGCCGAATGTTTTCTGGTCATTTTCAAAGTAATTTGCAACCGTTGTCGTTGAAGCATGGGCGCGGTGAGCCGTTCCGAATGCGTCATTGACATAGACATCGCCTAGTTTTGACATTGCTTCAGCTAAGTCTGCATCGCCTTTTGATTCGCCTATATTAAAGCGTGTATTTTCGAGCAAAAGTACTTCTCCCATGGGCAAATTAGCAGCCATTTTAGTTGCTTTTTCACCTATTGTTTCTTCACAAAAATGCACTTTAGTACCCAATACATCCGACAAATAGCGCACTAAATGACGCAAAGTGAATTTTTCGATATTGATATCGCCATTCTCTAATTTCTTTTTCTGCGGACGACCTAAATGAGACATCAAAACAACTGCTCCTCCGTCCTTCAAAATATGCTGAATAGTTGGTAATGCTTTCTGAATGCGGGTATCGTCTGTGATTTTGTAATCGCTATTTAAAGGCACATTAAAATCAACACGAACGAGAGCTTTTTTATTAGAAAAATTAATGGTCATTTTATTGAATTAGAAATTAGGAATTAAAAATTAAGAATGACTAAACCGAAGCATAGTCCTAAATTTTTGCGAATGCAAAAGTATTAAAAAGTAGGAGCAAATTAGTCGCCTAAATTAAAAAAGTAAGCCCCAGATGATACTAAAGGCTTACTTTTTACAACAGCCAAATTGCTGCTATTATGTATGGTGTTCGTCGAAACGTTCACCAGTGTTGAATTATTTATTCAAAATCATGTCAGCTAAGTCAGCCATACGAGCAGAATAGCCAGCTTCATTGTCATACCAACTTACCACTTTCACGAAACGACCTTCTACCGTAGTCATTAAAGAGTCGAAAATAGAAGAGTGTGGATTGCGAACGATGTCAGAACTAACTAATGGGTCTGTTGCATATTGCAAATAACCTTTCATTTCACCCTCTGCATATTTCTTGAAAGTTGCGTTGATTTCCTCCGCAGTTACGTCTTTTTCTAATTGGGCATTGACTTCAATCATAGACCCCGTAATGACAGGAACACGTACCGCAATTGCTGTAAATTTACCAGCTACAGCAGGCAATACTTTAGCAGTTGCGACAGCAGCACCTGTAGAAGTAGGAACGATATTGTATGCAGCAGCACGCGCTCTACGTAAGTCGCTGTGCGGTGCATCTTGGATACGTTGGTCGGCAGTATAACTGTGAATAGTCGTCATAGAACCAAACTCAATGCCCCAGTTTTCTTGTAAAATTTTAG